>JAWWEU010000160.1:34864284-34926784 GCA_035583155.1 Acropternis orthonyx
AAAGGAAAGGAAAGGAAAGGAAAGGAAAGGAAAGGAAAGGAGAAAGGAAAGGAGAAAGGAAAGGAGAAAGGAAAGGAAAGGAGAAAGGAAAGGAGAAAGGAGAAAGGAAAGGAGAAAGGAGAGGAGAAAGGAGAGGAGAAAAGGAGAAAAGAAATATAAGACTATGAGAGGGAAGGATGAAAAACTTTACAATTTGTCAGTGTCCTGAGCTTGTTTTCCTTCTGCTCCATCCCTTGGCCAGATTTCAGCCGTGGAGGTGCAGCCTGTGGGGCTGAATCCTGGGCAATCCCTTGATATAGGCACTTTGTTCCTTCTCCTTCCCTTTTCCCAGGAGAAGGGCTGACCCCTGTGCTCGCATTTTCTTGAGGTGCCCCCAGCCAGGTTGCGGACCACCACAGGTCCCTTCCAAATCCCCTCCAGAGACAGCCACCCCACTCCTTGAGGAGAAAAGGGCCTGGGTTTAGACTGACCATTCCAATAATTTAGTAAAAACGGGCTCATTCATTAACTTTTTTGAATATTTGTAACAGTTCTGGCCTCTTGGAGGAGCTAATGCAAAGCAAACCCTTCTTTTTGTTTGTTTTTCAGGCAAAAGCTTTAAAATTGCAATTAAACCTGCTTTAATTGTAAATATATTTTCAGCTGCATTTTATCAAGTAATCTTACAAAAAACTCTGGTTTATGAAGTTATGATGATTTAAATTGTTCCTTCTCTCTCTCTCTCTTTCTCTCTCTCCCCCTTTTCACACATATTCTCTGGAGGATCTAAAAATAAGCCTCTAGCTATACAAGTCAGTGCTCCAGGTTTATCCCAGAGACTAAGCAGTATTTCACCAAATACCTTTATTATTTTCTGGAGTTCCTCTGCATTGTATGAAACCTCCAAGGTTATTTGAGATCAGGCAAGGAAAGTGGACACATTTGAGGTGAGGGTGGGAGGAGGAATTTTTCAGAAGCTCTGCTGGATAAATTAAAAACATGAATTTATATTTTTCTGGTGTTTGGGTTATGCTGTCAAGTGGCTTTTATTTGTTTCTCACTAATCTAAAAAGTATCTGTAATCAACTAATCAATGAGAAGTAGACAGAATTCTAAAAATTCTGTATCTTGCCTCTTAAAAAAACCCTTCAACATCAAAAACATGAGGATTTTATATTTCATAGGTAAGGGCTTGATTTTACAGTATTGAATTTAATGAGAGGGAAATCACTGGAGGAGAGTAAGACCATAAATAATAGGGTTGATTTAACACCAACTTTGTGAGACAACACTTTTAGATTATTTTATTTTCCCTGATGAAATTTGGATATAAATTCCTTAGGTAAATATTTAGGTAACAACATAAATGGTTTGTATTCATGAGGTAAAGAAAGGAAGATTAAAAGGCTGATGGACACCCAAATGTTCCTTGCAGAGCTCTGCAACCATAAGGTGATATTTCACCACTGCCCAAATACCTGTGAAGCTTAACTGTCTAACAAGTTTAATACAAATTGAAAGCTAATTGGATTATTTTTATTGCTTACATAGAATCCTGGAATGGTTTGGGTTGGATGGGACCTTAAAGCCCAGCCAGTGCCACCCCCTGCCATGGGCAGGGACACCTCCCACCAGCCCAGGTTGCTCCAAGCCCCATCCAACCCGGCCTTGGACACTCCCAGGGATGGGGCAACCTCAGCTTCTCTGCCCAACCTGTGCCAGGGCCTGCCCACCCTTGCGTGGGAGAATTCCTTCCCAATATCCCATCTAACCCTACATTCTTTCACTTTAAAACCTTTTCCCCTTTTCCTATCACTCCATGCCCTTGTAAGAACATCAACAGCCACGTGGAAAACGGAGCACGGCTGAGGATATCGGTGTAAGACACAGCCTCAGCTCATAGGGGCACACCGATGGAGCCTTTCCCAGCTGGTGAAGCCCCTGCTGAGTTTCCCAGGATGATTTGTGGCCATGGGGCTGTGTCCGTCCCCAGGAGGGGTGGTGGGGCCATGCAGGTGCTGTCCCGTCCCCGCTCACGGGACACGACGCGGCCCCACAAACACCTCCTTGAAGAACTAACACTCTTTTATTGCAGGAAGAATAAAACAGGATTTCACAGTCACTTGTCTTTGCAGTAACCAGCTTCTCACTTCCCCCAGCACTCCCCGGGGGTTCAGGGCTACTTCAGGTGCACTCCTCTGTTTATGGCCTTGCAGCAGGATCAGTTTTCCTCAAATCCCCTAATTCCGGCTGCTGGGAAGGGTTCGTCCAGCCGAAGGTGAGTGAGGATGGCCCAGTGATTAGGCTAATTAGCTCATTTGTGTTTTATTCTCTCTCTGTGATACATGTTGGAGCCCCAGGAGCAGGTTGGGTGTGTGGGGCTGGACAGAGCATCAGCACCAACCCCACGATGCCATGTGGGGACGTGAGTGTCCATCCCTGCTAAGAGGTGCTTCTTCCTTGCTCTGCCTCCCACTGCCACCCAAACAGGGGACAAAACAGGTGGGGGTTTGTCTTTTTGTGACTTGATTCCCAAAATTCTCTTCTACAATTCAGTTCTAGAGCCCCAGTCTGATGAGGAGCAACTGGGGGGGGCTCAGCCTGGAGAAAAGGAGGCTCAGGGGGAACCTTCTGGCTCTGCAAGTCCCTGCCAGGAGGGGGGAGCCGGCGGGTGTCGGGCTCTGCTCCCAGGGAACAGGGACAGGAGGGGAGGGGAAAGGCCTCAGGCTGGGACAGGGCAGGAGCAGGGGGGATATTGGGCAAATTCCTTCATGGAAAGGTTGTCAAGCATTGGAACAGGGAAGTAGTGGAGTCCCCATCCCTGGAGTGGTTTAAATGCTGTGTGGATGTGGCACTTGGGGACATGGTTAGTGGTGGCCTTGGCAGTGCTGGTGGAACAGTAGGACTTGATGATCTGACACAGGTTTTCCAGCCTTAATGTGTCTGGGATTTTGTTCCATGATTTCTGAAGCAGAGCTTCAGGTTTGTTGCTAATACTTGTGGCCTCGGTCTGTCCTAGCTCTGCCATGAGGAATAAAGTATCTCCCCCAGAACTGTGAATCACCTGGGCAGAAAATTGGCAGAAACTGATTTCAGAATTCAAAAAAATATTTTAATCTTTTTTTTAATATTTTTAATATTTAATAAAGTTGTGAAAATTCTGCCTGAACTTTCATTTTCTTACACGTCTCTGTTTATAACAATGTGAGATACTTTTATTGTCCTAATTTGTCCAAATTCCAGCATATAGCATTAAAAATGGGGTGTGCATGCGGTGCACCCCTTAATTGTTGCTCATACAATGGAATGAGTCTGTGTTCTGTAAATGAGCATGCTCAGCCCTGCCATGATTTACTTTATACCTACAGTAAATTTTCTTGCAGGAGATTTTATGGTGCCTTGTTGAATCGTGAATGTTCAGTCAAACCTTCCTCCAGCCGAGGAAAATAGAAGCCAGATCTGCAGAGAGAAAGTAACAAGGAGTTTTTGTTAATGTGTATTCCTGACTGTAGTAAGAGAACAGTAATTCTACTCTAATGAAAATTAAATTTACTACCTTTTGTTTGTAGTTGTATCTTTAAAAAACCCAAACATGCACACCCTTGTTAATCACCATGAACAGCTCTCTTCAACCAGCAGAATGACAAAAGAGCACTAAAATGCTCTGGCCACTTTCCAGGTGGGTTTTTTTCTTTCCTGGACTTTCCAAAGAAAATTCACATAACATGCTTTTTTTACTATGGGAAGCATATTTTTCCATGATTCATAAACCCGCTTTTATCCAGTCCATGAAAGGACTTCTCTCCATTATGGAGACCGGGGCTGACACATTTATGTGCAGAGCTGCTGGAGCATTTACACCACTATTCAGCAAGGCTGTGTCTGTGCTCCAGAACTATTCCAATCACCTGGCACAGTCCCTTTAACACACATGCACAAATTCTTGGAACACTGTGCTGTTGCAACACATAACAAAACATAACAACCACTGAACTACTGGGTCATGTATTCAGAAAGTTGCTTTTGGTTTCTTAATCATGCACATGAACTCAAATTAACAAATGCCATTGGATTATTGATGTGATATTGAATAATAAGACAGCTGTGTAAAACTGAGGGTATCAATTGGTTCAGGAAATTGCTAATAAATATGCTTTTCATTCCCAAAATGACCAGCTGAAATCCAGCCGGTGCTGCTGTAGCTGGAAGCTGCACTTACCTGGATAACTGTACATGGCCTGTTCAAGATGAATACTAATTTTTCTCTCTTTCTTATAAAATATTTAATCAGCATCCCCTCTTACAGGTTGCACAGAGAAGTGTTCAAGGTCAAGTTGGATGAGGCTTGGAGCAACCCACTCTAGTGGATGGTTTCCCTGCCCATGGGAAGGGGTTGGAACTAGATGAGTTTTAAGGCACCTTCCAATCCAAACCATTCCATGATTCTAAGATTAGCACCTTCCTCTGGCCACCACTGGTGCCTTCTGGATCGTCTTTCCCATTAGTCTGCTCCTGGGTGCCCAGGTTTATGGATGCGACGTGTGTTCCCACCTGATCCTGTGCTCCTGGGTACTGCCTGAAACGTGAGTGTGGGGAAGGTTGTGCAGAGCGCAGTTGTCCACCCTGTGTTGCTATCACACGTCGTCATGACCTCTGCAAACAGCACATGTTGTCTTCTGCTGGGGGCAGAAGGCTGCTTCTTACCCATGGGGAGCTGAAAGAGCTTGCCAAGGCACTTCTGGCCATCCTCCTGTTCAGAAACAACACGTGAACACTTAAAATGTGAGCTGCAGCTCATCCTAGAGATTTATTGGAGTACCAGTCTCAGCGCAGTTCCTGCTGTCCAAACCCTGACTGTTTCAGGCCCAGGTGACTCAGGTGCCAGCTCTGCCTCAACACAGCTCTCCTTCTGTTCCGGGAGCTGGGATGGGGCCACCCCATCAATCACTGGGGGATGAGGTGGTCCTGGGGCCCTGGGTGGCCCATGTGGGATACTCAGCTTGCAAAGGACTCTGTGGGTGCTCTCTGAGCTTGTCCAGGTCTATCCCAGGATATCCATGGAGGTTGTCCTGCCATGTCAAGGGGTTGTAACAGGGTGATCTTTAAGTTCCCTTCCAAACCTAACCATTCTGGGATTCAGTGATTCTATGGTAAGGAGCTGCATGTTCAGCTCATCAGGTCCTGTAAAGAAAAGGATTTATTCTGCACCCTTGAGGTGGTCACCACCCCTCTGACAGGTGATGTTATACCCCACAGAACACAGCTCTGCCATCCCCAGATAGGATGGACCTGGATTCTGTAAATGTGGGGCAAGGGAAGTGTTTAGCTTTCCAAATCACTGTGGCTGTCAGGTGAGGAAAACATTTATTTTCATGAGGATTTTCACTGACTGTGCTAGCAAAGATTTTTAAAAATTGCCTAAATAAGTATTTACATGATACTGTAACCTAGAATGGTTTCAAAGGAGCCTTTATGATCTGTCAGGTCAATAATCTGCATTTTTAAAAGTCCCTGAATACATATTTGCATGATCTGTATTTCAAAAGCTCTAGTAAATATGTATTTGCACAATAGACCATAACAATCTCTTTTAAGCCATCGTGGTCTATATATAGTGGTAATCCTCATATATTCCAAAGGAGTTTTATTTTCCAAAATAGCTTTCATTAATAAGATGTTCAGATGCTGCCGTTTTGAGGGTGATAGAAGGATGTAATCAAAAGGGATGAGGGCGGCTTTTCATGCAATTAAAAACTGATTTAAAAGTTAGGCCTACAGTGTAAGCAAGCACTTGGGTTTTGCCTCCCTTTTAGCCCATGGAGCCCTCCCAGAAACCTCCCTCTTTGCAGAAGAGAGAACTGGGGCAGAGAGAGGCTTTGAGCCAGGGATTTGAGAGATGTATCATCAGAGCAACATGTTTATGGGTCTAAATGTTTTTACACCAGGGTGTGCTTTGATCAAGGTAATGCTGCTCTTTCCATGTTAGCCTGGAAAAAGAGACTGGAAATTGACTTTTCCAGAGGCATGGCTGGGTGTGAGATGCTCACATCTGATGTTGTCCTCTGGCTGGAAGTGTCCAAGGCCCGATTGGACAGGGCTTGGAGCATCCTGTTCTAGTGGAAGGATGCCCATGGCAGGGGGTTGCACTGGATGGGCTTTAAGGTCCTTTCAACCCAAACCATTCCAGGAGTCCATCACATGATACGAGATCTCTTCTGTGACATTCTGGGTCTGGCCATGGGTGGTCTGGGACAAACACAACCAACAAATTCTGTGTCCATCACCTCTCCTCATCAGTTCCCACCACATTTATTATCTCTACCATATCTGGCTCTGCAAGACACTGCATGTCATGATTTGGTGCAGTTTTCCTCCACTTATTCAGGCCAGGCATAAATTATCAAGCTTATAATTTTTAGTCACCTCTACGGGCGTCAGAAGTGGGGGTGGGAGCTGAATTTTTTAGGAGAAAACCACATATATTAAAATTCGGCATTTTGCATTCCAGTCAGCTTTGCTTTTCATGCATATGAGCCTCTTGAACACAAAGAGTGGGTTGGGTTTTTAAAAAAATTGAGGATATTTTTAAAATATTGAGTCTTGTCCTGGCTTCATATACTGACACAGAGATTTCTCTATTGCTGTGACAAGACCTTGGTTTTTACTCTCAGTGCATTGTATATGTTAATTTATGTACAATTATGTTATCAGACATAGAGCAGAGGTGAATGTTGTTTTGTCACTGCTAAGAGTATTGTTGTAAAATTATCAATATCCTGATCTTAACAATGCATTTCTTTAAATACCTAATCCTGAACTTACACTTTGTTCTGGTACAATCAAAAATAATTTTATATAAAATTAATATAAAATATAATTAATAATTTATAGATAATATAGAAAATTAATTATATAACATATATATAATATAGGGAGAATTATAGGAGGCTTGATGACTTTAGAGTTGGTTTTACTATGAACAGGTATTTAATTTCTCCAGCTTCTTGTATTATTTGTGCACTTTTTATACATCTCACATTGAATTAACTTATCTTGGTGGAACAGCTTCAATCTCACTCCCAGCAGTTTGCAGACCACAACTTTTGGTTGTGGGAGGGCAAACACTAAATTAACAAACCTAAATAAATCCCCTGGCCCCAGAACTTGTCCACCCTTGCTCCACCCCAGCCAAGGCTTCTCTGCTGTTTCTCCTCCTCCTCCTCCTCCTCCTCCTCCTCCTCCTCTCCCAGGCATGTGGTGCAGGTAAGGAAAGGAGCTGCACATATTGTTTCTGTTTGCAAAGGAAGTACACCCTGCACTTTCTCTGACCGTAAATTCAGCCCAAGTGGTATGTCATTAATCAGGTGCAGAATCTGGAAAAATCATAGTGAGACTTCATGTCTTATATTAAAAGCAGCAACTTAAAGGCTGGTTAGTTTGTTTATTGAACATGTTTTATTAGCACTGTACCTGGCAGAAGGTGAAGAATAGGACAAAGTGAGATTATTTCTCCATCTCCCCCCCCCCCCAGCTCAGGTTTTCTGCATAACCAATTTGGAACACGAACTGTACAAACACACGTGTTGGTGCCTGCATGGAGAGCAAGTCTCCCAGATCACAGGGAGTGGTAAAGCACAGTACCAGGAATTTCCACACTTAGAAGGGTTCCTTGTATAAATCTGAGCCAAAGATTAAACTCGAGCTTTCTAAAGCTCACCTGGCTTTCTCTACAGTGCTGAGAAACAGCACCTTGGCTTTGACATGTTTGGCTTTGGCTCATGTGGAGCCACAGGAGAACATTTCACCTGGTTCAGCACCATCCCAGCCCCCGAGCACCTGAGCAGAGCAGAGGCAGCACCCTCCAAACACACACTCGTACAACATCCTTCATTCTTCCTACACTGATAATTGCCCATTAACATAATGCAAACTGAAACCTTTTTCCTAATGCCAGAGTCTTGGAGTTACAAAGATTTTCTTGCTCCATTAAAAAGACAATTTTGCCTGTGCAGTAATGGAAAATGTCAGATTCAAACAGGGAAGTGGGTGCCTCTAAGTATTTCATATTTTACAGGAATATGTTTTAAATGAAATACTGCCTGACAGATAAATTACACTGGCTTTGCATATGGACCTGGCTGATTTAGTGGTACCAGCACTGCAGATGGTTGGCGACAACTTTGTAGGTGCTTAAACATCTTAGTACATGAGTGCAATTCTTGCACTAATGCAAAACACTTGTGGAGTGACCCCTCGTGTGTGATGTTTTCCACTGAGAGGACTGATTTGGGCTTACAGAGGGGAAAAAAAAAAGTAATATACAAATTACTTCAGGTAACCTGTAGCCTTTATAAAGAAAAGAAATGCAATTATATCTGCTCTCAGCAACCACAGTTTAATGAAAACAGAAGTCTGAAATGGTCTTTCTAAGTTTCAGAACTTACAACAGGTCCCTACTTATTAGCAGAGTGGTTGTACCAGCAATTTGTTTTTGTAATTATGTTCTTTGTGGTCTACACAGTTTTCAAATAGTGATGCTAAAAGGACAGCTGGAAATACTCCGAGTTGCTTACCTAATCCCCAGTGAGAATAAAAATAGATAACAGTAAATGAGACTGTATGGAGGGAGCTAAATTAACAGTCAGAGCTGAGATTTTTTTAAAGACACAGTATCCTTCAATGTGTGCTTTAAAAGACAGAGATGAAATGTATTAAATATCAGTAGGAATACTCGGCCCTTTGATTACTTGAATGAGGAGCAGAGCTCATTCCCTGGCTTGAAACAGCCCGGTCTTGTACAAAGCAAATAATAAGCTTGACCACAAAATGCTGATATTTCCCATGGAAAAGTGAACACCAAGGCAAAATGGTTGGTAATGGAGTAACACTGGTTCTCCTTTCTAGGCTTGTGTTTATTCTCCAAAGAAACTGCACAGATTCCCCCTTAAACAGGGATTTGAATTGGCTTCAAAGACAGTCTCTTCTCTGGTAGCAGCATTTTACCTGACAGAGTGGAGCCATGCACATATCCTGGCTGGAGATGGGAAGGCTGAGCCTCGGGGGACACCTGGAAATACTCATTTTTAAAGAAACTCAGCCAACTTTAGAAAATCTGGAAATACATAAGCTCCAGCTTGAGGCTTTCACAGCCACGCAACCACTCAAATATCCTTCCTTTGGTTTTCTGAGCTCAGCCCTCCCCATTTCATTTGAATTTGTCGGGATCGCGTTGGCACTCGCCGTCAGGATTTAAATCTCTTCAAAGCCTCGGTGTTGAAGGACGGAGGCCACCTGTAGCTGCACTCTGTGGATGCACCTTCCCACCACGAATCAAGGGCCACCAAGGCTTTGAAATTTTAGATTAACAAGGATTTTTACCTGCATTTGCGTAGCTAACAAGCGAGCCAGGGTACTGGCGGGTATCAATCAGCATTTCATTATGCCATTTCGCATTAGCCGAGGATGTGACCTGCGCTATTCCCTCCTGCAAAGCAACATCTCGTAGCTGTCATTTCATTGAAGATATAAAGGTAAAGGGATGATGGAGCAGGGAGCTGACATTTGCTTGGGGAAGCTCTCAGGAGCAGCGGGCAGCTCCCAGCTCCGCAACCTCCCCACTTGCCGCCACACAAAGCCGACCCTCGGCACTTCCCTGACATCCGCTTTCTTCTTCAATATTCCTCCTCCCAGGCCTGGGAGGGAAGGATCTGTCTGCACAAAATCCAAGTGCACAAAGCAGAGCCAAGAGGAAATTCGTGTTTTACCAAAACCAGGAGCCAAGTGAGCTCACGGCGCCAGCAGCGTGTGCTCGGCTGGGGCCTGGGCGCGGTGGGGTTGTGTGAGGCAAAGCTGGGGTCAGACAAGGGCTGGGCTTAAAGTCCTGATCCAGAGCAAACTGAAATCAAAGGCAACACCCACCTTGGTTTAAAGGAAGCCCCTGAAACAGCACCTTTATGTATATTGTTTTCTGAACGTGTCCAAAAGATCAGCAAAAATGGTCACCTTGGGAAATGACTCCTTGCAGTTGTTCAGTGATTCTCTGCAGTTCCATGTACTTTGAGAAGTACCAAGAAGACTTACCTGTGGTTTTATCCCCACAGCTTACTCTAACTAAATCCATCCATTTCCCTTTATCCTGACAATGAATGTTCTGTTAAAATAAATGAAAGCCCTCCACTTCCCTGGAGATGGAGAGGGGAGTGCTGGCTCCTGGACTGCAAAATTTGTCTGTGTGGGAAGGGGGTCTTTTGTGGTTTTTTTTTTTTTTTTTTAGAACTGAGGGAGCCAGTATCAAGAGTGTTGTATTTTCCTTGAGGACTCACTTTGATGTATCTGAGGCCAGGTAAGAACAGAACAAGAGGAAAGCCACTTGATTTTGTGCCTGGAGTGAAGCTTAAGCCATTCAAGGCCAGAGCAAACAGGAAGCAAATGAAAAAAAAAAGTGAAAAAGAGAGGTGCTGTGGTTTAGGAATGAGCAGAGCTTGGAAAAGGAGGCTCAGTTGCCTTCCCCTGGGAATGCTTGGGCTACTGTACCTGCTGGCACTGCCCATCTTCCCAGCTCCAGGCAGAGCTGTATCCTGAGCCAAATTTCTTGTATTCCAGGGATGCTTCATCACAGGCTTTTTCCAGCTCCATCCAGCTGCACTGTGCTAGTGGTAGCTGGGTGTTTCTGATCACCTCCACAAACCTGGAGCTGTTCCACCTCTTGGTCTGGCTCCAGATGGCAGGATGAGGCTTCAGAGAATCACTGAATCACAGACTGGTTTGGGTTGGAAGGGACCTTGAGGATCATCTCATTCCACCCTATGGGCAGGGACACATTAGGGACACATTCCACTATCCCAGGTTGTTCCAAGCCATGTCCAACCTGGCCTTGAACACTTCCAGGGATGGGATATCCACCATTTTCTGGGCAGTGTGTTCCAAAACCTGTTCCACAACTTCTCTGGGGAACCTGTTTGATCTGTACTACAACAGACTTAAACACTCTTTGCTGTGACCATTTCCAGCCCTGAGCCTGGCTCCACTCTCAACAAGATCACAGAATAAACCTCAGTCTAAATCTTAAAATTAACAAAATGCTAAATATTATCAAAACTTTAAAATCCAGTATTGATAGTCTTATAAACTGATTGTAGTATATGACAATTCCATCATAGAGCTTCTACCAGCAGGTATATGCAAAATTATAGATTGTGCACAGCAGCATAAAATCCCCCAAAGGCAGATTTATTCTGGATATTTAGTCCACCAAACTGAACTATTAAGAGCATTTCAGGGAAAAAAACGGAAAACCAAAACACATCCTTTTCTTCCTCTGAACTGACATAACCAGAACAGCCCAGTCAATGGTCATAGAAGGTGGTAGCTCCAGGAGAGGGGCAGTCTGGATATTCCAAGTGAAAAGGATTTTCAGGATTGCAGACTGATTTCTCATTTCCTCCTCACTTGCAGCTCCCCCCCCCAAAAGGGAGATGGGGAACAAAGGGGGCTTCTGCCCCCCTCTGGATAAGGAACTGGTTGAAGTGCAGCAACTGCTGAAGTTTCAGCCTACAAACCCAAACACTTCTGCTGGACACCAGTGTGATTTTCAGGGTAATCCTTTTGCTGGCAGTATTAACCATATTTCTTACCCTTCTACTGCAGCCTCCAGGCCATAATGCTGCAAATTCATTAAACACAGTCTCAAATACAGTCCCACAACAGACAGAGCTTGTACTGAAGAGATGTGGAGTTGCTAACAGGTAGTGTGGCAGTTGGCATGTCCTCACAGCTGCTGCTGGGTAGCCTTAGGATGCTTCTAAAGTTCTTCAGTGGCTCCAAATTTGTGGACAAACCAAGGCTTTGCAATACTTTTAAGACCATTGTAGGAAAAAGCAATATTGTGCTTGGTCAAACTTGAATGTAAGGAGCCTTGGGGAAATTTAATGGCACCCTTCTTCATGGAAAGGGTGGTCAGGCACTGGAAGGGGCTGCCCAGGGAGGTGGTGGAGACCCCATGCCTAGAGGTGTTCAAGAGATGACTGGATGTGGCACTCAGTGCTTTCGTTGAAAAGGTGGTGTTTGATCTTGAAGGTCTTTTCCAACCTTAATGATTCTATGATTCTGTACTCTTTGTACTTCTTTCACTCACTTGACTCACGCTGATCTTGGACCGGCTCTGAGCAGGAGGTGAGATTCTATTTTTTTCCCAATTCCACAAGTCACTCTTCAGCTTGCCATTGCTCCCGCTACTTGCCCTCAGCATTCCATAGTTTTCCTGGCTTTTATCTCTTCATTGAAGGTGCTCAAGGCTGCAGGGAGGGACACAGTGATCATGGTGTACAGTGTGTGCTCTGCAGACATTTCTGAGCAGAGCTCTGTGTCTGCACCCCGTAGAATTTATTCTCTTGTGCTTGCCTGCTGTTCTTCCTGTCCATCTTCCCAGCAATCAGGATGTTGAGTTTTGACCCTCAGTGTCACTCCGTGTGTGCAAGGAAAAGGCAGAAGTCAGGATGGGGAACACCTCCCCAGATTACTCAAAGTGCAAGCTGGACTGTAGGGAAAGCCAGACTCCAGCTCAGGTGTGATCCTCACCCACACGAGCTTATCACAGAACCATGGAATATCCTGAGATTGAAGGGACCCACAAGGGTCACTGAGCACCAGCTCCTGGCCCTGCCCAGGACACCCCAACAGTCCCACCCTGTCCCTGAGAGCATCATCCAAACCCTCCTGGAGCTCTGGCAGCCTTGGGGCTGTGCCCGCTGCCCTGGGGAGCCTGCTCAGTGCCCACCACCCTCTGGGGGAAGAGCCTTCTCCTGAGATCCAACCTCATATCTGATATCTATTACAGTCATTATAAAAATTAAAAACCCGGTGTTGAACAGGACCAGTCCCTGTGGAGTGACCCGGTGGCAGTGCCTGGGTGGCTCAGCACCCTCCAAGCCCTGCCTGGATCAGGCCCTGGTGTGGTGGGCAGCAGGGAGCTGTGACCGGGCTGTGCTCAGCATCCCTCACAGCAAATCCCCTCGGTGCTGGCAAACCCCGAGCCCTGTCCCTGCAGCAGGGACTGCTCCCCCGACCAAATTAAAGAGATCAGATTTACAAGGAGGATAAAGCCAAAGCCATCTCCCGGGGCCATGTGCCTGCTGCCACCTTGGAAAGGGCTTGGGGACAGGGACCAGCTCTGCGAGAGGATGCTGGGCGGGTGTTGGTGCTGGTGGAGGGCTCCCCCCTTCTCCCCGTGCTGGAGCACTGTGCCATCTCCCCCAGACACAGCCGAGCTGGCAAACACGGGGCTGGCATCTGTGTGCCAGCTCTGCAGGGCTGTGAGAGCCGCTCGTGATCCATCTGCAGCTGCAGCACATGCCAGGCTGGGCAGGGTGGGCTGTGCTGGGGAGGCCATTAGAGGAGAAACTCCACAGCATAATTAAAAAAAAAAAACAAACCAACAACAACACAACACAACAAAACAAAAGGAAAAAAACCCAAAAAACCAAACAACCCCAAAATTGTGGTTTTTTCCTGCTATCCTAATTTTTCCCTCTTCAGTTTAAAATTCCCTACTGACTTTAATCAAACTCGGGCGAGATTCACGAGGTTGGTCAATTTAAGGATTTTTTTTTTTTTTTGGGGTGGTGGGGGAGGAAACCACTCAATTTTTTATTTTTTTTTTTTTTTAAACCAAAGGGAAATAGAGTTTTTGCCAAGCAGTTTTTCCCAAGTTCTCACAGCTCTACATTATGTGGCTGTATGACTGGAGCAGGCTCCAAGCCTGACTTCCAAATGACCTGGAAGGGGTCCTAAACCAATGTGGCTGCAGGCGAGTGGGAGCTCAGCTCAGAGGATGCTGCAGCGCTGGAGGAGACAGACAGCCATCCCAAACTGTGAAATCTGCCTCACCTCCAAAAGGCAGAAAAACTCACAGACTCCAGGCTTGTAGTTTTAAAGGTATTTAGTGACATTGTTTTCCTGGAGATGTCTGAGTAAGGCTCAGCTTAAAGCTCTTTCACAAAAAAAAAAATAAAATAAAAACGAGTAACAAAATAAAAAAGTGGAGTTATTCTATCATCTTGTTATCTCTGTGAAAAAGAAAACAAAAATAAGTGGTAAATACACGACAACAATTGCTTTTTACCTTCCCATCGCTCCAAATATTGAATCTTGCCATGGCTGAGTCCCAGATGGCGAAGCATTTAACTTCATTTTCTAACCTCTTTTGGGGCTCAGTTTAATTTATTAAGAGGTTACTCTCAGGACAGATCACGCGACACGTGAGTGTAAATTGAACCCGGTATATCTGTGATTTACTAACTGGCTGACTTGAAAGCTCAAAAATAGTAATTGTGTAGTAGAGGCTGCAGTACAGGACAGGAGCTGTGAGTGTGCAGTGGGTGCCTGTGGAGAGGGCAGGGAGAGTCTGAGACTTTCAGGCTTTCCTTTCCTGTGGTGGCATCACATCTTAGGGCTTCTTACTGCCTCTCCTCTGAGCTGTGCAAGCAGGGAGCTCAGATTTCAGTTCTTCTCACAGCCTTAGCCTTGGCCTGGAAGTGAATTTCGTGGTTGTCACTGTGATAAGCACTGTAAGAACATGAGGTATTTCCACTGTTTCTTCTCCTGTTGCCTGATCACTGGTGCCTGTGGAACTGAGTAGGCACCAGGCCTGGAAAGCCATCCTTGTTTTTCCACTCTTTTTATGCTTCTTCAGTATTTCTTCCCATGTCAGCTTCTTCTGGGGCACTCCCCCATCCTCTGTGTGCTGCCCCACCACAGGCTCCTCAGGGTCCTTAGGCTTCTTTACTCACCTGTTCCTCAGAGTCATGATACCATAAACCACCCTTGTGGTCGCCCTGCTAGTCCCAAAACCCAGAGATTACCACCATTTGAATAGATGCCATGGTGGTGTGACCAGCAAGCCCAGGGCAGCACTGGTGCAAGAGCATCGTCTCCCCTTCATTGCTCAGGGTTGTGCTTAGCAGAGCTCTGGAACAACTAATGCCTTTCAGGGGAAGATTGGGAACCTCCTAACTGTTTCCCAGCTGAAGGAAGAATGACCAATGACTTCATTGCAAGTGAAAGGAGCAGAACTCCTGCCAAGGAGAGATGGTGTAGGTGATAGAGCTGTTTTCTGCTCTGCCGCTGTTTCACTGTAGCTTTTGGAACACACCAGCACTGCGGTTATTAATTTATTATTATGTGAATTCCAGCTGTTGATCCTGTGTTTTACCCATGAACAGAAAAAACAGCCACTCACTGAAACTGCAAGCAAATGAATCTCAGAGTTAGTCATGCAGGACTGTCCACCCAAGCTGGCACTGGTGGTGTTGGCCAACAGGGACTGGTGGCACAGGGCAGGATGGTGCCTATGGACCAGGGGAAAGGAGACTTGCAGTTTGGCAGGGGATTGCCACAGCTGGGGGGAGCTGAAGAGCTGCTGAAAAGGGCTTTGGTTTAAACAACCGTCCTCCTTCCTCCGAGGCAGGGGTAGGGGTTGTGTCGGGGAAAGGGGAGTGCAAAGAACCAGCCATATGTTTTAGGCCAGTCATTATAAATTATACCCGCTCTTGCCTCGGTGCCGTGTCAAAGATGAAGCGAGTGTGTTTTATTAGGAACAGAGATAAACTCACGCTCTCGGCTGCGTGGGATGGGAAGGACCCAGTGAGGTCTTCCCAGCATCGCCCACAGGTAAACCCAATTCTGCCACCCTCAAGCAGCGCCTTGATCTGGTATTTTGTGAGCCAGCAGACCCTGCCCCTTTGGTTTCCCCTGTCCACTGTTGATACTTGATGTTTAAATCAATTACATAGACATTTAAGTTTCTTTCACATGCCAGCACATGGCCCTTGTAAGCTTTCAGGGTTAGGGGCAAGAAGGGGGGTGTTGGCTTTTTGTGAGCAGTGTGTACATTAATTCCAACGTAAAGAGCTGCAGTAAATCACTTAATGCCTGAATCAAGTCAGTTGTTGTTGTTTTGGTGAATTGGGACCATATTCGGGACTATAATAACCTAATAATGGACAGTGCAGGCATAGACCACACTGTAATGTATATTGTAGGAATATGGTAATAGTCTGAAATGGCAATTCTCCTAAATAAATAGCACATCAACTTACTTAAACCTAATCATAAATGGGACAAATTGGACCCATGTGCAAACAGAAACCTGAGCAGAACACAGGAGTTAAAGAAGCCATTGTTTCCCAGCCTGACCCTGGGCAGAGAAAGCCTGTGTCAGGTTACATCTGTTAAAATGATTCTAATGCCAGCCCAGTATTTTAATTATAAATATATAAAACATTTAATAGGAAGACATTCTGGGCTTTCTAAGCCTTTAAAAACTGGATGTGGGCGGAGTGGGTAGAACGGTATTCCATGTGCCCCAGACAGAGTGCCAGCGTATAATGATTGAATGTTTTCCTGTAATAAATTGAAAAAATCTGGTTTGTAAGAATGGATCCAAATCACTTGGCATTAGAAAGGTAATTTGTTACCTAGCTTCCTCTTGGAAACACACTGCTTCCAAGTTTGCTGGAACTTAGTTTCTAGGGATTGTGATGTCCAAAAAGAGAGAGAAAGAGCAATCAGGATGCTCAGGGCTCTGATGTTAAAACACACAGGCTGCTTTTCCTGCCTCTCTCTTTTTTTTTGCTTCTCAGTTTTTCAGTCCTCCCTCTCATGGCTCCAAACACAAGATTCAGCAGCCAAAAAAAGAGGGGAAAAAAAAAAAAAGAGGTTACTCAGGACAAAAGCCAGATCTATAGCCACCTTCTTTGTACCTTTCCAAATCTCAAGCCTGCTTAATTATGATTAATTGCCACATGGATAATCAGATACAGTTTCAAAAGGTTGGAGATGACAGTCCAAGGACACCAGGGAAGAAGGAAGGTTCGCCTTTGTTACAAGCAAAAAAGAAGAAAAAAAAAATACCAGGTCCCTTCCTCAGCCCATAACCTTTTCTTATTTTAACAATTCCAAACGGAATTAATACCATCAGTATATTGTTCCTGCTCCTGGGAATTGAACTTCAACTGTACAATTTCTGCAGCTGTCAGTTTTTGCAGCCCTCCTGTCAATAACGCAATGTTGGGGTGCCCTTCTTCTTGAATGAAAGCAGTTTCAAGTTTCTGCTTTATGTCTGTGCTTTCTGGGTGGTGTGACATGATGAGAAAGTATAAAAAATAATAACAGCAGTTAAAAAGCTTCCACTCTTGACTTAACTGGATCAAATGTAATAGAGTACAGTCTTTTCTCCTGATTTCCTTTGCTTGTTTTAGAAAACACTGTGAAAAGTGCAGGAGATTTTGTCTTGCCAGCTCTTTCCTCCATTTAAAATCCCTTTGGCTAAGTCAAGGATCACAGTATGTCATTTCCAGCCTAACAGAAGTGCTGGGCCTTGTTCAGCTCCTATTACTAGGAGGCAAATCCCTAGGTTGCAGGCGCCAGTGTTTCTGCCTTTGGCTCCATTCCCAGTATTGTTTCCTTCATTACATTCCAGAGTGCCTCTCAGCCAGTTAATGTTTGCACTGGGAGGTCCAAATATCCAGCAATCAGCACTGAACTTTTCTCTTTTTGTTGAGAATTGCAGGTTTCAAATGCAATCACTGGCTTTAAAGGAAAACTTACAGGTGAACACAACAGCACTAATTTCCATTTTATTCACAAACAGTTGTATTTTCGGCAGTCTCTCCATGTGCACTCGTAAAACACCTTCAGAAGATGTCTGGCTTTTTCAGAGCTTGGAGGGGCTGGAAATTTTTAGGGATTTTGGGGTAAGAACTGCCCTCTGTGCACCTCTCCCACCCCTTCCCTCCCTCCACACATCAACACAACTCCCACGCTCAGGCATTAGTGCTGGATGTTCTCCCTAATAAATGCAAAATACACTCTTATTTTTATTTAAAACATAATGAAATATATTTTAGTGTTTGAAGAAAGAGGATGCAATAATTTAGGGTGGTGTGAAGGGTCAGTGTTCACACAGGTTTGTGCCTTGCCCCTGTGAGCATGGGCTGGGAGGTTTGGGTTTTAAACGGCTTTTGGTATCATTTAATTTTGTATTTATTCTTTTTGTGTCATTTAATTGCTAAGAGCAAGGGTAACTTGCAGCTTTTTGTGCTGTTTTCAGCCAAGACATTGGGAGGTAAGGAGGGGATCCATGTTCTGTGTTTTCCATGAATATGGACTATTTTTCCATATGTTTGCCCATGGGTGGCTTTGGGTGGCCCCATCGAGCTGCACCCAGGATGGATGGGAAGCTCTGGGAGCAGCACCTGGATTCTCCTGGCACCAGAAACTCCTGTAAGCAGCAAGAAAACTTTCTGTACACTGTCAGAGGAAAATATCTTTATTTTCAGAAGCTGTGCCAGGATGCACCTCAGGCAATTTGAATTGTACTATAGGAACACTGTCAATAAGACGACCCTGTGAAGTTTGCTTTCTACAGGTTTACTATGAAGTTACAAGAACCAATTGTGGGTCGTAAGCTCGATTAAGCAATTAAAAAAAGTCCACAATATTTCCTTGTGGGGAAATAAAAAAACAACCAAAACCAAGCCAAAATTATGTACAGGTTGGGAAATCCTCAGTGTTTTCCATAAAGCCTCCAGCAATGCTTCCACCCGTGATCATATGTCATATGGATGGTGTCACAGCGTCCTAAGGGTGCTCGCTCACAGCGATGATATCGAATTCATGGAAGTGTATATGCTCAGAGAGAATACTAATGTTAACTCAGCCTAAATAACAACACTGCCAAAGGAGGAAAGCAAAAGATGAAATACAGTGGATTTCAGGAGGCAACAAGCCCTCATTTATTAAGATCACAGGCATTTTACAGGTTACAAATCATAAAGCAGAAATAACTTCATAATATACAGGTCAGGAATGTGCCTGGGATATTGAGGAACTATTTCCTTGGCAATAATCTGCCACAGATAGTCGGGAGCATGCATTTTCTGGCACAACAAATCATTGCTGATTAATTTTGTCTGCCTTTGTCTCAGAGAAGCTCCGAAACACTTTCCTGTGTGTTTTGTACTTACTCCAGTTCCGCGCTATTCTTCCTCAATGCATAATTTTTTGCAAGATAGGCCAAACACAATACTCTTTGTGTTACCTCTTTGACATCATTTTTGCCTGAACACAGCATGCCTGGGGCGGTGAAATCTGTAAAACCCAGGCACAGACTCCGGTGGCAGCTCAGCCTCGAGGGTGACACTGGTCTGAGACCACCGAGGGATTAGATTTGTGGGAGAGGAGCAGCCCCACTCTGCCAACACTGGGAATGTGCCCATCTCTACAACAGGTGAGGAGGTGTAGAAGGCACCTTCACAATGGACATGGTAGCAGCAGCAGCAACAAACTGGGATCTTTTTCCTCTTTGCTGGCACACAGGGATAAATCCCAGCGCCAGCTGTGGAAATGACTGCAGCAGAGAAAGTGGAGTTTCTCGCTTGAGGAGCAGCGAAAGCAGGGGTGGCTGCAGGTGGGAAGATGAGGAAAGGGCTGTACAGCACTGCAGCATCTTCCCCACACTTTATTTATTGCATCCTAGAGCCAGCAGGGCTGAATGGTGGTCTGCCTCATCGACCTCACACAAGAACTTCACAGCATCCCCAGAAGGACAATAGAGATGATAAATGCCAAAGGCAATGTCAAACCCCATAACTTTCCTAACATTAACTTAATATTCACAGCTATTAAACATCAACAGATCAGAAATGGAGTATCTCCAAAGCAGGTGTAAACTTCTCCAGGCTCCCTGTGCTGGTGGTGTGAGACAGCCACAAGTTATTATTTCTGAGGGTTCTCTCTACTGTCTCAAAGTTTCAGTGCTTTTGATAGAGATTCCCAGTTCCACATTGCCTATAATGAATCACCCTGAAATGTAATTAAGGTTCAGAAAGTGAGAGAGGTGCGGTAAGTGGGGGTTCAGGAGAATCCAGGCAGGCAGGATTCACTGCTGTGACAGACAAACACTTGGCAGGAACCTCCAGAGGAGGGAGGGTTTGGGGACTGGTTCATAGTGAAGGGCATTCCCACAGGAGCAGGAGGGGAGGTGAACAGTGCCCTTTCAAAACCACACTTTCAGCACAACCAAAGGATTTTGTTTGATGGTTTGTGGGCACTGTAAGATTTGGAGAGAAGGATGAATTGTTTTCCAAATTAGAGAGAACTAATGAACCTCCACCCCAGGCTCTGCTGCCCTGAGAGCTGCAGGTGGGGGAAGCCCCCTGTGCTATCTCAGGTGGCTTCAGTGATTCCTGGTGGTCCACCTTACATTGGGAAAGTGGAGAGGATTTTCATGGAAGACTTTTCTGAGTGGGGTTGATACAGACATGGAGAGGTGTCTTGTTTCTCTCTTTACCCAATTTGTCTTCCACGTGATTGGAACCATCATAGAAAACAGTATTGCTGTTACAGCTCCTGTTGTCAATACTCGCCTCCTACTCACATTCCCTGAGCTCCCACCTTCATCCTCATCCCCTTCTCCCTCCAGAATTACAACCAAACCAAAACCAATGTGTTCATAACATTTCTTCCAACTCCAAAAAAACCCGAAAGAAAACAAACAGCCAGCAGATGCTGATTTTCTCACTTAACTGCACATATTTTATAGTAATTCTCTGTGATTTTCTCCCAAGACACCCACCTGACCTTCCTTTTTCTCCAGTCTCTCCCAGTAGTGGCCAAACACTGCTAATCATGTAAGACTCAGCCCATGGAATTAGGCTGCAACTAAGACAAATTTACCCTCTGACCTCAATGCCTCTGAGTGCACAATAGAGACCAAGAAATATCTTTGCTAAAAGGAATGCATTTTCCTTGGCAAAAGCTGATTTTTAGACCCAACCAAATTAATGCTGCAAAGAGAAATTTATTATTTTTCTTTTTGCTGTTTCACAAAACCACACAAATAAAACAAAATCAATTGGGTCGTTTTAGAAGGAAGAATGACAAAAAGGCATTTTCCAAGAATTTTCAAGCAACCAAAAATGAAACACCGTAAATATTTTTGCTTCTCTCTGTGTAACTGCGAGTGATTTGCAAGCATGAATTAATTTTTAATTAATGCACTGTTATGAAGCAGGGATTAGTTAGCCCAGAATTTTTCAAAGTTCTCCATAGACAATTTGGTTGGGAGAGCATCTCCAGAGCGAATCCTTGCCCAATTCTGGTGGGAGCCTGAAATCTCTATGGCAACTGGAACAATAATCTATGTAGGAAAAAAGAAAGTTTGGAAAACTGTTCAAATGGATTTTAGCTGCCTTAGTTATCTGAAAACAAGGAGGCGGATCCATATATCAGGGTAGTCAGTTTTCCATGCACCACCAAGGGCTTGGAGGGTCTCCTGTCCAGTCATGACCAGTTCAGGTCCATTTTGGACTGGATGATGGAACTGAAGGGAGATTTGCTGCTCATACCCCCAGTCCATTTCAAGACCTGGGAACAGAACTTTCCAGCCTTTCCCATCCATGAAGAGCAAAGCTTATATTTTTCAGTCTATATTGCTATTTTCTTTTTCAGATTAAGGAAAACAAAAATGAGAGAGAAAGAAAACTGGTGACTCACGGCAGTTTCTCTGCTGAAACACAGCTGCCCTTGTCACAGGAACACAATTCTTTGAGCCTGCATCCAAAATTTATTGCAAAATAAAACCAAGATTTCTAAAAACAACTAGACTAAATGATGTTTCTATTTCTTTTTTAATATATATTGGTAAGTGCAGGTCCAGGCTACAGCATGGATCAGGAGTAGGACTGGAAACTCGAGAGAAACTCAGTTCTTGTGTAATTTTCAGGCAAATTTTGCAACCCCACACAGTGTTGGCTGGACAAGCTCCACAACCAGTCTGTGGTTTTTAAAACTTTGATGCTTCTGGACTTCCAGGGGTTCCTTTGGTGGCAGGTCAATATAACAACACCCACACTACCACCCAAAGGTAATCTTGCATTTTTGCTCTGGTTCTGCTATTGGAAATGTGCAGGAAGTCGTGAGTACAGAGATCCCAAACTAGGAAACAGACTACGTACACGTGTAAATCTACTCCTAAATTTAATGGTGCAATTTTAGGAAAAGTATTCCTTGCTTTGCTACAATCTTTCTGCTTTCAAAACGCTGAGACCTCAGGTCTGACTTGCTGAGCTTTGAATTGCCACCACTCTGAGGTTGATAATTGACTTGTTAGCTGAGCACCACGCTTCTGCAAATGAGCTTATACCCTTGGGATCATGGAATAATGGAATGGTCTGGGCTGGAAGGGACCTTAAAGACCATCTGGTTCCAAGCCCCTGCCATGGGCAGAGACATCTCCCACTAGAAAACCTGCCTGGTTCAGGAACCCTGTTCAGAAATGACTTTCACTGGATGGAGAAGCTCCTCCTAAGCCTAAAGCTTGAGCTGCTCCTGAAATAAGGATAACATGGTTGGCACTGCACAGTCCCTCAAAGAGAAGGGGGGAAAGGATATCAGGAAATCAAGGAGTGCTTCAGAAGTGGCTTTTGCTCATCCCCAACAAAATAGAAGGAAAATCTGGCTTTGTGAGAAAGCCAAGTGTGATTGATTTCCAACCACCCTTTCAATAAACATGCTGAGTATGGAACACATGGAGAATGTGCGCAGGGAGACAGCACAGAGGAAAACGGGAGATGGGAGGGAGAGAAAGATGATCTAGTTTTGCTTCCAAGCTGATTTTACATCACTTTAACTATATTTAGTTACATTTCTATTTAATAGGGCTGCAACAGTTGGACTGAGACTTTTATTGTTGTTCTCTGAGTAATTTAAATTTCCAAGAGTTCAGAGTTGTTGTTATTTTTTTCCTAAAGCTTCATGACCTTCTTCCATGAGTTTATTTTAGATATAGTGGAATGTCCCAGAGAAAATTCCAAATGGTCCTTAATAGATGAAATGTTTCCAGAAAGGAGAAATTCTCAGTGGACTATGAAACTATTTTTCAATCATGGTGTATGGCACACAAGCCACAGCTGAGGTTTTTTTAGTAGGAAACTATTGCCCAGTGGGTTAAAAGAAAATAAAGGATAATGGGATTTTTCCGTAAGGCTGGAGCTGCTCACAGGGGTTTGCTCCCCACTAGATGTCACTGGAACTGTTTGAAATGTTTGGAACAAACGACCCCAAATTCCCCAGGTTTTGAGCTTCCTTGCAAACATGAGACTTGGAGCAGGTTCTGTTCATGCTCTCCTCTGGCACAAGAGCCCTGCAGGGGAATCCAGACTGAGCGATGTTGATCATGGGAAGGGCATGGTTTGCTGGGGATGTGGGGGCAATGAAGGTAAAACACATGAACTTTGGCATTGCCTTAGAGATTTTGTCGTTTGGGGAATCCAACCAGAAACAAAGAAAATGCCTGGACACAGTCACCCTCTGGCTGGGGAGCCTCCAGAGACAGATCAGGGTCCTGCAGAAACCATGTGGTCTCCTGAGTCCCCACTGTCTGAGAACTGGGACAGCCACACCACAAAGTGCAGGTGAGGGTTGGGTGTCACCTGAGGCACTATTAAAGAAAAAAAAAGGTCAGAAATTCTGTGTCATGCCATTTTGCAAGGCTGTCCTCAGCTGTACCAATGTTCAGCCCACGCTGCTAAGGAAAGCAGCTCCTCAGACTATTAGGTCTACTATTTAAATTCTCCCTGTAGTTCCAATTGACTACAGGAATCTTCTTCCATTCTTATTCAAAATTCAGTTTAGTGTGATTATGTGGCCATGCATCAAATATGGCAGTATAATATGTCCTTTCATCTTCTTGCCATAATACATCCCTTTTAGTGCCACATAAATCCCTGAAAATATTGCTGTCTTCTGCTCTTGAGATTCTTCATGTGCCTCTTTGCCTTACTGCCTTCCTCTTCTATTGTTTCTCCAAGCTGAATTAATTCCCTTTTTCCCCCCAACGTCGCTGCTCTGCTCTTGCTGCTGCTTCTGAGCAGACACCAGCAAAACAACAGCCCTTCCAGTGCCAGAGAGGAGCCAAGAGCATCCCAGCTGCTGGCACGGTGTCCTTCCCAGCAGTGCCAGTGCCTTAGCTCTCCTCTCTGTTGGAGACGGCTGCTCCGAATCGCTCCATCTCCTTCTGCAAAGGCAGTGGGAGCAGCAGTGCCTGTGGTCAGAGCAATGCCACGCACCCTTACCGGGCTAAGGAAGCTGTAAGTGAGGAATTACAGGAGCAGCGGGTGCTCCTAATCCTCGCAGACCAAGGCAGCACCCCAGCAGTGGCAGCGGGTCCCCTCCTTTTCCGCAGGATCCGTGCCCTGGGAGCGCCGGGAGCGCGGCGGAGGCTCTGCAGTTCTGCCCTGGGCTGCTGAGGAGCTGCTGCTGCATCTCCAGCCACAGTTTCAGCCGTGAATGTGAACTGCATTACAACAGAATGTGTTCCTTCTATGTAGGTTATTACAAGAGGGTACCAAACGGAGTTCTTCCCACCCACAGGAGTGTCAGCTTGGCACCAACATTGGCATCTGCTTCTTTGGGATCACAAGGTGGTTTGGCTGGAAGGAAACATAGAGACCATCTCATTCCACCCCCTGCCATGAGCAGGGACACCTTCCACTAGCCCAGGTTGCTCCAAGCCCCATCCAACCTGGCCTTGGACACTCCCAGGGATGGACAACCTATGCCAGGACCTCCCCACCCTCACAGGGAAAGATTCCTTCATAATTGAAATGAAGAAGAAATTGAAATAATTTCTTCCTGATTTCTCCCTCTGGTGAAACTGCTCATTGTAACTCTTCCTCCAGGATTGATCAGGTTGTCAAGGCTCCTTCCCTTGCTCCGGACAGGTGATGGAGGCCACCAGCCTGGCCATGCCCCACTGCAGTGACATGGTCCCACACACCTGCCCGGCCTCCGTCCTGTGTTTCACAGAGCACATGCTGCCTTTGACTTGTTTAATTAATTAGTAACCTAATTGTACCACTTCAGCATCACCCCGTAGTAGGCATCACTGACTTATTTGGGGCAAACACAGCAGAAATGGGTCTATTCCTTTGTACAACTTCTACATTAGGTTGTTATTAAATTAAACGAGCAAAATTTCAACCTACTCAATATTCAGTAAATTTAAGAAAATGAATTGAAGCTCCTTGCCTATTTTAATATGTACTCCTGAAGACATTTTCCAATTTTTTTTATGGTTTAATTAAAGCCTCATGGCAATGGGATGCTTCTTTCTACCTCCTATGCCAGTGGTTAAAAATTACAGGGTTTCAAGTACCCTGCATGTCTTTAATTGCTCTGCTGAAGATAAAAGAGCAGCGATATTTTTATCATAAGTGTTACAGTGGGCAAAATTAAAAATGCCCCTTACCCACGTGAAACGTGGGTAACTTAACTCATGAAATATTTTGGGAGTAGTTCATTCTGCCACGTGTCCTGACGAGCAGAGGAAGTTTCCCACCCCACATCTTAATATTAAAGAAAATAAAGTGTAGAAATCACTAAATGAAGAAAGTCCTGGAAGAGAACACTCAACCCAGGACAATGAGGAGGAAGGTTACAAGTATATTAGGATAAGGGCACCACAATTATATGAAGAAGTCTGGAGAGAAAAGATTACATTGTTCTGACAACAACATTTTTCAAACATTTAGACCTTTAATATCATTAATTTAAAGTACAAGATTAAATATTTTATGCAAATATTAGACAACAGCAAAGAGCTCTGCATATTAGGATTTAAAACAAATTGAAAGCATGCAAGACATATTCATTTCTTAAGCAGTTTAGTTAAAAAATCGGTATTGTCTCTATTAGGATTAACTGACAGTAACTCTTTGTGTTCAAATGGATTTAACTTCACTGTGGTTTGTTTTCCAGATATCATTGTCCTCCAATAATCATGGATAAAGGGAAATGTAAAAGGACAGATCAAGTAAAAATATATCTTCACATCATAAACACAGAATTACGTTTAAATTTCATTACTAAATGGGATTTCAGCTTCATATTCCATGCCTAATCCTGCACTATAAAAGATGTATAAAACCTCCTGACAAATTCTAGCAGACTTTGTGGAAGTTGCATATATTGATTAAAACATCAAGCAGTTACATGCAAACCAATAATGAATTACTTCTTGTGGAAGATAAAACTTTGTGATATTTAAAATTACAGACTTGAAAGTAAGTAAAATTACCCCTAATTATGCAGAAGGGAGCAACACCTTAGCAGTAAACAAGATAAGCACCTCAAACAGCACTAATAATTTTAATTAACATTTTCTAGTTTCCTTTCACCTCCTTTCAAGGTCATCTGCAACCTTTTCCTGGTACAACATTGCAGCACAGTGTTAAAAACTTACATTCCATTGCTAATTGCTTTGATAAGCCAAAAAAAAATTTACTTTCCAGGACACATTTTCCTTTGTTTTTATTTTCCCTTTTTTTTTTCCTGCACAAAAGTCACTGAGTCACATGCAAAAGCAAATACTGTGTTGTGTAAAACTGACAGGAAGGTTTTTGCAGTGAACAGCTTTCAAAAGTCAGATTCCAGCAGCTTGGATTCAGGTGGTCATTTGGGGCCTGATTCTGATCACCATATGCACAATTCTTCCAGGAATTCAGCAAAATTGATATTTTCAGGTATAAATATAAATTTTTTGGATTATACCCAAACTGTTGAATATTCCGATTGCAATCAAAGTTCAAAAGGCTCCTGAAGTGTGAACACTGAAAATGAGAATTTGGCAAAACCTGATAATCTACACAGTATTTGTGCTATTTTTTCCTTAAGCACTGATGAATTAATGCATGTTCAAGTCTCATGACCTTGCTAAACTCTTTCTTTTCTAAAAAGTCCAAAAGTTGGTTGGAAAAGGGCTTTGTTATATCAGTGGGTTTGTTCCATGCCACAAATTTCATGTACGAGGTCACTTGGAATATAATGTGTAGTGAAAGAATCTCATTAGGCTAAAATGAATGTAAAATGTGTCAATTTGATCCAAATGAGAACTGTAGTAAAACCATGTTTGATGTTCATGTGCAATAAATCTTTAACATTTGTCTGTAAAGTATTAGAGAACCCAGAGGGAAATCTCTATTTGTGATAGCTGCACATTTCCAATGATTTTTCCTATAATCCTTTGTTGACATTTAGCATATGGCAACAGGAAAGAAGATCCTAAAATGAGAATTATTACTTATTATTTGAAGGTAAACAAGATGGGCACCTTGAATAGAAGGGTTTTAGACAGCAGTGATGAGAACATCCCTCTATCAGGAGCAACTGCTCGTCTTTCAGTCACTGCTTGGTGGAAAAGTGACATCAAAGGTGCCCTACCTGCCCGTCACTCAGCTCCGTGTTAGAACGGCCCCATCCTGCCCGCTGGGTTAGATTTTGATATATTCATATTGTTAATTACTGTTGTATTTCAATTTTCTCTCTAGTATTTTTGTTCATTCATAATGGCTTTATGGTTCAGTGGACTGAAATGACTAAAATGAAAGATTTCCAAGATTTCTTCTGGGAGTAATTTACAAAAGACCACAATTTTTTAATTGCTCCTGATGTTTAGTTCTGGATATCTGGAAGAGGAGAAATCAGCCCAACTCTTTTAGTTGCCACACCAACCGTAGCAAATATGTGGGTTTTTTGATCTCTTTTTGGTAGTTTTGCTCCTTGCATACACCACCATCCCTATTTTGAGGACTGCTGTGGTGTTTATATTTCTGCAGCTCACATTTGCTTTCTAAGAGAACCACGAGTTATTTACATCCTTTGAGGAGGCTCAGGGAATAATGGGTGAAATGTCAGAAACAATTACGAAAAATGGAGGCATTTCATTTAACCAGGAGAAGAAACACAGAACTTTTGATGAATGACTAAGCTTGAAGCGCCACAAGATTGCTACACTATGAGATCTGGCTCGTGATTATCACAAAGTTTTATGAAAAAAAAAAAAAAAACAAAAAAAACAAAACAAAACAACCTTACAACACTTGCATGCCAAAGGTTGCAACACAGGCTTTGGCAGGGAACAGGAGAATGCTTCAGCATGGGAAAAGTCTTTGAGCAAACTTGCATCTGTGCTGATTTATGTTTTTGTGCCAAAGCACCAGCAGATTCCTAAAGCCAAGGCAGGACTTTGTGGCCGAAGCCCCAGTCCTGGCTGGGAAACTGCATAGCACCAGCCCTGACAAAGCCCCTTCCCCGTCTCCCCCCAGCCTCCCCAGCTGTTTCTTACAGAGTTTGTCCATCTCGTTATTGCTGTGCAGGCCTTTTATCAATAACTGTGGTTTTCTGGGCCGAGTTTTCCTTGGCTTGCAGTCCTGCTTTACAAAACCGCCGCATACTTGACAGTTTGCCCCAGTTAAAAATTCTTTGGTCAGAGAAAGCCCGGAGTATGAAACAGGATCTGGTGTTGTAAAATCTTGACCAGATTCTGAAATATTGCCTAAGCCCCTGTCAACTAGAAGGTGATTTCTCCAGGTCATGGTTTAGGGGGAATTGATGGTCCAGCCTGCACTATGTCTCTTTCAGGAGTGCACACAGTCACCTTTAGCATTCACTGCTTTCCAAGCCTCTCTGTTTTTGACAGTACATTTACTTCCATACACAGATTACAAGCTCAACACAGGCAAACCAATCCAGAGAAACAGCCTCTCTGCCCAATGCTTTTACATTCCTCTGTTTCTGTCGGAGGGATTATCAATTACCTAATAACCCTGGGAAAAAATCCACCTGAGGCTGAGAGGCTGAGCAGAGATAGTGATACCCAGTGCTACATCGAGCAGTGCTCACAGCACTTTTCCAGAGCTGTCTGCTCCGTGATCCCGCTGCAGAAACTGAGGCACAGGGACCTGAAAGGTCCATCCAGCCAAAGGTAAATTTGATATAAAACACAAATCCCAGTGCAGTGCCCTTCCTGTCCAAACACACACAGAAAGGGTGTTTGTCCAACCTCATGGCACATCCAGCAACTCTAAAATGAAACCCCATCACTCATTATAAAAAGTCTTTTTAAATCTACCTATAGATAAAACTTCTTTAAATTCCAAACTGAACTTGACAATTAAGAGGCTGTGGGTAAATATAAACATTTTTGAACATTCTCCTTATCAGACAGGAGCAATTGAAGAGCTTCCAACAATGAGTGCTCAATATAGTTTTAAACATCTGCTTAAAATCCTACTAAAGAAACCCCACAAGCTTTGGTATTTTGCCAAAAAGGGGAAGATCTTACGGAGAGTCAGAATAGATCATCCAGCCATATAAATTATAAATCACTACATTAAGTTCCATACATTTATGGCACAAGCTCTGACTCTTGCAGTTTTGCAGGGAATTTTCCTGAAGGCAAATCACAGTGGACCTGCTCACTCCTTTGGAGAAACCAGGTTGGCCCTGCTAAGGCCAATAACCCTTCCAGTTTGGTGGCAACTCCTACAGTCTTAATTAGAAAGAAAAAGACCTAAGTCTGCATTTTCCTTATCAACCCCAGGCTTTTTTTGTACTGCATTACTACTTTTCTGAAATTCTCAGAGTTTCACCCAGCTCTGGGCAAGCCAGGAATGCCTGAAGGACCAACTGTGCAGATTTTTGGAGCGAGATGTCACTCTAGGACTGCTTGGCCTGTGTTTCTGTCCTGGTGGTTTGGTTGGGTTGGGTTGATTTGGCAGTTCAGGCTGCGTTAAGATCCTGGATTGCTGCTGAGAGAATTTTTATCCTTTCTCTGGGCATTGACTCAGCAAAGCCACTGCATTGGTGTGGCCACAGGAGTGGGGCAGCCCAGGCTGACCACACATCCAACCCAACACCATCTCCTGGAGGGATCACCCGTGGGAATGGGTTCCTGCATCCACTGCAGGGACTCCCAGCGGAGGTGTCATGCTGCTGTCGGGGCAGGACATTCCTGGGGGCAGAGATGTGCCTCGTTTGGCTTTCCAGGCACTGACACCAGTGGATCAGCCACGTTGCTTTTAATATTCTTAATAGTTCTCTTTCCTTGGCCTCACTTTATTCCCCTCATTTTGAAACTCTTGACAGCCTTTCATCAAATGCTTCTGAGAAACTTAAAGAATATCTAAAATGGGCACTAATAATTTAGTACTGTAATTTTATGAGTATTTTAAAGTTCCTGAGTATTACTATTATTTTATGGAAGGATTTTTCCTCCTTTTCCTTGCTCTTTCTTCCTATGTTCTTATGGAATTATAGGTGAGATGTATTTCTTGGCTGCTGTTTCATCTTTTGTTCATGCAGTTAAATATTGCACTGGTTAAAGATTGCGCGAGGCCCCCACATTAAAATTTTATTGTATTTTTGTATTTATTTTTGGCCCGGATCTGGGGGCCTCTTAGGTCCAGGTCTTGTGTAATTTTATTGGTTTGTGGGTGGAGGAAAGAACAAAAATGAGGTTTGTGGCCAGAATGTTATCTTTGGCCATATGCAGCTATTTGGGGGCCTGATTCTGCTCTGATTCATAAGCAAGTAAATCTCCAGCAGCTCCACTGAAACTGGAAAAGCTAAAATGATGTAAACCCGATGTAAATTAGAGGAGAATTACCTCCGTGGTGGGTGCTATGTAAGCGTTCTGCTATTTATGATTTAGCTGGGAGCTGTTGACTGGCCTCTCTAAAGATAAGAGCCACCTATAACTCAGTTGTGAGCATCTTTTTTCCCTTTTTGACTAATGTCTGCTAGCTAAAAAAGATTAAAACTGGGGTTTTTTATGATCTCTACTGGCTATGAGTAACAGAGACGAGACTGCAAAGCTCATCGACCTGAGAACCACAGCTGAATTTTGGTGACTTCTGGCTTGAGTGAAAAGCACCTTGCTCTACCCCACAGCCATGTTTTAAAACCTGTTGAATTTAAATATTAAAATCCATGAATTTCAGCCTTGATAACTCTGTTTTATAAAATACACTTCATGTGAGTAACACATAGTGAGTGGTTGCCCATCCCAGTGTGTCCAACAGCTCTCCATCATGAGTCATGGTCATCACATCCTACGCTCCTTCCTGCCTGGTTTGCATCCATCACCACGACCTCTTTCCTCCCCAAAACCTGTCTCCCCCTGTCTTCTTTGCACATTTATTCATGTCAGGTCTTTGGCTTGGAAATTACTTCTTCTGTGAGCCAAACCTTCTTATTCTACACTTTAAAATCCTTATGAAATCTGGCTCGCCTTCCAAAGCTAAGCCTCAGCTCCCTTGTTACTCTTCTAAATATAAAACATTTTTATTGCATTAAGCCATGTTGAAAAGAAAAAGGGAAAAAAGGAAAAGGGAAGAAAGCAAATCCCTGCCCCCGATGTGAAGGGAGAGGCCGATGTTACAGAGCAATGGGTCACATCTTTGTTTTGTCTTGGTATCGTGTCGCTCGCACAGGCTCTCGGCTCACTGTCAATATTCCAATTTGAATATCTCCCACACTGAGAAACCCAGTCAGAGTAAGGAACTGGAAAGGACTTGTTTCCAGAGTTTTGGCAGTGGAAAAACCCACCCCAGTATTGATCACACTGCATCACTTCCTAAAGAGAAAACTGTTTTCCGGGGAGCTCATGTAACACCTTCCAGTTATATCAAACTTAATTTTCTATACAACTTCAACAACTTTGAAATTAGTTATTTATAATTTTCCTGTGTGTGTTTCATTCATTATTTCAAATGGAATTTTAATCATTTCAAGAAAGAAGGGTCTTAATATTCCCAATAATGGCTCTTGTCACTTTAAATATTAAAATTCGCATTAGGAATTCCCTCAGCTACATCTGCATTATTTGCATTATAGATTGTGTGCTTGTCTCAATCTATATATATGTGTGTGTGTATATATATATTTATATATATACATTTATACACAAATTTTTAGGAAGATTCAGGAAATTTTAAACGATTCCATCAGCTTTGAAAGCACTATCAAAAATACCAAAGCTATTAGTGATAAACAAGGTCATAACAGCCCCAAAATTAAAAGCTCCTAATTTTCAACTTTAAATAAATCCTTATTGTATAGCAGAAATAATTCCTCACGAAGTGTTTCCAACATTCAGAGAATGCTTTTAGGACATCCAGCATTAACATAATTTTTTCGACTGCGGTTCTCACAGGACATCTGATGAAGTCTCTACCCTTAATTTTAATTGCGTAGGCTGCATTCTTAATTAAAAACTGTACAAATGGATTTTATGCCATGCCAAAAGAAATCTGAGTTCATTAGTTATAAAACCTTTTAAAAATTGATGTAAATATGTGAATTCTTTAAAAGTTTGAACTCAGCGTCCTCATTTATGTTGAGCAGCCTTTTATCTAGAGAATAATGAAGTCAATATAAATTAAGATAATCTAAGTTTTACTTTTTCCTTTTCCTTCTCTTTTTTCCTCTCCTTTTTTTTTTTTTCCAGTGAATGAGGGTGATGGGAGTCAAAGAGTGTGGGGGTTATGCCTTTATGCCATGATGCTTTTCCTTGAAGAATCAAATTCATTTAAATCTAAACCGTGAAGAAAATTAGAGTGGGAAATGCACTGACCCTTTTGTACTGGGTTATATAAATATAAATTCATATATCTTTTATTAATTCTTCATATTAAAGCATGATCACATCTTCTCAAGTCAATAAACTTAATGGAAACCTGTCAAACTAACTTTGGAGGAAAACTCTGGGCGTCACTTAAAGAAATACGTGCGCCTTATTGATTTGTGTTTTAAAATCTGAGGGCTGTTAATTAAAATGCTTTTCCAAACCTTGTCAAGTGTTCAAATAATGAATGGGAAACTCTGAGAGGTTTGTTTAACCTGACAAATTGCTAACCTTTCATTTTGCTGGCTGCTCATCTGGCTGCACGGGACCTTTTCTCTTCCACTTCTGGCAGCCGGGAGGGATTGCGTCGGCCTTTCTGCTCGGTGTCACCAGCCTGATCCTGCCTGTGGTTGCACAAAAAACTGCGAGTGGCCTTAAAAACCATGGGAAAGAAGGGCTGGGATTGAGCTCAACTTTTCCTTTGCTGTGAATTAAGCTGTAGGGTTTCACTCCGTTTTCCAGCCTACGAGTTTGCTGTTGGGGAGAGACATCCAGGATGTGCCCCAAGAGCAGCTGAGTCCAGGGGTTTTCATGCCTGGGTTTCTGGCAAACAAAGAGTAGAAGAGGTGGAATTGAAACAATTGGTGTTGGCACTTAGCCTTCCAATCTGGAGAATTTTCTGCTATCTTATCAAAGATGCAAATGAAGCAATAAATGAAAGAGCCTGTACAAGGAACCCCCATGTTTCTTTCAGTCCTCTTTGGTGGTTTGTGCCTTTGAGCATATCTGTGCCGCTGCCTCCCAGCTAAGCGTGGCAGGAGGGGTGTTCAAATACCACATGAGAAGCTGTCTGAGTGCTGGTCACAGCTACAGCACGAGCTGGAGTGGGAACCACCAGAAGTCTCACAGGAAAGACATTCTCATGAGTTTCCAACCCAACCTGACTCAGTGAGGAAGGTTTGAGACAAACCTCTGCTTTCCTCTTTGTTTATTTTTCAAGGAGCATAATTCAGGCAACAAACCCACTCTACCTATTGAGATCTGCCCATGGCTACATCCTACTGACCATGGAAACAATATTCCAATGTAATTGAATATTTTGTGGTAGAGCATTGTGGACAGAACATTAACTATCCATCAGCTTTAACCTGCATCTCATCCCCCAAATTCGTCTACCTGGTAATCAGGTCAATGCAGTGGTAAGCTTTTGGTAATAGGCTGATTCACCAACAAATTAAGGCAAACAGATTTCTCCACATACATAAACTTCTTTTATTAGACTATTTTACTATTTGAAATATCTGACACTTTCCTGACGCTTACCATGAGAAAAGAGCCAGAAGGAGTCACTGGATTTAATGCTTTAGGGAAGCAGGTAACTGTAGACTTGCTTTCACAATGTCCAACAGTACTGCTTGTGATAGAGTGAAATTTGGTATTAAAAACACCATGATCCACTTTGAAACTTGTGCTTAAATTCCTTAGTTATTTCTAGCAAAAGGAAGACTTTGGGGGATATTAGAGAGGTTGAATCAGCACAAAAGACCAAGCAAACAACTGTGGACCTCCAGGAAGTACAAACCCCTTCTATAATATCCCACCTTCTGGAAAATTAAACTAGATCACTCAAAAGGTAGAGATGATCTGCCACTAGACCAAGCTGCTCAATCCCCCATCCCTGGAAGTGTTCAATTCCAGGCTGGACAAGGCTTGGAGCAACCTGGTCTAGTGAAAAGTGTCCTTGCCCATGGCAAGGGGTGTAATGAGATGATCTTTAATGTTCCTGCCAACTCAAACCATTCCATGATTCCGTGAGGGAGACATGTAAACTGTACAACATCAGAGTGATTTGGGGTAATTTTGAATTATTTAAACTCAAATTCCTGGCTTTCTGCCACTCGCCAGCTCCTCTCCCACAGCACCAGGAGTGTCACACACCATCCAGTGAGCAGCTCACCATGGCCAACATTGGCAAATGCTGGATTCTATATCCTGTATTCCACATCTTTTGACTTTAGCTTTGTTTTATGCTTTGATGATTATACAGAATATTGGACAACCAGCAAAATCTAAAAATTTGGGCATTTATTTTTTTCAGTCTAAGCAGAGAAATGCAAGACGCAAACCATGTCCCTGTCAAAGTGCAGCGAAATGCTTCACCCAGAGCACACTTCAGCCTGCATTTATCTCATGGAACTTAAATTAAGTACCATAAAAGCAGAGAATGCTGCCTGGTCCCAGAAGAAGAAAATCCACTTTCCTGACACTCAAAGCATTGCTTTCAAAGAATTGCAAAAGGATTCATCTGCAAAATGCAGATGGATTCATAAACTCTCCATCCATGCACCTATTTCACAGCAGCAGCCCCACTGCTCCTACAATAACTGCTCCATGAATGAAGCCACAGAATGTTTGCTGAGCAGATCTTTAGCCCCTTGTTTTTAGTAGCCCACCAGTTTCCCTGCCAGCTCCATGGTCTACCCAGAAGTAAAGGAAAACATTTGTTCTACGGAAGAATTCATAGAAATGGACACAAACAGTCCTGTATAATTGATAGTTTTACGAGATTGAACTCTGTAAATTTTTTTGAATCTTATCCCTCTAGATCCACTTTATGTGCGCATTTGAACAATGACTTCATATCCTCCCCAAACAGAGATTCTGGGATTCAGTCTCGTCATTTAGCCAACACAAATCCCCAGGTGCCAAGAATTTCTAGTTTTGTTTTGCTTCATGTTTGTCCTTTACTTGTTCTTTTCCAGGATTCCTAGTCAAACCAGTCAGTCAGTGGAATGATTCCAGTTTGCACCAGAAGATGTGTGAATCCCTAAATCACTTTGAAAAACTGAGCAATTTTGTTATCTCTGTCTTTCATGGTGCACGTTCCAAGAGTAAGACTTCAATATTTACCTGCACTAAAGGAATGAGTTTACAGAGAAGTTCAGAGACTGAACTCTGCTCTGCGGGCCATCTTCACCAGCAAACCAGGAGGAAGGCTGCTGAATTTTCAGACACCTTTCCATTTGTTAACTTTATGTTTGTGCCCTGCTCTCTCTGAATCCCAGGATTTCCACACCCATGCAGGGAGTATACGACATTTATCACATTTTCTAGCCAAATATTTTTTCACAACATGATTCTTTTTGTTTATGTAATTAACTACAGCCACAAAAACATCTCTAATTTTTTTCTAGAGGCTCCTTTTCAGGCTGAACCAGATCCCTGAAGCTGTACACTAATGTTGAAGAGATTGTGTTGTATTATGTGAGATACAGTCCACTAAAATCAAAACTTCCTTTAATTTAATTTTTTTCCATGGCTGTGTGGGCATACAATTGAAATGCATCATGAGGGAGCTTATGGATGAACTTGTAGAAACCTGTATTTTGGACACTAAATGGAAAACAGTCCTTTTCCTTCCAGCATGTTGTTGGGTCAGGAAGTTGAATTGTTTAAGATGGTGTAGAGCATTTTGCAGTCAGGTGGGAGGCCAAATCTCTATCAAGGTTTAAAGACCCTTTGAAATTCATGTGAGAATTGTTGTTTTGGTGTCCTGTATGTTCCTCTGGAGAGTGAAAGGAAGGGAAAGGTGAAGGGGATGCAGAGGGTCCAAGGCCAACATGGCCATTAGCATGGTATTAAATCCAAGATGATTAGGATGGGTGATATGTCTGATATAACATATCTGGGAGGTAAAATAGCTTGGACAGCATTGAGTTTGGCTCATTTGAGCGCGGTGATCATTCATCCCGGTGTCTTTAAGCTCAAAAGCTTCATTTTTTCCTCACCAAAACCAATTCAGGCCCAACAGGGACCAACAGTCCCTCCATTTGTCTCCTTTAACCCCTGGGTTTTGTTTTGATTTGCTCCTACACATCGATCTTTCACATATGAATTTTTTTTCCTATATCTTCTACATTCTTGAGGGAATGGCCTAAAGTTGTGTCAGGGGAGGTTTAGGATGGATATTAGGAAAAGGTTCTCTCCTAGAGGGTGTTTGGGTGCTGGAACAGGCTCCCCAGAAAGTGGGCACAGCACCTGACAGAGTTCAATCAGCGTTTGGACAATGCTCTCAGGCACATGGGGATGGCGATGGGCCTGTGCAGGGCCAGCAGATGGACTTGATGATCCTTGTGGGCCCTTTCCAGCCTGGCAGATTCTTTGATTCTGTTTTCTACAGCTGAAAGAAAGACAGAGGCCCCAGCCCAGGTGGTATGGTGGTACCAGCTATTAACCAAGCTGGGCCACAGGTTTGCTCAGATGGATTCATGTTGCCTGAAGAGGGACTGGAGGAAACAGGGAGGGTTGTTGGGGTGGGAAGGACCACGCACTGACACGGTCACCAGCAGTGATGGTGCCAGTGGCTGTGGGGATGTATTTTGGACACCCATTCCACTCTGACCACTGCAGATCCTGGTGAACAGGACTAACCCCAGCAATATCTGAACCAGTAACCCTGAGGTGAACAACTTCGCAGCCTCCTGACATTTTCTCAGCCTGCCTGGTTTGATATGTTTGTTCCCAGATTCCCACCCCTCTCCTGGCTATAAACAGAGCTCTGTTTTTAAGATTTTGCTTATTTAGCACAGTGTATATTTTTTGCAATACAATTTATATTTTATCACAACAAGCAAACATCCCACTAAGCCAACATGTATTTTTTCTTGGGTCATTAACGTACATGACAAATTTGACAAGAGATATGCAGTGCACTTACAGGATACTTCTTAATGTAATTAACTCTATTGGGTTCCAGAAATCAGAAATATAGAATTTCAGTATTTATACATCTGTAAACAGTGTAGTTTTCTAAAGAACAGCACGTTTGTTATGTTCTCTCAGTTACTGTAACCAAAAATTGAAATTCCAGTTTTGGTCATGAGTGTTTGAAATTATTACTTGACCAATGAAGCCACACGTTTCTTACCCAAAAACGACCCTGCAACAGTGTAAGAAATGTGCCTAATTACTGATGGAGTGAGGAGCTATCTCAGAATAAGCAAAACTTCTCTTCTTTTCTCTTATTTAACTTCTTCATTTCATGGTTCAAATTGGCACAAGAGCCAGGTGGCTCAAGAGAGTCGGGAGAGCGTGGCCACAAGAGGATTTTAATTTATTGAGGGCTCTTGCCCTACTGTACAGTCACCACTGCTATTTGAGTGTAATGGATGAAACAGATGTTTGACACTGCAGCACCTCTTCATAACTTCACTCTTCAAAAACAGTTTTACAAGTGCTCGCTCGCGTTGGTTCCCATTCAGCACAGGAAACTGAGGTCATGCTGAAACATGAGGCCCGGGCAGGAGCTTGAACTCATGTGCACTGCAGCTGGGCCCACGTCTTCTGAGCACGTTAGCAATTCGTGGAGCAGCCATAATTCTAAAGGTACAGACAAAGAAATCAAAGTGTTGACACCCTCACTGTAACATCTGCAAAGGGGGAAATGTGAGCCCGTCGCTAAATGCACAAAGGACGGAGGTTTCTTTATGCTTAATATTGTTCACCATCAACATGATCATTTTTAACGTGAATAATTCCTTCAGGTTTCAGTATCAACATTGAAAAGTTGCTTTCTGGACTGTAGTTTTCTAAGTATTGCTTAGAATCATTAATTTTAAAAGCAAGTGACTTTTCTGATATTCTGAGGTTTATTTTCTTCTAGGTGATTATTTTAACACTTTCTCATCTCTGAATAGGTCAAAAAATCTTGCCAAGCATAAAATATAGGTGATTTTGTAGTTTGCTTTAATAAAGATAACATAAGGTTTGTGCAGTTGGATGTACTGATTCCCTTCTGTTACCTTCCCTGGGAAAACAATTAAGGCTTTTAGGTGCTGAGATTTGGTACCCAATTTGGAAAACGATAGCAGGGCACCAGCCTGAGGAGGCTGATGTGCTTCGAAATCCCATATGAGAAGTTTTTCTCCTACTGTAACTTCAGCTCCTTTCCAGTACAAGCTCCCCGACAGCCTCGGGGATTTCTCCAGCACTTTCATGAAAACTAATACCTGCCTGCAGCAAACCTCTGCTCATCTGCCAGCACAAGCACGTGGGCCTTGAACTTTCTGCATCTTTGCTCTCTGTCTTCCATGCACCTTCATATATAATTGCATTTTGAACTTGCCCTTAATTAAAGTCAGCCCTTTAGTGACTCCGTGGTGCACTCTGGAAGGAAATGTGGTTATGTAGTGTAAGCTACACAGCACAAAGTTATTGCTTTAGTTGCTAAAATTGTGTCAGCAGTGCTAAAAATGAGGGTTTTTTTATATTTATGTGATACCAGAAACTCCAAAAATGCAGTTTGTTTGAGACATTCCTATGAGGCTGGACTGGACAACTACCTTCCACCCAACGTTCAAGTCTTTCCAATGCAAGACATTGGTGATTTTGTCCAGGTAAAACTGTGTATTTGTTAGGTTGTCCTTCAGAAACACCTGTAGGAAGACCCACAGAAAAAGTATCTTCACTTTCCTTCCTCAGCAGCTCTCGTGAGGTGTACAAAATAAAGGCCACTAATTCCTGCAGGCAACTGTAAAAGCTTCTGTCTGTTGCAACAGAAAGTGGCCTTCATGTGGATATCCCTTCAACTCTTAGAAATTAATATTTTTATCTTTACCTGTCTATTTCCACAGTGGTAAAATGCACTATCAGGAACAAAATGTCCTTTGTAGTAAGATAGCACGAATATTTGTAGAAGAGCAACCTCTGTCCTGCAGTAGTCATGTCTGCTCAGCACCCAGGACCATGAGCACAGATGGCAGGAGCCAAGGAAGCAGCCACACCCGCCCTGGATCCACTTATGGAATCATAGAATATTAAGAATTTCAAGGGATCTTAAAGCTCATCCAGTGCCACCCCCTGCCATGGGCAGGGACACCTCCCACCAGCCCAGGTTGCTCCAACCCCGTCCAACCTGCCCTTGGACACTCCCAGGGATGGGGCAGCCACAGCTTCTCTGCCCACCCTGTGCCAGGGCCTGCTCACCCTCACAGGGAAGAATTTCTTCCCAATATCCCACCTAAGCCTACTCTCTGGCAATGGGAAGCCATTCCCCCTTGTCCCGTCACTCCAGGCCCTCATAAATAGGCTCTCTCCATCTTTCCTGTAGGCATTGGAAGGCTGAAATTAGGTCAGCCCAGAGCCTTCTCTTCTCCAGGCTGAACAATCCCACCTATCTCAGCCTTTTCTCATAGGAAAAGACCTCCAAAGTTATCAAGTCCAACCTTTGACCAAATACCACCATGACCACTAAACCATACTGTGAAGTTTGGTACTCGGTTGTACCAACAGCTGTTTGACCCTGGTCACGAAGGAGGGGCAGCCACCCCTGGCTGTGGTCAGAGGTTCTGCTGAGGGCTCCTGGCATCAGCCTTCACACAAAACATAGGAAAAAGCCACAGAAGACTCCGTCTGCCAGCTCAGCCTGATCAAGTTGGAGATGTCCCTTCTCATTGCAGGAGGGTTGGAGTGGTTGACCTTTAAAGATCCCTTCCAACCCAAACCATTCAATGACCAGCTGGCACCTCCTCTGCCATGCCTGGTTAATGCAGTTCCAGGAACAGTCCTGCTTTCCAAGCCACCTGCCGTGCCTGGAAATGCCTGTGCTGTGTTTTTCAGTGCTGATACCAGCTCTCTTCCTACCACGTCCCAACACAACCACATTGGACCCAACCACCAGAGCAATCCTGACATCCAACCAGTCTGTGCAAGAGGGGAGAAGTCATGCCTGTGGTTTATGGCTTAGTTTGCTCAACCTTTAGCCGTATTTGTTTGTTTGTTCGGTGTCGAACCACAGGTCTTGGCTCTAGAATGAGTTGTGTGATGAAGGACAACCAGAGGATTTTTCCTATCTCTCTCTCCTGCCTCTTTGCATTGATAAACCACGTCACTGGCATGAAGACAACACCAAGTGAAAGTTAGAAAATTTCCTTCATGTCTGGGGGGTTTTCCATGGGGCTTATGCCACAGTGGCACCTATTTAGCTTAAAACATCTATAGGGAGGTTAATGGCATCCAAAGGACAAATCCTATAACCCCTCACATTTCACATTTGGTGGCCTTGCTTCTCTGGAGCTGGAAAATGCATGATAGGAAAAGTTTCACAATGAAGGACAACCCTGCATAGTTTGGTTTGTTGATAGTCTTGCAAAAGCAAACAAAATAATTCCTTGCCAAGGTTTTCTAGAAGCCCATAGTTTTTTTCCTATGGGAAAATAATGCTGTTCCATGAAACTGTGGGGAAAATTTGAGCTGACAGCCCAAGATTAACTACACTTTTCTAATTCTGAGATGGCGACAAGTTTAACTATCCTGGCTTGGCTCAGACCACTTGGACTGTGGGCTGTGCCTGCAGAAGACGTGGGATTGCCTGGTGTGACGCCGGGTCTGGGTTTCAGGAGTGACCACAGGGTCCCTCTTTCCCAGGCACAAGCAGAGCAAACTTCATTGCAAGCAGAAATCCCCCCAAAAGCAGCATTTTATTAAGTTTCTGGGAAAAAAACCCCATGGAGTGGCTGATTAGCCCACTTGGAAGGGTGATCAGAGAAGGCTGTGACCCAGCCAAGTGACCACAGGAGTCAGAAGATGTCCTTTCCCTGAGGTTTTAAAAAAACATTTCTAAATACACATCTATAACAATTTGTGAAAGAAAATTGAGATGACACCTTTTTAACCTCAACATTTCTGTTGAAGCAGAGAAGGTCCTACAAAAATTGTTGCTCCAGAGGCTGTAGATGCTGGAGCTGGAGTCTGAAGCAGCTCCTGGAGACACCAGGCTGCCAACATCCTGTCCCTCTCTGCTCACCAGCACTGGCCTGAACCTCAGGTAGTTTCATGCTTTTTAAACAGTTTTGTTAGACACTAGAAATTCTTAGGTTTAGTCATGCCTTCAGACCCTGAACTCTCTCTTTGATGGCTACCTGTGATATTCCATCTCGGTTTAAGACTTAGGCCAGATGTGAAATAAGACTTCTGTGCTCATTGAAAAAGTGCCAAGGTTTACAATTAGCAAACAGAACTCTGGGTAAAGACTACGAGTGTGATATTGAGTTTTGCCAGTAAATTGCTGCCTTTTCCTTAGCATTGCAAGCCATGCTCTCAAGTTTATTTGAACACATAAAATATGCTAAAAGTTTAGCAGCACCACTGTGTAAAGAAGAGTTGGATGAAGTATATATTTTTAAATACAGCAAGTAATAAAATGTTGCGTAAATTCCCAGGAATATCATTTTGGGGCAAGCACAATAGAATGCTTAATGTATCTATTCCCAGGTCTGCTGTTTTTATTCCTTTTTATTTTTTTCCTCCTAGTTTAATCTCCTCACCCAGCTGATGGTTGGCATTATGGGATCTTTGAGGAAGGGGTTACATCTCCATAGATATTTCCAATATCATAGCAATGGGTGAAGGGATGTGAGGTGCTTGCAGCCACTGGTGCAGATGCATCCAGCTGTGGAAGACAGCTCAGAGCTCCTATGCATGGGGTGGGATGGTTGTTTGCAAAAGGACTAGAGAAGATAAAGGAAAATATAAAACAAATTGGGGTGTGGGGGAGGGGGAAGCCAAAGAATATTCCTTCACAAATTCATTTCCTCCAAATTTATTTCCTTTTCATTAACTTGGTTGAGAAACCTCCCCATGGGCTTCATCAGCAAATCAATCTCTCTGTTTTAAGCTCTATGTGGAGTTTTAAGTAGCTGGTCCTGACACTCAAAACTCTGTGAGAAAACCAAATTCCCATTAAGACAGTTGAGGTGTTGTTAAGAACCCTTCCTGCAGGTCCAAGGCCAAAGATTTAGTCAGTGTTGCCTCTTTCCAAACCAGAATTTTGGGTTTCAGTCAGGTGATGGTTTTTTGTACAAATCTTCCTACACTTGGGTTTCTTTATGGATAGAACACCCAAATGTAGGATCATGCCCTTCACTGAGGACCTTCATATTTCAAGAGGGTTTTGTTCCCTTTGGCAATGCAATGATGCCTGAGGTGGGTCAGAGTTCTCATGTGACTATTGGTTACCTAGGTTGATGCTGCTGCTTTCCAGGTAACTGTTTAAAAGTTATTTCAACATTAAAAACCGTCGGATCTGCAGTGCCTCTGAAATGATGTTCCCAAACTGCTCCCAGTTCCTGCTGCCTTTCAGGAATATCCATTCTGGAAGCGGAAATCTATAATCTGTGGAGTCCCAGTAGGATAAACATATACTTACTAATTCAGACTGAAAGAGGGGGAAATTAGGATGGATATTGGGAAGAAATTGTTCCCCAAGAGCCCTGGCACAGGGTGCCCAGAGAAGCTGCGGCTGCCCCATCCCTGGAAGTGTCCAAGGCCAGGTTGGATGGGGCTTGGAGCAACCTGGGCTGGTGGGAGGTGTCCCTGCCCATGGCAGGGGGTGGCACTGGACAGGCTTTAAGGTTCATTCCAACCCAAACCCTTCCATGATTCTATATTAATCCAGAGATCTATTAAGGGGGAAAAAAAAAACGAAACCAAACAGCCCCTGACATTAAAGTTTTTATGTTTTATTTCTCTATGTGTTTTCCACAATGTCAATTTTTAATTCTTACGTAGTTTTAGCAAATGTAACTCAGAGAGACCTGTTACTTTATTTTGAAGCATCAGCAAAATACCATCACAGATATTGGTCAAACTTATCCACTTTAGCTGTCTTTACTTGTATATAGATGTATTTAAAAATCAATAATCAAGAGTTACTATTGAGAAATATATCTTCTATATTGTAGTTGACTTATCAGCTGAGATAGTGCAATACAAAAAAATGTAAGAGATGTTCAAGCTGCAACTATTTGGCACTGAGCAAGAAGCTTTTGGCATCCTGAGAACAACTTCCAGTGCAGCTTGCTGAATTTGCCCACCTGGTAGAGTTTTTGAGATTTTACCTGCGTATCCATGTTCATCTCCCATAAATTTCCATGAGCTGGAATACTGCCCTTCTAAAGAGAGAAATCTCAGCATCTCTAAACAGGGGCCAATTCCCAGCCCCACAGCACCTTCAGGCGATATTTGGCAGAGAACCTCCTTTTGGGGGTTAGTATTACTGGAGTTTTCTCTCCGTGCAGCCCAGCACTGGCAATATGCAAAGGCTGAAATTCCCTATAATCCCTTTTCCTTTTCTGAGTGCAGGTAGTTTTGGCTTTCCCAGGATGTTCTCCTGCCCATGAGCAAAGAGCGCTGAGGTAACACTGCCCCTTCACCTCCCCCAGCCTCCTTCTCCACACCTTCAGATATCAGAGAGAGTCAACAAATCATCATTTAAAGCATAGAGAGAGGGGACATGTTCTACATGAACATGAAGTGCTGCCCTTTTCAAGAGCGATCAGTTCATGCAAGGGAATCTGGAGTCCTTTGTGTGAGCAGTGCTGATGTTAAGGGTGGACTTTCAGCTCTTCTTCTCCGTGGGAACTTTACATTATCCCAGGAATGCAAGCGAGAGTGCTTACAGCCCAGCTAAAACCACATCAAGGAAATAGGTGGAGTTAGACCTCAAAGGACACTGAAAATCTGTGTTCTCTAAAATTGAGTAATAGATTATACTTTTTAAGGACAATAACAAGGAACAACTCAGGTTAATACACTTCTGTACATGACAAAACCCCTTGGTGTTAAAATGTGCTGTTATTAATTTTGCACACAGCAATACATATTTATCTGTGTTCAACAGGATCCACACAAACTGAAGCTAATCTGGGAAGACTCTGGTACTTCACACTGAAGTAATTTTCACACATTTTAGTAATTCACAGCAAATTTAAGTTCTAAATCTTGTGATACCCTTTCCTGAGTTCGCTATGAAAAAGCTTTCTGTAAATATATAGCAACAAAATCATTAAAATGTTAATATCACCTATACAGTCAAAGAGAAGACCTGCTGGAGACTGGGCCAAAATCAAATCTTATAAAAATCCCTTTCTTAAACCAAACTCCTGGAGATTTTAATCATTTCCCTTTTAAAATGTCAGTGCAATCTTTTGGTTTGGTTCAGTTAAACCTAGAGTAATTCTGCATAATGAAAGCACAGAATGAATATAAGCACATTTCAGAAATACTTCAGGATTCCTAACTCCTGCTATTTTTCCTTATGGCACAGGTCTGCAGTGTTAAACACCTTGCTATGAGATAATGAGAAGTTGAGGAGAGAAGGAGAACAGCTTGGTTACTCTGAAAAAGTCACGTAATTGAAGAGACACAAAATGTGTCCATCTATTTAGTGTGCAACCAAATAGATCATCCAGGTGAAAAAAACCTAACAGAGTCCCTGCCATATGGGAGGGCTGAGACTGTCCTTTGACACTACTAATTTTTTTGTGAGAAATTGTGTTTTCAAGAGTTTCTGCTGCTGAAGGTGCTGGGAACTCCCACATTCCAAAAATGCTGCTGCACCACAGCACTGTGTACTTTTAACACAAACCCATATAACATATAATAAATTTAGTGATTCATTTATGTCAAGTACATGTAGGGGCCCTCTAATTATGGGTGTTTCCCATGTCACAAAATCCAGAGTGGCAGATGTGCAATAACCTTTAAATAATTCCCTGTGGTTGGAATCCCCTTCCCCTGACCACGGAAAGGACTGTAAGGCCTGCTCTCAACCCAACACAAGGTCTGAAATGGCACCTACAGCCTGGTGGCCCCCAAAAGGCGAAGATTTTCCCTAAGAGTGATTCCAAAGACGCGCAAAGGGATGGTGGCTTCCACAGCAGAAGAAGAAGCCCTTCCCTGGAAGTGTCCAAGGCCAGGTTGGAACAACCTGGGCTAGTGGAAGGTGTCCCTGCCCATGGCAGGGGGTGGCATTGGGTGATCTTTAAGGTCCCTTCCAGCCCAAATCAGTCTGTGGTTCTATGAAGACCCAACTGCCCACAAAGCATCAACTGGAAGGACCCAACCGATGGTTCAAATGCAAATATTCCTGTTTATTTTCCATGGCTTCATTCCCCCATAGGTTCCATGGCAGTGGCATGTTTTATGTGTATCTGAATAAACTCAGGTTCTCCCCTTACACACTGTTTTGTTTGGATACGACCCATTCTCCAATTTTTATGATAAAATGAGAACATAATTCACATATTAGCATTTCAAAACCTGTACAGCTGCAGAATGAGTAAACAGTGCAGTGAGTAATCGTTATTAATCTGCACTGGAGAAAGAGTGAGGGGGGGAAAAAAAGGCACATGATTTTGTGGTGTGCTAAACCAGAAAAATATGTTTTGCACTTCTTAAAACATCTCAAATTCCTTTTTTTATCTCTGTTTCAGAGGTGACAGAGAAAAATCTATCTTTCAGCTAATCTCTGATGAATTAATATCCTTTTTCATATGAAAGTGTTTGGGGAAACTTGAAATTGTAGCATAACCTATTGATTACATTATTTGAATTAAGTTTTCGAAATCCTACAGCTGTTTGCTGTCAGGATTTAAACCTACTGTCTATTTTCAGCTGTGCACTTAATACACATTTCACCTGGTGACTCAATAACATTTTAATATAAAAGTACATGATCAGGGAACATATGTTCAGTGTTCATGTGAGGCTTAATAGCGACAGAAGGGGTAACAATTAACAGTTCTGTTTTTTCTGGGTATACAGGCCACGGGTTTAAAGTTTTTCCTGGGCTGCTTCCAAAAAATCTTTGTTCTTAGTGCCTTGACCTTTGAGGAGTTTGGAATCAATGAGCCACGTTGCCTTCCATAAGGGTGTCAAGTGCAGAATAAAAAACTGCATCACATCATTTTTCACCGTGGCCAGATGAGGTCTGAGTGAAGGAACAAGGAACAGGAAAGCAGGAACATCTGAAAAATTGACTCTGCGAGCTGGAATGTGATTCTGCAATAAGGGGCAACTCTCTTTTTCTTTTTTTTCCCCTTTTTTTTTGTCGGAGTAGGCAGGTTGTAGACAGATCTGGGTCTCAGCCTCCCACCCCTGGGGGCCCTCGTGTCAAGGCGCGGTGATAGAGCGCCGTTCATTTATGCAACATCTGTAACGCATAGAGCAACGTATTAATAGCTCAATATGCCAATCTGCCACTGTGCATTTTGACCTGGCGCGGACCAGAAGCATGGAAGGTCTGTAAGGCAGATGTGGGAACAGCAGCGAGGGTGGAAATTAAAGGCAGACACCGAGTTTTGCATGGCATTGTGGAGCGGTAGCTCTTCTGGAAGGGGCTAATGCTTCCAGCTCAGTTAGGAGGTTAATAGAGCTAATCTTCTGTATCACTATTATTTATAACATGTTGTTGGACTTAATGTTTATGAAGCTCAAGCTGGATAGTGCACATCCAATTATGTTTTCTTACAGCCATGGAGGGTTTTATGAAAAGGAATATTGAGTGAATGCTTTATTGCTGAAAAATATTGTATTGGTTAGGAGGGAAGTTAATCCAATAGGAGGTAAAAACAGTAACAAAGGCTACAGCAAATACGAGATGCTTTAAATTCATTGCATGACATTCTCACCCTAATTATTAGCCCACACTGGGAATAAAAACAGCACCCTCATCTTCAAGTTATTATTTTTTTTCCCCCTTTCCTCATTTTTATTGCACATTTACATAAGACTTGTACGCCTTGTACTTCTCCCAGGCTGGCTTATAAGATTTCTTTTAACCCTTTGCTTCTCTTTTACACAGCCACATAGGAAGACTAATTTGCCCCCATGGAAGCAGTGGAGGGAAGGTGACAATGGTGCAGGTGGCTGGGGCAGAGGTGGCTGAGCCATGATGGGCTTGAGGTGGCTGAAACTTGAAGGAGAGCCCAGTGATTCAGGTGGTTATCCAGCCCCAGAGCCTATTTGGTCTGGAAAGCTGGAATGGAAAATCTTGGAGGCAAAAAAAAAATTGCAAAACATTTCCAGTATTTCCTGCTTCTAATTGGATGGGAAATATTGCAAGAGCAAATCTTTCTCATGGTGTGGAAGACCAAGCCCACATCTGGCAGCAGAAACATCCAGTGGATGGTTGAGTAACACAAAAAAAAAAAGGTCTTTGGAAAATGCCCTGGCTCTCATGAAAGACCATTGTTTTTGCAGTTAGGGAGAGCAGAAAGAATGAAGTGGGGGTTTGTGGTTTGTACTTATGCTTAATATAAGGAGGGTTAAAGACAGTATGACTGAAGGAAAAAAGGGAAGGAAGGGAGATTAGTCAGTTAATAAAGGAGATTTATGCTGGTGACGGTGGGTAGGCAAATTGCACTGCTAAATGGGGTATGGACTTCTTTTATGTGGACAAGAGAATTTATCAATTTTCTTTCACTGAAACTGCACCGTAATTGTGTCATTGAGGCCTTGGCTGGAGGAGAGACCCATCTCATGGAGAAACAGGTCTGGGGTCACCCGTCCTGGCTGGTGGTTCCCAAGGCAGGAATTCGGGCAAGTTGGGAATGGTGCAGTCTCCTGGGTATGTTTCCAACAAGCATTTTTGTTGTGTAAGGGCGATTTTGTGCTTCAGTTTTGATCAAGGCTTGGGCTATTTTAAAATCTGTATCATGAGTCAAAGGTGCACATGGGCTGCTCTGGAATTGCCTTTTTCCATGAGCAGCTTAGGAGGACTTGGAGGGCTGGACAAGATGGGATCTCAGAAGCCAGAGATCTTGGTTGATGATGAAAGTTCTCTCTTCTGTCGTCCTTGTCAGACGGGGCAGAGAGATGCAGCCACATGAAGCATGGGCAGATAGTTGGTGTCTGACCCGTGTTCAACTGGCTTCCAGGAGCATTTCTTCCCAACATCTGTGGGAAGGCATCTGTGTAGCCAGTGGCTGATGAATTCCCTTGGAAGTGTTCCTGATTTGAGCTTGTGTTGTGTATGTTCCTGGTTAAAAGTGAATTTCTGAAAACACATGGGTTGTCCTGAAGTTCTGCAGGCTGTTATTGGAATCAGTGTTTCCAGGAGGAATTCAGCTCCTCGTGTTACAGACGATGAGACCTGATGAACTGCCATGAATGTGTTATCTGCATCAAGCTGAGACAGCTCGTGCTCCAGAGGAGGATTTCCTGGAGCAAATCCAACCGAGGACAGGAGCTATGATTGGAGCATTTTCCTCCACAGGCCTCATCACTGTGGCTTCACTTCCCTCTAAGACCTGTAGCTCCAGGACCAGGGTCTCAAAGAAGAATCAGAGTAGAACAGTCTATGGATGGAAATAAATAATACTTTGTGGCTGGTATTTCATTTATCATTTATGCACTTGAATTTATACTCACCTAAATCCTATACATATGTCCTTAAATGCCTGCAGAAATCTCAGATTTCTCCTCTTCCATTATGGATCTCATATAAAACCTGCTTTCTATTAAAAAATAAAATAAAAAAAGTATTCAGGAAAAGTGCATTCTTTCTCGATCCCTGAGCCATTTGGTACTTCAGAAAATCATCAGAGAAGTGTGTGTTTTGCAAAGCCAAAAATACCTCCCTCTCAAAACCCAACCTCTGCTCCAGTGCCTTCTGATAAAGCAGCATAGGGTAAAGCAAGGGCGAGAGCAAAGAGTGGCCAAGTGGCCAGAAGAGCCTCAGATGTCTGTAAGAGTTGAAGGTGGGGCCAGAAGAATCAGGGAAGGGAATTTGGGATGGCCATAGGCTGAATCCTGTAGATGTACAGAATTTGGCTAAAGATCACCATCAGAAAATATGAACATTATGCTTAACTTGGGAGAAAATTCCATGTCTGTTCTTCAGATAAGGATGTGTTTAGGGCTCAGAAGGGTAGGAAGTTGGTTGATTCAGTTCATGGTTGGAATTAGGAAAATTTAATTTACTTTATTGACAGATTTTCTTTACCCTCACAATGGCAAGATGTGTAGCTATGTTTTGTTGCTGTGAAAATATTTATTGTGAAGTAGAGGTATTTGAAATTATCAAATCTAAGACGGACATTATGGGTAGAGTATGAAACAAATAGATGAATTTAATAGTTTACCTTCTTGGACCTAGAGAGCTGGAATGTCACAAAAACCAGCTGAAGTTGAAACATCGTTTGCAGGAGATAAGATTTGCCCAGAGAAGCTGTGGCTGCCCCATCCCTGGGAGTGTCCAAGGGCAGGTTGGCCGGGGCTTGGAGCAACCTGGGCTGGTGGGAGGTGTCCCTGCCCATGGCAGTGGGTGGGATTGAGTGGGCTTTGAGGTCTATTCCAACCCAAAACTGAATTTTAGCCTGGTATTGGAATGAATTGGAAAAGTTTATGTAATTTAGTGATAATTGTGGAAGATCTGAAGGAAAGGATTAGACAAAAAATGGTTGGTGAAAAGTCTCAGAGATATATTTCTATTGTTGTAGTCACACAGGTTGAGAATCAAAGGAAAAAAAAAAACAACACAGTTAGGATCATCAAACTCTTGCTTTGGGCATTTTATCTCACTTTATAAAACAAACAGTTAAAGATCTAGTTGTATCTGTGGATATTCCCAGGCACTGAAAGATAAACTGGATATTCTTCTGAGAAAACTGGACAAGGAATAGCCTTAAACCACTTATTTAGTTGGAGGACAAATACATTAGAAATTACTAAGAGCAATATTATGCTTGTTTAGAACTTCCTCTTATTCCTGCTTGTCACATCATTCAGAAAAAAAAAAAAGAGACCTTATTATCACAGAACTCAAACTTCAAAATGATTTTGAACTATCTCCATTTTGAGTTGCTCAGTGTTCTGCGGGGAAATGTTGTTGCACTTCAGGATTATCCAAAGGTCAAATATTCAGAATAATCTAATAGGAAAACACAGTGCTCAATTTAATGAAATAGCATTTAATAGGAGAGGGAAAATATTCTAACCTGGAAGACTCAATCATGAAAAAAAGTTTAGAAATTAAAAAACCAAGGAGAATGCCAAAACCTCAGAGTCTGTGCTGTTTCATAGCATCCTGTGAGGGCAGCACATCAGGACAAAAGGTGCCAGGCATTCAGGATTCCAGTGGGCTCCCTTCAATCCCAGAAACTCTCTCTCCTGCTCTCTGGAATTCGGCTCCGCTCGCCCACGAGTGAGCACAACATGTCGCACCTTATTTGTTATTCTGACTCCTCCTAAATCAGACTCGCTTTTGCGAGTTTTGGTTCTTTGTGTGTGGACCCTCTTTGTCTGAAATTTGGTAATGCAGCAAAACAAAAGAGGATTCAGAATGATTTTTTTGCTTTGTCGGTAGATCCATCACATTCCAGACACGGCTCCACGTCCCGGCAGCCAGGCCATGGAGAGCACAATCCATTAATGACCAGCAATGCCCTCTGTGCTGGCTAGTAAGGAACACGATCTCGAATCCAGCACTTCCAAGAGCAGGGTAAAGCACTCAGGTGTTCCAGAATAAAACAATGAATCTGAACTGGTTAATGCTGAGTTTTGAGCTGTGAGATGCATGGGCCAGTTTGCAAAGTCAATGTCCTCTGGAGATCCTGCTCAGGGGGTAAATGACTCTGATCAAATCTACTATAGAGTGTTTGTGAAATTAAATTGTCTGAATAGTGATAAGTAAAGGCATTTGGGTTTGCTGAAGTGTTATCATTTTTTTCTATTTTATATCAGAAATGATGAAGGAACTTGAGTGCAGAGTGCAGGGTAATACCAACCATCCCATCACAGAGCTTCATATTACTAAATACATGAAACATATCCATATTATCCAACCATATTACTATATATATGGAGTCTTTCAAAAAGATTATCTTGATTTCATTATTTTTAATAAGAATTACGAGCAGAGCTGGAAGATAACTCCAGTCCCTTCTCTCCATACTGAAGGCTCACGAGCTGCAAGCACACTGCAAAGAGGTGGCAGATTTCTCCATCCTCCCATCCCCAAATCCCTCTCTGGGTTGCAGTCCGCACAGAATCATGGAATCACAGAACATGCTGAGATGGAAGGGACCCACAAGGACCATCCAGTCCAACCCTCAGCCCTTCACAGGACTGTCCCCAAGAGTCACCCCCTGTGCCCCAGAGCATCATCCAAACCCTCCTGGAGCTCTGGCAGCCTTGGGGCCGTGCCCACTGCCCTGGGGAGCCTGCTCAGTGCCCACCACCCTCTGGGGGAAGAGCCTTTCCCTGAGATCCCACCTGAGCCTGCCCTGGCACAGCTCCAGCCATTCCATGGTCTGTCCCTGGTCCCCACAGAGCAGAGATCAGTGCCTGCCCCTCCTCTGCCCCTCCCGAGGAAGGTATGACTACAATGAGGTCCCAGCAGGCAATGTTTGGGCAAGTCCTTAGGGAATCAGAGCCTGTGGGGTGAGTGGGCAGTGCGATCCAGCCGTCCTGGCCTCCCACCACATTCCTCCACCATACCGGAGGTGCCTGGGCAGGGGGTCCATGCTGGGGTTACACTGGGCCACTCTCCCAGTTGCAAACAGGAACCTCCAGCAATGCTAAACAAATCAGGCTGCCAAGGGGTTTTTCCTTTTTTTTTTTTTTTCTTTTTTTTTTTTCTTTTTTTTTTCTTTTCTTTTTTTTTTTTTTTTTTTTGTTCCTAACTTTCCCATAAAAAGATTCAGGTAAATGTAGCATGACGAGCCAATTTAAGCCAATTTCAAAGTTATTTGAGTAATTGGTTATTAAGATAACACTCTCAAATTTCAATTCCGCAATTATCCTCTTAAAGATACAGAATGTAAGTATAGGGGGAAGAGTGTATGCATTAAAGCTACAGAGGCCCCTTTTTAAAACTTAAATTGTGTAGGTATTTGACAAAAACATGGAGCTCCTGATCTCATTGAACTGAGACTTATCTTCTAACATGTGCACCTCTTCTGTGTTGAAAGCAAGTGTTTCTAAATTTTGGAAACGGAGTTGACTATTATTAGTGCTCGTAAAGATTAAGAGACTAAGTGAAGACCCTCCTTTTAATATATGTAAGCTCCTTACCCATAACTTAAGAACCACAAGGGGACAGAACATTGTCTTCCTACAAGGCTGCACTGCAGACTGATGCAGAGTGTGGTGATGGAAATAATGGCTTTGGCAGATGTACTTGGTTTGGAGCCAATTTCTCCATCCTAATGAATGGTGGAATTACCACAGAAAAGCTTTACAGTTTGTTTTTATTTAAAAAAAAAAAAAAAAGAGAGAGAGAAAAAAAAAGGGAAGAGAGAGCAAAAAAGAAAAAAAAATGAAAAAAGAGAGAAAAAATGTGCAGCTTATTCCCAGTTAATCAACCCCGTAGGATGGATGGCCATGACCAATTGTTATTCCCAGATACTACTGTTTAATCAAAAAGCTCACAGTTAAAACGCCTTGCGTTTGCTACTTGGCTGCTGAAAGAAAGAGTGTGGAATTTGAAAAGTTCACCAGAAGATTAAGGTTATGCAAATGCTGGGAAGTTTCCTCTGCTTGCAGAGTTGCCTTTCAGGAAGGTGAAGTGGGTTTGTTGTTCTCCAAGTGGCACTGGGAGTGCTGTTGGCAGCGGGGGCCACGTGTGTCGATGCCAGCTCCGGTTTATGGTGTCCTGGGCTGCTGCTCGGGGCAAATATCCTCTGGGAGGGATGTTATCCCAGAGCACAGGAGCTCCCCAGCCCTTCGGCTGCACCAGCAGCCCTCTGCTCTCCTGCCTGGCACTGCAGTTGTACCTGTGAACCAAAGGGAGCACAGCCATCGTCTGTGGCTTCTTGTGCCTCCTCACTCCAGACCCAAGGAATGGGATAAATCAAAGGCAACGCGAAGAGACCGAATCCTGGCAGAGTAGAGGTCGAGGGGTTGTTCACCATTTGGCTCAGAGCAGCAAAATGCAAAGGACAGGACAAAACAGGGCAGGAAACATGAAGCTGGGTCTGATTTACTCCTGATGAAAGTTAATCCCCTTCCAGTGGAAATTTCCGTGGAGCTAAGCCAGCTCCCTGCAGCTGAGAATCCGTCCCTTTTGTGTTCAGATCAGTTATAATAATTAAAGATATATTAAGACAGCAGAGCGTGCAGTGTAATCAGGACTGGGAAAAATACTTCAGAGTTATTTTAGCTTTAGTCCTTACGTTTATTTTTCGTGACTGAGATTGTTTAAATAATACATCTCCAGGGAGCAGAGTAAAAATATAGATTCTAATTTGAATATAGATAAACACTGGATTATATATCACAAAATATGCTGGTGTAGCATAAGCAGTACATGCTACATGTTAACACCAAGTATTACGTAACCACAGCACCCAGCCAACTTACTTTTATCATGCTAATGTATTTTTTACCTCTAAACATTAATATTTTTATATCTATATATATGTACTGCTACAATGCCATATTCCCAGGTTTTACAGATTTGCTGCATTTTTCTGGCACAGGTTACAATGGGGGAAAAACGCCAACTGGAACATGTCGAAAAACAAGATCATAAGGTTTCACTCAAGTTGCTTAAATTATTATGTAGGAGGTATATTATCGACCTTTTAATAAAAACCTTTACAGTCTCCATGGAAACATTTTTACACTGACATATAAAAACATAAATGGAAAAAAAATGTTGTAAAAAAATGAATCTGGCCTCCTCTTCATAAATTAGATGCTGCCCTCACTGTGTGGTGCCTCATCTTCCCTCCGTTATGCAAATGCAAGTGCTCAATGATGATTCATTAGTTGAGCATCTTTGTTGTAACCTCTGTAGTAAGCTGAGCTATTCAAGGGGTTTAATCCTAAAATAGCATTTAGAGTTCCTGTAAGGCAGTCTCCTACCAACTTTTAAACCAGGACAGCACATCAGTGCCTTTGGACTCGGGTTAAATGTGCAGAAGGTGGAACAACACTCGGAAGTAGCGACTCATAAAATTCAAAGCTCACAAGAAAGTGCCTGCCTGGTTTTCTTTGTACTTAAATTAAGACACTCTCATCCCGACCGGGCGGAATTTCCAGGAGTTTGCAGGCTTTGCAGCCGAGGAAAATCCTACGGTACCCTCAGCCTCCCGTGCTGGAGCCCCAGCAAGTTTGGGAAGGGGCGAGGGATCTCAAACACGTCGTTTGAGATAAGGATCAGCCTCCCTTGATTTGAATTCCAGAGCTCTCAGCTGTGGTCTGCTGACATCTCATCAGCATCCCTGACATTTACCAGCGATATCCCGTTTATATCATTCTCAACTCCAGAGGCCAGATGACAAGATGCAAAGACATTAGAATTCTGATTATAATACAACGACAGAAGTTTGTGCTGTTAAAAAGTGCGATACAAAGAGCACAGAGATTGTTTTCCAGGAGACACGAGCACCTCCTCAGTTTAAGCCCAGTGCTAAATGTGCTTTTATTTACAGATAATTCTCTGGCATGCTCCTCTTTTAATCTCAATTTCCTCTTTAATCAGTGCAGGATTGTGCCAAGCATTTGCAGCATTCTTTACATGAGTACACACAAAGTGGTTTTTCAAGGAGCTGAAGAAACAAAACTGTCAATGTTTACTAAAATAAAAAGCAGTTCCTAAAGAAGTGCTGGTCAAATATAAGCTCATGATGCACTGATCTGTATCACATTAAAAAATAAAGAGCAAAAATATTTTCAAAGTGAATCATGTGGCTTTCTACCAATTTGCAATTTGAAAAACAAAAGGGTGATTAGCACATAGATTTTAGAAAGCTGAATGAACAGTCTTCACAGGCAGGTAAATGTCCTTTTCTGAATGCAATAGATAACATGAATGAATCACATGGTTTAAGTTCCTTACAAAGCCCCGTGAAATTATTGAATGGCTTTGCACACTCCTCAGCAACATCAGAAATTAAACAAATATTAACTTCTAAACATAATTTAATATCAAGTCAAACAGTTGTCCTGCCACATACAACATAAGTACGATATTTATATATATGTATACACTACATGTATAAACACACACTCATTTCCCAAACACAGTTTTAATAGCTTTTTCTTTGCAGTTCCTGCCTAATACAGCTGATAGGATGATTTTCAGAGTGATTTCTTGCTGGATCAACCTTGAAGGGAACATCCTAGATTTTCATACCTGGATAGCTTTTGCAGTGCCTCGAGCTTTGTGTTAATAACTAACATTGCAAAGGAAACTGATTTTCACAAAGTACTCAACACCAGTTCTCTGAGTACCAGTCTCCCGAAAATATCTCAAATTCATCTTGGCCAAGTTCACAGGAGAAAATAGATAAAGAGAGTAAATTACACTGAAGTGATGGTTGAACTGAATGCAGAAAAGTGTTGAAAATATGGAGAGTTTATACACACACACACACGGAGGAGTAGCTCGGACCTCCCTCCCTTTCACCATTCCAGCTTGGATGGAGCTCTGAGCAATCTGATCTAGTGGAAAGTGTGCCTGCCCATGGCAGGGGGTTGGAACTGCATAAGCTTTAAGGCCCCTTCCAACCCAAACCATTGGATAATTCTCTGTCACAGGGCGAACCCAGTTCTTGGCTCAGGCTCCAACCTACAGCCATCACTGCAGAGCAGCACTTGAGAGCTCTAGTAAAAAAAAATCTCTCAGATAAAATGCTTCAATTTCTTCAGTCTTATTTGTGGTTACTATCAGTTAGAGAGATGTTCCTGTGGTTTTGGAAAAAACACGAGCATACACCACTGGCTGCAATTCACAGACGTTTAGAGTTTCCATGGTCATTAATAAACACCACTGAAACTCGTAAGGATGTTTTTGCTCATGAAGATGTAGACCCCTTAATTCATTCAAAGGAACAAACTATCATGTAATGAGACTCCCATGTGGCAAAATACCTCAGATTCTGTAAGTTTTCAAAGAAAAGCAGAAGTATTCCGGCTGTTTTAATCAGCTACATTTTTCAGTTATCCCCTTATCTAAATTTTACCTTTTTAAGTGTGTTGTCTGCTAAAAACTATCTCAAATATGTTTGAACAGTCAATCTGGGAAATGACTTGCTGTGGCCACTCACAGGGAATGACAGCCTTCTTCCTCTCCCCGCAGAGTCTGATGTCTCAGGTAGTGCTGAGTGCCCACCCAACGTGGCACATCCTGCTGCTGTTACAACTATCGTATTTCTCCCCGTGCATTTCACCTTTTCCTTTGCTCCCCTATGCCTGGGAGCAAAGCGGAAAATATTCTTCCTGCAAAACTGGCCAAGAAGTCAGAGGCCACAGCAGAGGGCTGAGCTGGCAGCATACAGAAACCTAGTTTGTCTTCTCAGCAGGGATGGCATTGAAACCCCAGGTCACTTCTTGGGGAGCCCACTCTGTGGCCACTCAAGGCAGTGGTCCCCACAGTAGCTCTTCAGGAAGAGCTCTCACACCTCTCCTCCCTTGTTTTTCAGTCCCCTTGTTCTCAGCACGGACCATGCCTTGTATCCACAAATTGGCCCCTTGCTATGGCCTTAATATGTGGCTGTGGGGCCAACAAAAACGTGCCAACATTTCTGGCAAATCCTCCTGCAGTGTTTGTGCAGATCTCTGCAGGTCATTAACCTGACATCGCCCGTGATAAGAGGGAAATGCCTCTGCGTGGTCTCCAAGGTTCAGCCCCTGTCAATCCAAGCATTCAGTGCCAGCCCGGCAGCAGTTAAATGGAGAAGCCCTGTGCCCATCCTCCTGAAGGCAGTGCAAACATTGCACCCTGATTGCAACAAAGAGAAAAGCGTGGATAAAAAGAAAGTGAAAAAAAAGGAAAAACCACTATGGACTTTCAACTCCCACAGCATATAAAATTATAAATGGTTTGAGTTGGAAGGGACCTTGAAGACCATCTCATTCCATGCCCTGCCATGGGCAGGGACACCTTCCACCAGCCCAGGTTGCTCCAAGCCCCGTCCAACCTGGCCTGGGACATTTCCAAGGGACGGGGCAGCCACAGCTTCTCTGGGCAACCTGTGCCGGGGCCTGCCCACCCTCACAGCCAGCAATTCCTTCCCAATATCCCATCTGACCCTGCCCTCTGCCAGTGGGAAGCCATTACCAGGAACTCATCACCTCCTCCTTCCCCAGACACAACGGTGCTGTCACTGCAAATCTACTTCCCACCCTTCCAACCTTAACTGGAGACGATTCCAGAGCTGGGAAGGAACTTGCCAAAGCAGGTCAAATATCCATTTTTTCCCTTAAAACAACCTGCACTTCTCCTCCTCACACTGTGCCTTCAGACACAAGGATGCACCCACTGGAGTATTTACATTTAAATGCTAGTAATCTATTAATTTGTCCCATAAACTCAACATCCATCTAGCAAAGGTTTGTTCTTCATATTGATATCCCCAAGAAACGTAACGTGTCTTAGGGGATGAGTCCCTTGATACTTTTCTATGTGTATATTTTAAATAGATGGAATAATTATTGGAAAAAAAAATCTGAAATCCATACAGGCATGTTTAACATTAAAAAAATCTTCAATCAACTTTATGATGTGCTTATTCAGTTAATTTTTTACAGATTCTGTTTTTTGAACAGTCCAAGAGATTTTGGATTCCCTGATAACAGCTTGGTGTGAACTTCCATTCATTGGAGGTGTTCTGTGAATGGTTGTGGTTGTAAAGCCATGTGTCTCTGTGTGTCTGAAGAACATATAAAACAAGGTAAGTTAAGGAAAAACAAATAAACAATGGCAGCAGCAAAAGTTCATATTCATGCTCAAGAGTTAATCTGGTCACCACCAGCATCTCCACCTTTTCTGATCACTAATGCAAGACATTTTAATTTGTTATGTTGTTGTAGGACACTGGTGAGCACGTACAAGTCTTAACAAGATCTCAGTGCTCAATTCTCTGTTCAACTGTAACTTGCAGGTCATTTCCAACTTTATTTTACACCTTCTTCTGACACTGAATCTCATGGTATAAACTTTGTAGGTATTATTAAACACACATAAGTCAGTTCCAAAATATCGAGTTGCACCAGATCTCCATTTGCCTGTGAAGAAACAATATGTTTTCATCCCACGTTATCCCAGCTTGGAAGCAGTTCCTACCCAGAGCAACCAGCCCCATGTTCACCGGTGCTAAAGTCACAGGGCTGCATATTTCTCTGCATGTGTATGTGTTTGCATCTGCAAATTCCCAATATTCCTGGCTACTGCTCTCAGAGCCATTGAACTGCTCAGTGCTCCATGTAATAAAACACTGAAGGCATCTGGGTTTTTTTGGACACATGTCTTGGCATGAAGCTGTGCTTGAAGTGCTGGATTCTCTTTGCACAGTTTGGAGACCAGCATGTTTCCAGTGGAGCTGGAAACCTGTAACCACTCATACACTCTGCTGGGTAATTTGTTATAGTTTAGGACTGTTTGGATTTGTTTTCAAGTTGGAAAAAGAAATTTAAGGGGGTAACCTAAGAAAGAACAGATGCTAATACTGGAATATTAGAGCTAAGGGTTCTTATCACAGTTTGGGGAGCTGTCTAACAGCCCTTTTTAGACAAAATCTGGCCTGAAAGTGGCATGAAAGCAAGTGTATTAAGTACTGTAAAACCAGCTGCCCTCTCTCCACTCCCCTGACTTGTGAAATCGTGTTTCTCTGATATCTCAAATGGCTCCATTCTGGCTCCCCAGCCACTGCTCCCAACGCTCCACAGCCCAGGGCTGCCTTCAGCAGGCACAGATTAGCACTTGGCCACCTGTCCATTATGGGCATGTTTTACATTTCAGTGTTTCAAGCATCTCCATCTATTATGCTTTTTCCATTGTTAAGGAAAGCAGGAAAATCCAGGAGATCTTGTTGCTGCATAAATATAAAATGCAGATACAGATCAGAGAATCAGAGCATGGCCTGAGTTGGAAGGGACCTTAAAGCTCATCCAGTGCCACCCCCTGCCACGGGCAGGGACACCTCCCACCAGCCCAGGTTGCTCCAAGCCCCGTCCAACCCGGCCTTGGACACTCCCAGGGATGGGGCAGCCACAGCTTCTCTGGGCAAACTGTGCCAGGGCCTGCCCGCCCTCACAGGGAAGAATTTCGTCCTAATATCTCATCTAAAACTACTCTCTGTCAATTTGAAGCCATTCTCCATTGTCCTGTCACTCCATGCTCTTGTAAAAAGTCCCTCTCCATCTGTCCCATAGGTTTTCTTCAGGAACTGGAAGGTCACAATTATAACCATATATTTTGTCCCCAGAGCAGACGAGAATTTTGCACCATTTTGCACCACTGGCCCTTAGTCTGATTTAGCTTCAAAATGCTTTGGAATGTTTTTTGGGCTTATTCCCATGGAGGTGAGATGGCCCCTGGTTCCATGGCTCGCTGGGAGATGCTGCTCAAGCTGCAGGTGGAGGGTCAGCAGGACAGCAGGGATTTCTTCAACAAATCCAGCCCCAGCTAAACCTGCTGCACAGCACTTCTGGATTCCAGAGCTGGAGCAAGTGGGCAAGGAAAAGACCCCCAAAGTGGCCCTCTAGTATATCAGCATCTGATTGCAATTTCTGATGGCAATTTCTTCCTTTTTTTACACAATTTTCCATCTGTCTGGGTAACCAAAGCCATGCAGATGACTGGAAGGAAACGCCAATTCTTTTTACTTTTGTTGAAATGACTTTCACCCTTCTGCTATCGTATTCTCTGCTACATTTAATTTGTTATGGTTTAGCACATTTTAGCTGAGCAAACAATTTGTATGTTATGACTTGAGCCTGTTTTAGAATTGTTAAGGATGGGTTTTTTTTTTCCTTTTTCACAGTTTTTTTCTAACCTGTCTGTATTCAGCTCACACGCTGGGTTGTATTTAAACAGAAGATCAACTGATAATTGCAACACCACTGCTGGCGTCGCTCTAGCGATGAGGCTGCCAGCATTTCCAGGTTGAATTTTGGCACCAGACATTGCAGCCTGGAAGCCAATTTTATTAAAATGAGTAGAGGGAAAAATCTGTTTGGCCTCTTTTACTTGATAAGAATATAAAAAGACAAAATTTTAAAAGAATAAATTAATGTTGAAAATGCAGTCCCTGATCTGCAGGTATTTTTGTGATGTTTGCCACTGAGCTGAGGTGTCAAGGCCAATGTCTGTGGCTGGGATCACCCTCAACTCTCAATCAGAGCCACATTGTCCCAGATTAGGGCACTGACCACATATTATTTACAAGCTGGGGCATCATGAATGTGCCCAACAAGTGTCTGGAGCTGGTTTCTCACTGTCACAGGTGATCACAGCTCCCTCATTCAAGAATCAACATGCAGTCCCACACTGAGGCCAGTCCATCACCAGTTCATCCCAGAAATTCCATATTCCTCAGTAAAAAGGCAGCCATCTACAGCTGTTATTGTCTGAGGACCCATATCCTACCACCTCCTCCTGAAAATGTGCAACCACACACCAGCAGAATACAGATGAAAATCTGAAACTCATATAATTTTATATCTCAGCCTATGGGATAGGGATAATTACAGTTTTAGAATGGGATCAAAAAGCCCAGATCTACAGAGACTCTTTGAAGTCAATATCTATTTATTATAATTACGCAACATCTTCCATCGGTCCTGAAAGCATTATTAATGCTTGCAAAAGAAAGACAAGCTCCTTGTGCCACTGTTTATACCCATTTTGTGGATAGGCAACCTGAGGAACAAAGATTTCAGGTGTGTTTCCTCCGTGTTCAAGCAGCACGTGGACACTGGTAGGTGCAGCGAACCCCAGGCTTCTTTAAAACAACACATTTAACCCATCGGAGCCACCAGAGTCTCTTGACATTATTTATATTCTCACATCTGGGACTTCCTCAGTTGGACAGGCCAAAGGCAGAACATTTTGGAATATAATGAAGCTGCTCAGTTAGTAAACCAATAACACCTTCTATTTAATACTGCCTTTATCCAAGAATTGCACTTATTTAATGACTGTGAATGTACAGAAACTCTTGTTCCACTCTTCATATGTATGAGAAGAAGACAGAAGTGAAAACAGGACTTGTACAATGTGGTTTAGGGAATTCAAGGTCAAGCTGGGAAAGTTGGGAGCCAAAGCCCCTTACTGCCCACCCTCTTTCTGTAATTCTGGGTTACAGCTTGTCCCTGATGGGTGAGAAAGACACAAAGGATCACAGAGCCAGCAAACAGAAATCTGAAACAACTGGGGCAATCTTTTAAAAAAATACAACAGTTACTTAGCAGGTATTGCAGGCACAATTTAACAATGAAATACTGCAGTGTCTCCACGGAATGGAGAGAAATGTGGATCTGAATGGAGTGGTGCCAATCTATAACCACTGTATTATTCAGAATAACTCCTTTGGCAGGAGGAATAGAATCTTTAAGGTTGGCAAACACTTTTAAAATTCTGAGTTCCAGCCATCTAATAGCTTGAGATGGTGTTTCCTGGAGAACTCTGCACCTCAGTGGTGGTGCTCCATGAAAACCTGCTCACTGCTGCTGCAGCGTGCAAGGGTAAAGGACATCAGTGCTGTGGTTGATGCTCCAAATGCTGCTCAACTCCAGCTCCTGGAAGTGCTCAGGCATGCCCAGAGCAGCAGGGATCTGCTCCTGGTCACCCCAGCTGTGGCACCAGTGTGGGATTGCTGGGATCACCCTGGCACAGGACCACGTGGAGCCTTGGGAAATCCACCTTGGCTCTCAGGGCTGATCTTTGGCTGGTCTTTTAGGGGAAGGGAAGCAATGTTTTCCTCGGGTTGGCAGAGGGCAGTGTGTCTCCTCTCATGCTCCATGGGCACCTCTGTGGCAGGAGAGGCTTGGTGCTGGCACGGGCAGCAGAGGCACAGCGTGACAGTGTCCTGCTCACCTGGGAATTCCTCTTGAACCAAAAGAGCTCCGACACCCCTGGAGACAGAGACCCTTAGGAAAGGCTACCACCAACTTCCTCTGCCGTGATTTTCCCTTTTTCATTATGTTTGACATTTTTGAGACTGAGCTTTGTTACAGACTATTAGCCTATGGCAGTAGGCTGGGGAGATAAGACTTCATCAAGCTATAAATCACACCAAAGCGTGGAAAAATGGGAAATTCTGAGGTTGCACCGGCAGCTCTGGTTGGGTTCGCCTGAGTGTTGTACTGATTGCAATATTTCAAGTGACTGCTGGTATAAGCCAATGCTGCAGCTTGCAGGGAAATGAGTTTGGTGCCTTGTGTCTGAACAGCAACACTATTAAAGTTTTGTACTTAGCATCGTTACTGACTTTGTGGGATCACTGTAGCAAGTTTTAAATGATGCATGAAATGAAGAATTCCTGCCCATCC
>JAWWEU010000160.1:34932685-34973284 GCA_035583155.1 Acropternis orthonyx
GTCTCCTCTTCTCCAGCTGAACACCCCAAGTGCCCTCAGTGCCCTCACACGCTGCCCCTCCAGGCCCTTCCCCATCCTTATTGCCTCCTTTGGACACTCTCTAATGGTTGTGGTGATCATGCTTGGCTGGGATTTTGTGTTCAAGCAAATACTGTTTTCACAGTGGAACTGGGGCTGAGTAGCACCAACACTCTGGCAGAAGTTGGCCAAATAATGTTGCAGCAATGCTAGGACTGTTCCTCTGGTGAGCATGGGGAAGAAAGGAAGTGACATGGCCTTGCCAAAAACTTGCTGCTTCCCCAGGGGCCAGGAAAGATGGGAAGGCTCCTGGCAGTGTGTGTAGATCAATCAGCCAAAAGCTGGCCTGGGTTTGTGGGAGCATTTTGGTACCTCACACTCCTGCACAAACACCCTTCAGAGCCTCTGTGGATTTCTGGGCCATCATGGGAATCGGCTGTCAATTTTCCTTATGCAAATCATATGAAAATCTCTGTGGGCACCCAGGGATAAGTGTGGTTATAAACATCCAGAAACATTACAGCTATGCAGGGAAGGACATGGAAATGTGCATGTGTTTTTATTCCAAGCAAATTGATCATTACCCACAGTATTAACAGGAATGTACCAGGCTGGACCTGATTTCAGAGCAGACAAAAAGGCATATGTCTAATTAATGTCAGAGTATTACCCGTCTTTCTGTGCCCCTGATGCTTCAGGAACATTCCTGGAGCACCAAAATCAGGACAGAAATGGATCTTCCACCTGGCTCACCACATTCCTCTTGGACCACGCATTATGCCGATTCCATATCACTGAGAAAAATATATCCTTTATTAGAGCATTGACTATGACCTCAATAAGGTGTTTAAAATCAGCATCCTCATTACATATCAAGCCAGTCCTTGCAAGAACAAGTTGCTGGTTTCACCAGGCATTTTCCATGGAAATGAGCTTCGGAGAAGGAAGCTGTGGGAGTCTGTCAAGCAAGCAGTAAACTCAGGTTTGAAGCGTGGCATTTCCTGATGCACATCCTTAATTACAACAACAGAATAGAGAGTGTGGAGGAGGAACTTTTACATCGCATTGAAGAAAGGAGTGATATGTGGTACAGCTGTCTGGATTTCCTTGGAAATATGAAGCAATATCATTTATTAATTATGCTGAGGTAACTGGGAAGAAATTTAAATATAGAAGTACCTGAAACTAGTAATTGCCTGGAATGTTCTCACCCCCCTTTCTCTGCTGATGTTGAAATTACCAACAAAATATATTCCACTTCATTTCCCATGACACTAAACACTTGGAATATGGTTCCACATCTTAATATTATTGAAAGATGAAGTGACATTATGAAAAAACCTTGCTCAGAGCTCCTCTCTTTGCGAGCAGGCAGGGCCTGCTGTGTCTCCTTGAATACGAAGGCTCCTTTCTTTAGCTCCTGAGCAACGTGAAGGACCTGCAGCACAAAGTGGCCTCAAAATCCTTCTTCCCCTCCTGCTTTTGTCCCATGACTGACCTGTCAAAATCAGGAATCAGTAGCTGTCACTGGTTTTCAGCCTGCAAGATGAGCTGGACTTCAGAGCTGTGGGGAAATGTTTGTGAAAATGCAACAGAATAGTGTAAACTTGATCTGGCATCACAAGATATTGAATAATCTGGGCATAACACTTGTCACCTGCAAAGGGTGGCACAAATGCTCTGGAATAGCTGTCCTTGGACATAAGGAAAGCAAGAAGGAATGGGGCAACTACTCTCCTAAAAGATCACCTGGAAATACCCTGACTGGTGCGACACTGAGAGATGCCTCCATCAGCCTTACAGGGAGCTGGATGAGCTCCCAAACTGGGAATTGATGGGTCATTCACCACCTATTGACTACCAAACTGGCATGGAAATCCCCACTGAGGAAGGAGTGCAGCGACAAGACAAACCGTGCTGTTCTCCAGCAAAAATTGGTTTGATGGATTAAAGTTGGAGAGAAATTACCACTGCAAAATTATAATTTTCCTTTTGAATAAAAAAATCCAGTGATTAGTGTAAAATAATTCTATACTTGTAAATATAAGGTCCACATTAACTAAAATGAAACATTGGATGTCTTAAATATCCAGAATTTCATTGTCAAAGCGAAGTAAATTCTCGGTTGTATCTGCAACTCCAGCCTCACAATCCTGTGGGATGCAGATAGTTGACAGATTATATATCCAGCCTCACTCAAGAGGAAGAGTAGGGCTGGCTAACAGGTATAGTGTGAGTGTACCACAGGATAAATCACATTTTCTCCAAAGACTGATGAAAGGAATACATTTATTTCTGTTTTACAAGGCATAACAAGTTTATTTTGACGGCTACCTGACCCACTAATTTTTCCTGGAAATGTGCAGAATGATTCTTCAAGAACGCCCATGCCAGGCAGTGTAGGAAACACATTTCAGAGTGGTTGTTCAAGATAAATTCCTTAGAAGTTTGACTTGGCATTCTTCAATTACTACTCTAATTATTCTTCTATTACTTAGGCAGGGAGCCAAAGGTTTCCTGGGTGCAGAGGAAGTTAATAGGGGAGATGAAGCAAGATTGTAAGGCCATGTCAGCATATGTTCATTAACACCCAATTTCTTCAGCATTAAACTTCCTCAAGGCTCCAACAATGTGTATTTAATGATCAAAAAATATGCAAAAATAATTATTTACAATATTTCCTGACCCATTTTTTTTCAGTTGTTTGTTCAGAGCTGTGTTTTTTAAAGAACAGAGGAATTCATTGGGAAATCTCCAGTAAAGAAGGTGCTGTCTCCTGTTCATGGGGAAGGAAATTAAGGAGTTTCCAAAAGCTTGCCAGTAATCCCCACTGCTTTCCAGCGTTCAGCACTGGATATATATAATTACATATGAAAAAATTGCATGTGAAGAAAGTTATTTAAGTTGAAAAGCCAAGTACTTGAAAGTTAAGAAATGGCATTTTTACCAGTGCCTGTGCAATCCTGATTCTTCCCACTTATGTATCCAACTTCTAATATTAAAAGGGAGGCACAGGGAAAATATTACGTGCTTGTGTAGTTAAAGACTGGATCGTAATGCACGTGCTCATGGGAGCACAAATAAGGTTGCAGACATATAGAACTGTAAATCTGGCATTCCTGAATGTACAGATCTTGCCTGTATCAACTAAATAACTTCCTTTTAACATAATTTTTATGCCATTTCCTGGTTTGTTTGGTTTCTAAGGAAATATATAAACCAAATCATCTCATGCACAGGTATTTAAAAAAACATTAATTTTTGAGTCCAGGTTTTAGTCTTTACTTTTTTCTTTGTTGTCCATACTTGCTTACCTTCTTTTCCTGGGAAAATATGGAAACCTTCCCTCTGTGGAGGCACCTGAGCGTGTTAGGGGACACTGGGAGAAGATATAGGGATTAAGGTGATGTCGGGCTCCAGGGTCAGGGTCAAAACTCTTTGGAATTTCACCAAAACCCACCTGAGGTCTGTGAGCCAGAGGAGGGAAACTCCAGGGGAAAAAGAGCCAGATGGGCTTTCTAAAAACCAGTTTATAACTCAGTGAAACGTGAGAGACATTTTGTGGTACCCAGAAAAGGCACTGCTCTGGCCTAGAGGTTTTCTCCCTGCCAGATTTCAAGAATTTGCTTCAAGAACCATGGAGCTGCTGGAGCCCATCCAAAAAAAAAACCCCAGTCCTGGGATCTGTCCCAGCATGGAGGTCTGGGTGGCCAAAGGGCTCCTGCTGAGACACCACAAGGGATGGGACTCATCTCTGATGTTTTGAAGTCACAGGAGTTTGCCACTGGTGACAGAGAAGAAGAGGAAGGTCCCCTCTGTGCTTCCAGCCCCTGAAGGCTCTGCTCCAGCCCAGCCCCTGCCAATGGGATGGGGCACCAAAGGACAGACAGAAGGAAAAATCTACTGTAGATGTTGGAAACGAATCCAAATCCTTCCTGGTAAATCTGCTTCTTTAATGGGTTCATTTAAATTCATTTCACAGTCAAGGAAAATGAGATTTTTTTAAAAAATAAATGTTTATTAATGCAAGTTACAGGCAAAATAAATCTACTCTGTTTCTCTTCCTCCACTCCAACCTCAGAACAGAGAGAATATGAGCTGTGTTCAGCATTCAATAGAAATATATTTCTTCTTTCCAGTGGGCTTAACAAAAACAGAATTTCAGGGATTACCAATAAACAAGTTTTTAAAAAATTTTCCCATTTAAAATTACAAAGGGAAAAATATATATTAAAAAAAAAATGGCAAGGCAGCCAAGTTGCAGGATGTCTTACAGCATATTAGGTATAGATCCAACCTCAAAGAATTTTTATTGACCTGCTTCCAAATTCAGAAACATTCCCCCAAATCAGAGTCCAACATCAGAAGGTGCCAAACATAGCCCAGCTGAGAACCACAGACAGGTATTGCTGCTCTTCCCCAGAGTGGTTTGGAGGTGTGTCCTCACCAGACAGGAGGCACAGCACCTTGCATGTCTGGCATTTTTTAGTGCACAGCACTGATATTTAGAGGCAAAGCCTTGGATTCCATATTCCTGCTTAAACTTGCAGGGAATTGTAACAGAGGATTTGTCCCTGAAGTGAATTTGGTGAGGAGCTGCTCTCCGTGCAATGCACCACCAGGAGAAACCGCCCCTTCAGGCCACCCCCGAACATCTCCCACCATCAGAAATGTTATTCCCGAGTTGTGAAGTGGCCATTCCACACAACATTGGCAACCTGTTCTAAGCATTATTTGATGTGTTTTATCCTGTTTGCTTTCCCAGAGTTCACCCTGCTTTAAACCACGATGATGCAGGACCCAGCAGGGGTCCTGGGTGGGTGGGATGCAGGAGGTCGGGGAGGGGCTTGTGCCCAACCTCTGCTGGAGCCCTCATTGCTGGGGTGGGTGCTGAGGGAGGAGCATCCTGGCTGGGGGAGATGCTCTGACTCAGGCCTTGACGCGACCAAATTGAAAGAGAGGAGACTTGGGTTAAATCTTAGGAACAAATGTACCACTGTAGGGGTGGTCAGACACTGGCACAGGTTTCCCAGGGAGGCTGTGGATGCCCCAACACTGGAAGTGTTCAAGGTCAGGTTGGATAAGGCCTTGAGCAACTTGGTCTAGTTGACAGTGTCCCTGGATCACTGGAAGTGAATGCAAGTGCATCCACACACCAGAAGCCTAAAAGGAGAGAAAAACTGCATCTTGTTAACTAAAAACTGTTGTAGAAACCACACACCATGTGCAAGTGGTTAGATGGTGTTTCACAGAAGTCTGATTCGGAGCTCATTTTTGTGTCATTGTGCAGGAGGGGACCTCAGTCATCCCTAACTGTGATGCAAAGGGGAGCCTTGGCTGAGGAAGGGCTGCAGAGTCACCTGTGTCACCCTGACCCCCTCAAGAGCTGCACCCACTCCTGTGAACCCCACCAACATCTACTACTTCCCCTCCAAAACCTACCAACATGTCAGGGACATCTTCCAGCTCCTAAAACACCTGCTCTGAAATATCTGCTCATTGCAATTAAATATTTAGATGATGCTTCATTTATGAAAATTAGATTTTAGGCGTGAATTAGGACTACCTTAATTATTACACTAAAATATGAAAATGCTAGTATATTATTAGAAACATATTTTTCTTGCAAAACTGTGTTTGCAATCTTGCCAGGAAAAAAAAAAAAGTTATGAAATAGACTTTTTATAGTAGGTGTTAATTCTGAATAATTAGGATTAGGCACTGGGGATTTGCAACCCAAATAAAAATTACCTAATTAACCCTTATATTGGCCCTAACAGAAAAGCCAAATAGTTCAGCAATAAAAAAAAAAATGAAAAAGGAAAAAAAAAGGTCTCCACATACATAAGTGAACATCTAGTAGTCTAAAACCAAAATGGGATTTAAAGAATTTAAAGACACCTCATGGAAAATATTTACAAACCTGACTAGAGCCATCCAGACAGCTGGGATTTGGATTTGCCATGATGTGATTGATATGATCCAGATATTTTACGATCACATCCCAATTAGGAAAAGTGAAATCATCTCGGGTCTTTTTCTTGACACTCTCCTAATGCTGCTGCTGCCTTCTCTAATTTCCCTTTATAATGATGATTAGTCTTATTTGGGCTATTTGGTTTGTTTATTGTCTAGATTTTCTCAAGTATCCCAAGGCATGTTCAGGAGCCAGTGTATTCATAGGATTAAGACCTGGAAGCCTCTTGGACAACACACCAACCAGGAGGGACACACCACGGCAGGGACTGGAGCCTCTTCAGCTCCTCAGAGCTGCATTGGATCAAGGGCCAAGAACCAGCACAACCACCTCTCCCTGCAAATTCCTCTGGAAGAAACCCTGGCCAGCAGCACAGCAAAACAGAGGGAAAACAGGAGGTTCTCTGGGCTACAAGCAGTCAAGGACAAGGGGAGAATCATAGAATGTCCTTGAGTTGGAAGGGACCCACAAGGATCATCAGCCCAACTCCTGGCCATGCACAGGACACCCCAACAATCCCACCATGTGCCTGAAAACATTATCCAAACACTCCCTGAGCTCTGTCAGCCTTGGTGGAGCTACTCATGTAAACACCACCAGCTCTGAAGATGACCTCCAGTTCATTTCTCTGCCCTGGGTGTAATAGCCAATACATAAATCCAAGGTCTGCTCCAGCTCCATATGTTTTAGAGCTTCTTATATTTTCCTTTCCTCGACAGACCTGGCAAACTGCAGCAATGTGAGTTAGCACTTGAGCCGAAACAAGAGCTGGCCAAACTTTGAGGTTGCCAGAGTTTGAGCTGCATGCAGGATCCAGTCAGGCCCCTTCAGATACAACCATTTAGATACAAGCATTTGCAATGAGTTAAGGAAACATGGAGGCATCTGTCCAGCTTTTCACAACAGCAGGGGAAACCTGCCAAATGTCCCAGTTTTCTGCAAAAATGTGGCATCAGGTTCACTCAGTACGTGCAAATTCTCCTCTCCCATTGCATGGGGAAGGATATGGACCAATACCTAAATTAGCAGTGTGAGAAGAGTATGATGTCATTAACTATCCCAGCATCCAGGGAATGGCCTGGAGTTGTGTCAGGGAGGGTTAGGTGGGATCTCAGGGAAAGGCTCTTCCCCCAGAGGGTGGTGGGCACTGAGCAGGCTCCCCAGGGCAGTGGGCACAGCCCCAAGGCTGCCAGAGCTCCAGGAGCATCTGGGCAAGGAGACAGGGACAGGGGGGGATGGTTGGGATGTCTGTGCAGGGCCAGGAGCTGGTGCTCAATGATCCTTGTGGGTCCTTCCAACTCAGGATATTCCATGATTCAGTCTAAGTGACTTGTGTGTGATTGCTGAATCCTGAACGATGCTGGCATAAGTGAGCGGTAGTTTTATATCTGAAGAGCTTCATCACACTAATATTTTGCCAACAGTAATTACCACCCTTATTAAGAACTAACTGAAACACTGTGAGTGTTTATAGACATATGCAAATTACATGAACATTGGTACAATAGGAGCAAAAGCAAGTTTAAGCTTTCTAATAACCTTTTCAGGTTCCAATCATTCAAATAACCGTGGACTACAGTGTTTAAGTAACTCCAGATAGACATTGTTTTAGCTCAGAAAAATACACACTACAATATATAGCACCATCTACCTCGTGAGTGCTCTTCCTCCAAGGCTTCTTCCAGCTGCCATTTCAGGCATGCCATGGAGTTGTTCCAAATCCCTTGGGATGCCCCTATAGCATCCACTGTTCTCACAGGCACCGCTCCCCATTGCTCCAGCCCCACCATGGGACCACCACCAGGCTGCCACTCACAGACCACGCTCTGCCTCCCAGGAAAACCGGGACTTTGCTCAAGGTTTATAGATTCAATCAAACCTCCTCAAATAATTCCCATGGAAGAACTCAATATACATGAGACTGAAGCCTTAATTTTTTAAGTTTGCTTTTCCCCTGTTGTACAGATTAAATACATAATTTGATTTCATCTCATTCAATTTAAAAATGATTAATCTTATAAAAACCCACACAAGTGGTCCCAGCTCAGTCCAGCTGGACAGGTGCATCTCAAATCCAAAGTGAAGCCCCATTTCTGACCTGGATTTTCCCTCCCTCCATGCAAATAGGCACCAGGAGCATCAGATGCCCCAAATACTTTCCCACTCAAAAGGAGAAGCAAAATCCAGGTCCCCAAAGACACCACAGTGCCCAAAGAGAAACACAGGGCTGCGTTTTCCTCTCCTGGCAAGTTGCCTCCTGCAATGTAGGCTGGATTTCCTTCTTTTAAAATCTGGGAACAATATAAATGGGAGATAACTTGCAATCCTTAATGCTTTCCATCCTCTTTGCAAAATCTTTTTATAATGCTCAAATAGTTGGCTTCCAGTGATGATCTTATAATGATCCCAGGGAGTACTGAGAAACTGAGAGTAAATTCAAGTCAAATACATTTTAGAAAATTAATACAATATCATAGACCTTATATTGAATAATTTTCATTACAGGATATAATTCTCTTACTGGGGAAGAGCAATATCATGGTGATTGTTGATGTTGCCAGTGCTCTTTTGTATTTTTTTTTTTAAATCTGCAATACTTAGGCATTAAATTGTGCTGTTATAGTTGCTCGGCAACCATAACTTCTGCATCCGCACCTCCCATGGCTTTGTAGCAACAACAGTCTTAGGATAACAAGGGGATGGGTATCTTTTTTTTTTTTTTTTTTTTTTGCAATCAAGATTCTCCTTGATATGCAAATTTATGCAACATTTTATGTATTATGGATGGGAAAAAATTAAAATAATTATTTCATTTGAGTAATGAGCCTTAAGTGTTTATTTCAGATTGCAAATTGCAGGAATGGACCTGCTGAAAATTTGATTCCAATAAACAGAGGAAATCCACTGGCATAGAGTAAAACAATTATATTCTCCTCAGAACACCTGCTATTTACATATTTCAGCTGTGAGATACAAAACAGGAGTGGGGAGAGCATTCAGGGTTCGTGGTTTTGAGTTTTGGGGAGGAAAAAATGACTATTTAAAACAAAAGGAAAATAAATACATAAAAAGACTCTAAGAAAAACAGACTCAAAGTAAATTCAGCATCCGCAGAGCAGGCCAAACTTACATTAATCTTCTGCAGAGAAACCAGAGATGCTCTGGGTGGATCTCTGGGAATCAGCGTTGGATACCACTTCAGTATACAATTTCACTGTTTTTTAGAGACTGATAGAAATTTGGGCACCTCCAGAGCAAGAGGCAGATGGACCTGGGTGAGACACCTCCCTAAAACAAAAATATCTCTCTTTTTAACAATTGCTTTTTTCTTAGGACTCTTTGGACTGAACAGGATTTTGCTTCTGGATGTGCTGCTGTTCCTCATCAAGACCTTCTGGAGGGGCCCCAATCCCAAAGGGATTTCTGACTCCGAAACACCAGGGTTTATACTTTGTCTTACTCAAGGGATTCCTGGATCCATAGGAAGGGACAATGGCAGAGCCAGACAGCACAGAGTTATTGCCAATGTTTTGCTGTATTCTGATGTTTGTCTTCAGAAAGGTCCTATACTCGTAGTACCTTTATTTTTATTCTCATCCTCTGCACAAATAGAATAAAAAACTAAATAAAGTAGTTATTACACCATCCTGCAAAAACATCAGTGGACCAAAATGATTCTCTTCTTAATTGTTTTAATTAAGGAAAAAGCAAAATTATCTACATTTTCATTTCAACTCCTAGAAGGAAAAAAAATTTGATATAGCACAGAGAATCTGGATGAATCTTATCGGGCAACTCCTCAGAGTGATTTTAATTATTTAATGTAACAAGTTTGTTTCCTTTCAAGTAGAATAGAATTTAACTTTTCCCACCAACCCCAAGTCAGGGTTCAGCTGTATTTTGTTTTTTTTGACATCACTTTCTCAGTTGATGCAGATTTCACCACCCTAAACACAATTGAGTTTTTTTGGTATCTGAGATTTAATGGAGAATTTATGTGGCACCACAGAAGAGGGACCTGCTCTGGAGATCAAAGGAGTAATTTTCCCTGTTTCATTTCTCCCTAATCAGGATATCCTCCAGCTTCTGGAAAGCCTTGTAAGTACTTGAATATTGTGTCTCTTTATTAAACTACAGATACTCTGAATTGAGCCTCCTGCTTTGGGGATGCTGCTGTTGAGTGCAAAGACCCCCTTACCTGCACAACGCAACCCACGATGCTCTGCTTGAGCTTAGATCAAACCAAGAATTGCACTTTCCTACTGCCCCGAGGCCACTGCAAAAAATTATCTGCCAACCAACGTGACTAAAAATAGAATAATAAAGAAATCCATTCCAAACTCTTCAGAGAAAAGACTTCTTTGAGCAATAGAAAGGAAGCCCCCGCTGGCAGCAGCCTCCTGGTCCTCCACCAGGACATTGCTGGGCATCTTTCCCAGGCACCTGCAGGAAACCCTCCCTGGCCCAGCCCTCACCTCTTCCTGGGGCTGAAAGCGTTTAAAACTAGAGCTTTACCTCAGATGTGCCATCAGAAGTGGCAGTGCAGGGAAGCTGCCACATCACTGCAATGCACTCAACGTCTCCCCAAGGACCTCGTGGTCTGGGTTCCAAATATAATTAGGAGAAATTTCAAACACTGCTTTAGATTACGTATACAGTAACATGCAGTACTGACACAACTAGAGAGAGTATCTCTTAAAGTCTTTAATCATCAAGTCATATTTTGTCTTCTTTACATATAGGTCATTTCTTTGACAGAATAAATTATGATTAGCCTCTTAGTTTAAATGTAAAATTTAGCAGAACTATAGTGTCACTGCTCTCTGTGTTCTTCCTTTCAGTATTTCTCTTTCATTAAAACTGCCTTTGAAATCTTTTACCCTCTACTATATCTGAAGCCCAGGGAGGACACACTAATTTCTGAAACCCTGCCTACGCTAAAGGAAAATGTGGAGACTTAGACTCCCACATCATTTTTTATCCCTTTTCTTTTTGTTTTTCTTTTTTTTTGGATACCAAGATCACAGTGACTCTGGTGTACAACAGGCAGGGAGCAGACAGCTGGAATATGGGATGTGCTGGGAGAATTTCTATGCAAACTATGCATTTTCTTAGAGCAGAGTTCTTTTAATATCCAAGGAACAAGACCAAACAAAATGAACTATTTTTGTTAAGGCACAACTCTTTCCGTTCCCAAAAATTTTAGATGCCTTATATGTATGTGCATATATAAAATATTTACTCTGAACAGAGACAAGTTATGAAATTCAACCGGCTCAGCCCTTTTGAACATCACAAACCTTGCTGGCCAGGCTGATGTGTTCATGTATAATTTTTACTGCCTCCAGAAACCCTTTTGCTGCTCAGAAGTCTTTGCAAAGTGCACAAGTGCTCTGTGCACATCCCAAATGGTGCCATGCACCCACCCCACTGTGGGAGCGCTCCAAGGGCTGAGGGAATGAAAGGGATGTGCCAACATCCCACCCGGGATCACGTCGGGAATCCGACACTCACCCAAGCTGGGACAGCACTTGGCTCATGCTACCACTCTAAACTCCATCCAAACTACCATGGATAAGCACTTTCCCACAGTGTTTTCACACGGCCCCGGGTGCACATTAAGAGGTACAGAATTATGGAATCATGGCATGGTTTGGATTGGAAGGGACCTTAAAGATCATCTCCTTCCACCCCTGCCATGGGCAGGGACACCTTCCACTAGACCAGGTTGCTCCAACCTGGCCTTGATTTGTTAAACATGACACCAGCACCCAAGCCAAAAAAGGTTAGAAAATAGAAAAAAAGGATTAAAAATTAAAAGAAATGACTGCTGATGAAATATTACATTGTTAGAAACATCTTCATCTAGTCCTGTTGTTTTACTTGGAGCAACACCATGCCAGCAACGAGAGGGGTCATAATAAAAAAGAGTTAGACTTGCCAAGGCACTATTTCACTGGGCTGAAACATCTTATTACACAGCCAGAGAGATTGTTTAAGTGCTGAACAGTTTGCAAGTTGAAGCTCTATAAATATGACTGCAAAAAGCAAAGAGTAGCTTAACCATAACAGTTAGGAACTGCTATCCCATGTCTGATAGAAAACTAAAATTGCATCAACATATTATAAATATGAGGATTTAAAGCCTTCTGGAGAGGGTGAGGTTATAATGCTGTTGGACCAATACTATAAAACATGAAAGATTTCATCCTGCTGCCATAATTCTGCTACTCTAATGCCGGGTTTCCTTAAAAATATGCATCTGCATTGCAATGTTTAGAGATGCTCATGATTCTTCTTGATGTATTTCCCCCAAAATCAGAGGATTTCCTTTGGACAGGGACTCATTTTCAGCTGGGAAAACTAAAAAAAGGGTTGCTACTTTGGACCAAGGATCCCTGTGATCCTCCACTTGGCAGGAGCATCCATGGGAAAACTGTGCCATAAATTTGAGCTGTCCATGGAAACTGGGAAATGTAATTCTACATCCTTGACTCCACAACACCTCAGAGCCAGAGCAGTGTCACAGTAGGGAAAACTGACTTGTGGTATATATAGAGTTGCAGATCTACAGTTCCCACAAACATCCCCTTTCACCCCCCTTGCCTGTCTCCAAATGTCTGTCCCAGAAACCCCCTCTCCAGGCAGGATTCCCAGTAAACACAGGGTGTGCAGCCCTTGGGGGCCTAAGCCATTCATTCTGACCCCCCCCATGCCATAAAACCACAGTAGATCCCATAAAGCCCTTTAGGAAGCTGGGTGTCTAATTCCCCACTATTCAAGGTCATTGCATAGAACAAAAAAAAAAAAAAAAAGCAATTAGGGACTGTAAATTCCCTCTTAAACATCTCAGATAAGATCCCTAACCCTGTTCGGAAGGATCAGATTTTGTGGGAAGACTTTTCTTTTAGAGGTATTCACATTGTATTTTGAGACACAGAGCTGCTGGAACATGGCTCACTGTACAACAGAGCTGATCCAGCCTCAGGTAATTTTCCCTTTCATGCAAAGATCACATTAGGAAAAGAGGTGGAGAACTCCTCCTTGAAAAAAGGCCAGAGGATGAAATTTCCATTGTAAGTTGCACAGCAATTTGTAAATAAATATACCTAGTAACTAGTAATTAACATTTTATTAGATAAATGAGTCTTGTTCGTTAAATTACCATGCATAAATATGCCATTAATATGCAGCAGAACTTATAGTTCAGAGCTATCAGCAATGTAAACATGTGTTCCCCCACTCCAACTCGCTGTGCTTGTGTCTCTGTGCTCAAGGACTGCTATGAAATACAGCCATGATTTAGGGGGCTTCGCAATCTCAGGGAAAGCTCCTCTTTCATCTGAGCTTAACCTGATGGTGGGATGAACGTCCTCCAGAGCCACCACTGTGGAGCTGTTTTGCTCTGTGCTGAGGCAGAAATACCCTCATTTTCTGACCATTCTAGAAATGTTGAGCTTGTGCCTGGAGAAGAATAGAGAATTTCACACACAGCGAGGAGTATGCCTTCAACCCAGCAAGGACATGGAGCTGCTGTAGAGACCAGAGGTGGCACCAAGATGGTCAGAGGGATGGGAAGAAAGGCTGGGAGAGCTGGGATTGTTCAGCTTGGAGAAGAGAAGCTTTGGGGTGACCTGAAGGGACCTGACAGGAAAGATGGAGAGAGACTATTTACAAGGCCTTCAAAGTGAGAGTAGGTTTCAGTTGGATATTAGGAAGAAATTAGATATTAAGAGGAAATTCTTCCCTATGAGGGTGGGCAGTTCCTGGCACAGCTTGCCCAGAGAAGCTGTGGCTGCCCCTGGATCCCTGGAAGTGTCCAAGGCGAGGCTGGATGGTGCTTGGAGCAACCTGGGCTAGTGGAAGGTGTCCCTGCCCATGGCAGGGGGTGGAACTGGATGGGCTTTAACGTCGCTTCCAACCCAAATAATTCTGGGACTCCAGGATAATACCAGAGCATTTTGCCATCATTAATGAGCCCAGCCATGCCAAGCAGTAAACCAGGGCTGTGCTGCTCCCACATCCCAGATGGAAAGTTGGAGCAAGGCAAGATTGAGGGCTTTGCCCATGACCCCTCAGGAGATGGTATCAGAGAGAGCAGTGGCTTCAGCCAAGATCAGTCCTTCAGCACTGAAGGAGCAACACTGTGCTTTGCTCTGACCAGCAATGTGTGCTGAAGTTTTGCTTCAAAGAGATTTAAAACCACATGTGATTACCATTTGTTACCTTGAAATAGATGAAATTAATTTCCTTTCTATGCCATTCCTTCTCTGTCTTAGAAATCCCTTTTCCAGGAAATAAACCTCAGTACTGAATGTTTGGCTTTCATCCTGCTGTCAGGCTCTCCAAATACACGACTCCCAGGAATTTCTGTTAGTACATAAAATATGACACGTGTGAGAAAAGGTTAACCCAGACACCTTTCTTTCCAGATCTTGATTAATTGTAATTTCAGAACAGAACCAAACACAGCCAGTGGTGTCAGGGTGACAGCCAGAGAGCAGGAAGCACAGAGGATCAGAAGGATATCAATGCAGAAGCAACTTGGAAAGAGCGTTTTTACCTTCCCACCCTCGCTGACACAAAGTTGAAACCAACTTTAATATCCTCAGGAGCATTTTCTCAGGTCTGTGTCCATCTTGGCTGAAAGGTCCAAGGAGCCTTTGGGATGGATACCAGCCCAACAGCTCTTCATCCCAGCCAGGCAAGGGAGCCTTGGTGTTCCCCCTCTGTTTGCAGCCACGCTGATCCTCCCCCAAAGCAAGTGCTCACCTGGGCATGGATGAGCAGTCAAGCAGCTGCCTCTTTTTTATATCCCTTAAACACCTTAATAGCTCATTAGAGGTCAAAGAAATCCTGACTTGCCTCTTCCTTCCCCTGGCAAGTCCCACCTGCAGCCCTTTACCTGGCAGATATAAGGGCACTGAGGTGCCACTGGGTGCTTTTCACTTTGCTTCTGGTTTAAATACATTGTTGAACCAAAGTGTTCATTTCATTGTTTCCTTGGGCCATGGTTAACCTTCTCATCCACTACCGCTGATTTTGGCTGACAGGGTATCTTGGCACTAATTCCCCATCAGGCAGAGGACAAACATTGGCCCGTAGTTCAAAGTTGTCTTTGCCTCTTCTCCAGGTACCTCTGGAGTGCACAGCATCATTTATTAAATGTTTTAAAAGGTATTAAATGTGAGTATGGAACTTTGGGGTTAAAATATCAGCCACTGCATGTTACAATATCCTTCCCATTTACAGAGCACCCAAGGACACTGCCTCTTGCTGCCACAATTTCAATACTGTTAGAGGTACTGTACTGAAAAATTAACCTTAAAAACCTCACAAGAGCTTGTTTTTCAGGAATAGGGGGGATAAAAACCCATGAGAAGTTGTCTGTGTGTTTTCTCAAAGTAAACAGAAATTTTGTAAGTGTGTGCTCTGTACAAGCAACATAAAATGCATGTTTCTGGGTAGATGTTTTCCATAACAATGCTCCAAGAAATTGCATTAAATCTCAGATATTATCCCCGGTTTTATAGAATTGCCCACAGAGACAGACACCAACAGCACTATTAAGTATCAAGAAAGTACAAGGCTTGTTACAGGAGCTTTATGAGAGCCAAGGATCAAATATTTTTTCACAGTTTTATGTGGATAGTTTCATGAAAATTGATCAGGTCTAAAAAGTCACAGTCCAAATGAAGCTAAGGTTAAAGATAATTTATACATGATATTCCTAATTTTATTCTGAGCCCTTTTATTACTATGTAGGCCTTTATGACTTTAAAGAAAATGTCAGTGGCAGCAAATGACATTGTACTGAATAATCTAGTTATGAGGGAAAAGACATTTAAAACTATTCCATATCAGCTTTGCTCTGTTCTGCTGAACTTACAGTTTTATCCCACACAGCCAGGCAAAACTCCTTGCTGGGTTTTTAAATCCTCTTCACGGTTGCTTTACAAACCAACGTCTCTTCTTATTCTCTTTTTAATTCTTTGGAAATGTCATGTTTTCCCCCTTTTTTCCCTAAGGAATTAGAAGGAATTCTGTTATGGCCTCTCAGCTCAGGGGAGTATCACCATGTGTGTTGCTATCTCAGGGTCCGACCCAGCTCCAAATGTTTTGGACTCGGGAAAATCTGCTCAATTCCTGATGTTTGTGCTTCTTCCCTGTCCTGGAGAGCAGCGACTGTGTCAGATCAGCTCCAGAGCAGGGACAGCAATGCGAGACACATTCCTGCGACTCTTTAATTGGACAGAAAAGGTATTTCCTTAAATCACTGTCTGTACAACACCGGGAGTGGACATGGGTTTGAAGGGCATCTTTGGTCCTTCCTTGGAGCATCCCAATTCCCAGGTTGAAGGATTTATTCCCAACTCTCTTATTTTTACTTTTAGCCAGTCTCCAAATGTGAAACAACTACAACAACAAACCTGCAAAAGTTTATGGATATTTAGTGTTCTTATAGAGACATCTGTCTCCTGACAGCAATATTTGCATTTTTTACTTTTTTCCCCACCAGAAAAAGTGGCAGAGAAGCAGATTGATATATCAGACAGATGCTGACACCCTCTGAAGCCACCTTGTGGTGCACAGAACAGGTCTGGAGGGTCACCTTTTCCCATGGAGGTTCCCAGGAGATTCCTGGACGAGTGCCCAGACCACAGCCCTGTCCCTGGCGCTCTCCAGGGCAAGGTCTCCTCATGCTGGGACAACCTGCCATGGGATGGAAGTCCCAGTGAACAGCCAGACAGGTGCTCCCAAACACTATGGACACTATGGAGATGAGCTCAAAGTACCTAAAATCCATCGCATGGATCCCTGAATATTTAGGGATCTCAATCCAAATAATGATTCTTGAAGTATTTTATTGATGATACAACAGGAGGATGAACATTAATCTGGCACAGATACAGTTCTTTAATTGTTATAAATGAAGTTTATATATAAATACCAGTCATTGTGTGATTAACTGGACGGAAACAGTCTAATAAACTAAAATAGAGAGTATTTTATTCTAAATTTTGGGACTGTATTTAAATTGCTTAAAAAACTCCGGTGTTAAACAGCTTGTCTTTTTTTGTGTGTGTATGTGATTTCTTGCACAGGGAAAGAAATTAGAGTTCTTATCATTAACAGTCTTCCCAAATCCTGCCACTGTCTGAATCAACGCTACCCCTGGTTTTCCAGATGCTTGTTTGAGAGGCAACTGTTATTGCATGTCATAATTGTGTTCATAGCTGAGTAAACACCTTCACAGGTGCAAAAAGATCCGAAAGCTGCAAGAGTTGTAAGGCTGAAAAAGGAGAAATTTTATAGCCTTGTCATGGACAAAGGAGGTGTAGAAATGAAATACAATGTTTTCCTCTGTCTGAAGTGTAACACTTGATTAGCTTGAAAAGCAGTGAGAGTTGTGTGGCCGTGCACAAGATTTAATCAAAAATGTAGCTTTGTTTGAAAAGTGATTAACTAAAAATGTCATTGATTTCCAAAGCAAATCTGCTCACTGAGGATTTCAGAGCCATAGACTCCTTTCTCTTCATAATATTTGTATTTTAACTATTTTTCAGCAGTGGTCAGATTTAGCCATCACAGTAAAATAAGAGTAGAAATTGTTATGACAGGTGTTTTTTTCTAAGTGCAAAGTCAATTCCTGGCTGCAGGATTTGGCTCTCCCTGTTTTCTTTGAGCACCTCTGTCTTAATAACACTTTTAATTAAAAATCAGTCCCAGGAAGCAAACTTCTCTTGGGTCAAACAAGTCTGGGCTGCTTATCTGAGAACAAAAATTGATACAGGAGTGCAAGAACTGCCCAGAGAAGCTGTGGCTGCCCCATCCCTGGAAGTGTTCAAGGGTTGGACGGGGCTTGGAGCAACCTGGGCTGGTGGGAGGTGTCCCTGCCCATGGCAGGGGGTGGCACTGGGTGGGCTTTAAGGTCCCTTCCAACCCAAAGCGTTGTGGCATTCTACGAAAGAATTCTTTTGTACCAGGCAGACTGTCCATCCACATGGCCATCCATGACCTCAGCTGTGCTTTCAAATGCTCCACAGAGACCAGAGAAGCCCAGTGTGGGTCAGGTAGGGAATGGTCACAATGGATGCTCCTTCCTGGCTCCAGTTTGCTGCTGTTTTCGTCAACTAAATAAATTAAAATGCAAATTTAATTGAATATATATGTTAAACTATGAATATTTTTTCCATAAGGGAGTGGATCTACCTTCTGAAGAGTGTATCTTTAAAAAGAAAGTGATTTCCAAGTTACTATAATTAGTATTGTAATACAATTATAATCAGTGATATTCTCAGAAACTACCTAAGTATAATAAATATATATTAACCTCTTCATTATTATTCAGTTATTTCATCCAAGTATTGTTCAAATGAGCAAATGTTTCATAAAACTTGTTCCGTAATGTTGAAGAAATTATCAAATCCCCCTTTAGCTGAACAGGATCTTTTAATATGATTTTTAATGAGACAGAAGATATCACAGAAACCCTGGAAGAGTCCTGCAGAGATATTATTGATCTTTGGAGTTAGATCACCTTAATGATTATCTTTCATAGCAGCTGGAATATTTTGTTCCTTGGCTGGTAGAAAGACACATCTGAAGGTTAAATAAAGTGGGATGGAGCAAAATTTTGTCCAAAGTTTATAAATCCCTCACATGGAGGAGGAAGTGAGGATTATTTGCTGCAGAATTCCTCTGTTTGCCCCTGTTCCCAAACACCAAGGAGCACATGCCCAAGTCTGTGGCCACAAGTTAGGGCAAAAATCCAGGCAGTTCATGCAGCCGGAGCTGGAGCAAACGTGGCGTTTTGAGAGGTAATAAAATTCATCCATTGAAACATTGTGGAAACAGGGATGGGGCAGTCACAGCTTCTCTGGGCAACCCACCCAGGGCCCCACCACCCTCACAGAGAAGGATTTCTTCCCAATATCCAATCTAAACCTGCCCTCCTGTGTGAAGTGATTGGAGACTTTCAAATGCATCCTGGACCCTGACTTTTGCACTTTCAGAAGCACAGCATCCTCCACTGCATCTCGGCATCAAGGAGATTTTCCTTTATCGTGTCAGAGCCTGCCAAAGCCTCCCGGTGCCTCTGCAGTGCCCAGGGCACACCGAGCAACCTCACAAACAACGGGCTTGATCTTTTTCTGAGCCGGACTTCATTGGAATCATGTTATCAATTCTTGCTTGGGATCCTTGAGGGTATTTTGCAAAGAAATCAGCATGTGTGGTTTCATAATGATGTTCCACGTTTTCATTCGGAAAAGCAGTGCGTGCGCACCGCAGAGGGAGGGGAATGCTGCCAGAGGTTTTACTGCTGAAGTCTAACCTTCCTTAACCTTTTTTCCTTTTTTTAATGTCTCCCAGTATTGACAAGGCCTTTAATTTGTGATCCAAGGCTTTATCACTTCTCAAGATTAAGTGGTGGTCCTGTGTTAGGGAGCAGGAGCTGCTGACTGGGATGGATGGAGGGTCTCACCTGCTTCCCACTGCGTCCAGGCATGGGGCAGGATGGATCCAGGGGTAGCTCTGCCCTTCTTCCCTCAGCACCCAGGCACAGGCACACACTGTGGCAAATCAGCAAATTATCATTCACGTGGCAGATAAATTTATGGGCAAAAAGAGACAAAGCACCAGGAGCAGAATGAGGATAAATGTACCTGAGTGGGAAGGGGCTCTCACTGTGCTCCTGCTCCTGCTGTTGGGGGGTCACACCAGGGCTGCCAGAGCTCAAGGAGCTCTCAGGCACAGGGTGTGACTCTTGGGGATGGTCCTGTGCAGGACTCCGGGTTGGACTTGATGGACCTTTTGGGTCCCTTCCATGCCCCTCTGTGGGGCATATTCCACGCATATTCTGTGATTCTGTGACATGGAGTACCCTGAGCATCCTTCCCACGCTTCCCCAAACAGCAACTTCTGCACGATCCATGGGTAAGGCACAGCCCTGTGGGACAACCCTCTCCCAGCCCAGCATCAATCCCAGGGGCCACATCCGCAACCCCTCACCAGGCACGGCTGCAAACACAATTGAACAGATTTTGGTTCTCCTGCTCCACCAGGATGAGCAAACCCCAGGGTGCTCCCAGACGAGATGGCACTCGCTGTGTTGGTCCCCAGAGCAGCTGCTTGCCCCGGATCATGGAGCTGCTGGACAATGGGACTGCACTGTCTGGGGTGGTGTGGGCACCGGGGCTGCCGGGGGGGGGACCAGGAGTGGGGCCAGGGGGGCACTGTGGGAGCTCTGTGCCTCTCCAGGATGCTGCACCACTGGAGCATCCCTCCAGTGGCCCTTTAAGCCAGATTGAAAGATGCTCTGCACTGCCAGGCTGACAAAAAAGCAGCATTAGCCGAGCTGTGAAACTGGCTCTGGATGTTTAATGTCTCTCAATGGCTGGGGTGGGATAGCACGGCATCAACTGAAAGTCAAGCAGCTGAATCCTTGTGCACTGCTTTGAAAAATTAGGGGCATTTATAATGTCTAATACGTTGCAAGCCAGGATGATTTAACAGATGGTTTAAAAAGAAAATCAGCATGTCAGGCAAGGCCCGTTGTGTCGCTCTCTGTAGATTTCTATAGAATGGGAGAGTGATAAAAAATGTTTTTCTTCTCTATTTCAATACTGGAAGATGTTAAAACTTGAAACCTTGGGGGAAATTGCTTAATTACCCTCGTGGTGTCAGTGGTCCAGAGCAGTGGGAAATTTTAATTCCCTGCAGAAAGGGGTCAAATAGGGAACAACCAGGACACTTTTTAAACTCTTGTTAATGCCTCATAACCTTTAATGAATAATTTTCAGTAGCACGGTCAAGCCAACCTCACACAAAAGACATATTTACCTCTTGGTGGCTTCGTCTTAATTCTGTGCACAAAGAGAAAAATATCACCAATATATTTGCTTCCATGCAGGCAGGATACTTGATAGGAAATTTATATTTTTAAATGCCTGTGCTTCTGTCAGACAATGATTTATAATTTCTAGAGAATTTTATATTTAACGTGCAAAACCAAGTTAACTTTTCTTATACAAGTACCATAAGCAGGGATATCCCTATAGCATGCATTCAACAATTACACAGTATTTTTATTCTAGAAAGAAGAGTTAATATTTAAAGTTGCCCTTTAATACTCATTTGGAAGCACTGATTGAATAATAAGCCAAGCAGCTCAGTGTATCACATCTCTATTAAATTCTCTTGCCTTTTTTAAGATTAAAAAAAAAGCAAACTTTTTTCTTCCTCTAAATGCAAATCTTTCTGTGTAACACTGTGCCTAATCTACTACAACTAATTAATCTGTTTGAGCTGATGAAATGTTACCTCTGCATTTTTTGTTCCTTGTATACAATTATTGTAACAGTGGTGAATAAATCAATATTCCCAATCCAACTGTAAAAAACAATCAAGAAAAGCAGTGCTTCTCAGGGAAAAAACACCAAATAATATTTATTAACTCTGTCTCAATCCACAGCAGAGCCTAATACCATTCAAGCATTTTCTGCAAGTGTAATAAGCAAACTCAAATACATGATGAAAGTGGCACATGCCAATAATTTCACCATTTTACACTGCAGAGTAATTGAAGGATTTAATGAGAAACAAACCAATAAAAATAAATAGACCATGCGAGAGGAGGAGAAACTGATCTAAAATGGAAGTTGCTCCATTGTGAGTTTTAGGGGGTTTTTTTGCATGGTTTGACCGGGGGAAAAAAAACAGTGTTGGGACAATTGGCTCTTTATTTCTACTTATTTTACATTTTGCAGTTTGATTTCTAAAGAGGAAAAAAGCCACTTGTTCTATGGAGATTCGATCCTACATCAAGGTGCTCATCCTTTGCTGCCGCTTCCCACAGAGCCATTATTCTCCCTCTGAATTCTATGATGGATTGTGTCTTTCTGCCTGAAGTTAGAAACTGTTTCTGCGGTATCAGTATTTATAAATAACTCTGAGCAGCCCAGCCTTTTAAATAACGGCACTGAGCCCTTCTGCTGTTAGAAATGTGCACAAATCACCGTCCCCATGAAAGGAATTCTGATTACAAACAAACTCCTTTGTCTCAGCTGTGCCCCTAAATTTGGCCGTGTACAAACGTCTCACTGAGCGATGCCAGCGGTGCCCGTGTCGGTGCAGAGCAGGGACGAGCTTGGACCCAGAGAACATTTTGGCCTTACATCTTTTTGACATACGTTTTTGGTAACCCCAGAGCTGGATCAAGCTTTCAATCGGTCTGACCCACCAAAAATCTCACAAATGGATTGGGTTTTTTTCTTGAAAAGCAGATTTATACTGAAGAATTTTGAGCTCCACCTCAATCCCCGCAAGGCTGGTGCCACACTGACAAAGCTGGGGGTGGCAAAACCACCCTCAGACAGGATTTTGGTAGGGCACAAGATCAGAGATGCTCCCAACCAATCCTTGGTTGGGAGGAGAGCTTCAGATTCAAAAATAACACCCTAAAATCTTTGAGGAATTAAGACAAACACAGGGACAGTTCATAAAGGTCAACGAGAGATTGACTGTCCTTTGCTGTCCCCACTTGAAATAAAGATACACAAAATCTATGTTCCTTTCTGAAGAAAGATAAATTCCTGAGAAAACGTGGACCAGAAGGGGCTCCTCACTTGCAGAGACCCCGAGCCAGGCAAAGCCCAGCTTGCTAAAGCTGTACATTGAGAGCAATCATTCCAAATACTGAGCACTGTACACCTGGTAAAAGAAACAATAAAACATAATCTCATCTCTAAAGGGGATTATTTTCAGCTGCGTTGTTTTGATGTTTTTTCCTTGTATGCACAATTGAAAACACTGACTTGTAATAAGTTATTGCTTTGTGTGGTGCTTTGGGAAAGAGGGAGAGGGCAGGTTCAAAGACCAAGTGCGGAGAGGGCTCTCCCTGGACAGCTGAGGGCCAATCTCAGTGTACAGGTCAGCGACCCTTTTATAAAATCTTTGAAGTGCTTTCTTGAAGAGTATTGACTGCCCAAAGCCTTTTATTTCATATCAAGTTCAAATGTAATGTCTTTATGAGCATAATGCAGGAATCAATGAATTAGGACATTCTGATTATTTAGATGGAGCCCAGAGCATGCAGAACTCACCGAGGCGTTGTTCAAACCCCTGAGCGCCTCAGGGGAACATTGTGTCCCACCCTGCTGTTTGCCAGACAAGCCCTTGACAAAACAGGGGCCACTAACAAAGTATTTTCTATTTTTTGCTTCTCAAGATGACAAGTTTTGCCTATACAATGCAATAGGAATGGTTGTTTTCTCTGTCTCAGTTGGATTGAGGATGGAAGAGCTAGAAATCCCATTTCCCTCTGTCTTCACACCTGCAAACATTAATAGGAGTAGGAGTAGTAATAATAATAATAATAATATTGAAATGCTTTCCTAAAGAATCAAAAGCCTTTTATTTCATATCAAGTTCAAATGTAATGTCTTTCATAGAATAAGACACAAATTAGTTAATTCAGTTTATTATTATTATTAATAATAATAATAATAATAATAATAATAATAATAATAATAATAATAATAATAATTTTCCTTGAGTAGTGTGGAGGACATGGGCTCTTCAATATCCTTTTCATACAGAGCATCAAAAAAATTCTCCTGCTCCATAAATCTTACACTATCCCTTTCTGGAGCAAATTTGCTTCCCTCTACAAGTAGAGTTTATTCTTGTTACTTTCCACAGAAACACCAGGAGATGGTGAATAGAAATTTTGTTTTTCTATTTTCAATTTCTATTTTCCATTTTCAGTGTTCTCTTCCTCGTACTTCTTCCTGAAGGGAGAAAGTCTCTTCTCCACCCCCGACAACAAGCACCCATCCCAGCTCCCATCCCAGAGCCAAAGCACTTCCTACCCCAGAAACTGTGGGGGCTGGTCCCCAGGCTCCATCACCCCAGGCTCCATCACTCCACACTGAACATTTTTTTGCCTGTCTCCCATTTTCCTGTCCGCCTTCCCATGTGGCCACAGGCTCTGCAGCTGCTGCAAGGGCCAGAGGCAAAATTCCACCCCAAAAATCCCTGTTTGGACATTCAAGGCAAAACAAAACTGTTTGGAGAAGATGGATTACAGAATCAGAAATTATTACAGTACAGCACAAGGTCAGTTGTACTTTGTAACTCGTAACTTGCCAACGAGTTATAAAGGTCTCACATTTTTGGCAGGAACACTTTACTAGTAAAACACAAAACAGCCTGTCAGGAGCTTTAGTGTTTTTGCAGTGTTTTAATGGCCCTTGCTCGAGGACCAGCCTGGCTGTATGTCCATGGGTTTGCTTCCTGTGCTAAGTGTTTATTTTTCACTCTCCCAATGGGGGGAAAGAAGAACTGACATTGCTCGTGTGTGGAATTCATGGATGCATAAACGTGTGAGACGCAAGAATTGAGTATTATTCTCACTCCTGTTGTGACTTCTGGCAGGGAGAGGGTGGCACAGAGAGAGCCAGGCTGCACTTTTCAGACCCTGGCACACCTTGGACCTGGACTTCCCAGTTCTGGCATCCTCAGCCTTGCTTTTCCTCTTTAGCCAGGTGGTTTCCAAGGAGCCCAGATTGAGGAATGGCCAACCCCACTTCGGACTCCAACCCTTCCAACATGGAGAGGGAAGTTTGGGGTTTTTTTGTGGTACAAAACCCTGGGAAAACTTGTCCCAGGAACCAAAAGAGCAGGGACACCATATTCCTGAGCAAGGTGGAAGCAGTTCTTCACATAATCATATTTCTAGAGCAGAGAGGTTGGACCAGATAACCCACTGTGATCTGTGATCTCCTCCCTTTCTGGGATTCTGAGATTCTTCATTCTTTGGTAGACAAAAATATAATGCATTTATACATGGAAACTGGGAATATTTGTGTTTGCCATAGGTGTTGCAACTACCATTCAAAATATCAAAGATCCAAGTGCAAAACCCTGGCCAAGGATCCACCAGGACAGGAGAATTAATGACGGTGGTGATATGGGAGCCAGCATCACTCAAAAAACTTTTGGGCATGTTATAACATGCCCTTATCATGCTCCAAAGCAAAGACATTAGTAAAAAAGTCAAAGTAGCAAAAAAAAAAAAAAAAAAAAAAAAAGAAGCCATTAAAATCTAGTTAATTCCAATCGATTCATTAATTTTAGTGTAATTGGTGTCCTTCATCACCATTTGAGAGCCCCAGTCACAGGTGCTGTCGGTAAGGACTGGACTCACCCCATCACTAACAACAAGTCATTCCCAAGGAGCTGGGAGAAAGGCCTGTTAGCAGACCAGCTCCTCCAGAAAGGGTGAGATTTCCGGCAAAAACTGGCTCAAACCACCAAAGTAACATCTACCCCAGCTCACCTCCTCCCATCTCCCATGGGACACGTCTCAGCCCTTTCCTGAACACCCACCAATGCTCCTCACATCCCAGAAAGTCCCAAAACCACCAAATCAGAGTTCAAAAAAGAGGAGTTTTTGGAGATGGACCACCAAGATGCAGAGGAACAGCCTTGTCCTTCCCCAGGAATGCTGGTGGATGCTGGTGCCAGCAGGTTTCCCAAACTCTGATTTCCCACATGTGGCAGAGCACTACAGGAATATTACACATTTGTCATCCTACAATCCACCTTATGATCATCTTGCCAGTTTGTATTTTTGTTCCAAGAGGTTTATTTTTATTGTGAGGCTCTAACAGAAAATTTATGGAGTTTTCAGGTTGCCTGTATAAACAAATATAAAGACTATTAGAATATTCACACAGTGGAAGTTCACAGTCTGTTCCGGTCTGGTGTTTGCTTGGTTTTTTTCAATGGAAATTACACGGGAGATATTTCCACTGCCTCAGCTGTCAGCCAATCCATGTAAATACCTGCAATTATGAGGGGAAAAAAAAAAGAAGCGTCCCTTCATTACCAATCAGAATTTCATTTCTGGCCTCGACTGCATCCTCGTGTAAACCTTTCTCAGGGATGCCAGGACAAATAAGTGGCTGTATCTCTGGAATGCTCATTTTCCAGTCATTCTGAGGAAGATTGGCGGGTTCCAGTGTAATTAGTCTTTTTTAATGAAAGGAACCCTGGATATATTCCACTGCGGAGCTTCAATAATAGAATTTAAGTGAAAGTAATTTCAAAGTGCAACAGTAGTTTACATATTAGTTATTGTATAAAGAAAAAAACCTGCTCTGCTGTTCCAGGTTAAATGCAATTAACATCCAGGCCTTCTGCAAGACTCCTGGGAAGGAATGATTGGTTTGGCAGGTTATTTCTCAGATTTTGATAAAAAGAAAAAGAAACCCCCCATTATTTTCTCTACACACCCTGGCTGAAAATATTACAGCACTCTCTAGATTCAAGACCTCAAAGCAACTTAGTAGAACACAGATATAACTCCAGAATTTGGACTAATTAATTGTGCTCAGAAGCACAAATACCACGTGAGCTGCTGCCTGTAGAATATTGCAGATAAATAACATTTTGCAAGTCCAAGGAGATGTCAATTCCCTTCTAATTAGCATTCACTGGGAGAGGAATGGACAGAGTTTTCAGTTTGGTTTTGGGAAAACACGGTATCCAGAACCCTGATGTGGGAACAAACATTGTGGTAATAACAGAAAAACATATTCATTACATTCCCTTGTTTTATACAGCTGTATCCTATATCCAAAGAAAACTGTGGTTTTATGAGAAATGCAGAAAGAATTATTACAGAATATTGTAAGGCTGTTCAAATCTAACAAGAAGGATTTTTTTATTTTATTATTATTCTCTCTCTTTGTCCCTAGTAAGCACATTTTTTAAAAACAGTTTATTTTCTCATTTGAAAAGTCAAATCTTTCACTCCCAATTGTTTCTACATATTCTACGGTTATCTAGGAATAAAATCTGGTTTGGTGGGGTCTTATTGCAAAGGACCTCACAGAAAGTTGCTCATTCTTAGCTGCATAGGAATGCTTAGATCAAATCCCACTATTTTAATGTTCCTATAGGGGGGAAAACAGATGCCATTTAGGCCAAACAAAACACTCTGGCTGGTGTATGTTGTTTTTATTGCTTTCGGATGCTTTCTGCAGTGTAGATGGTCCTTCACAGGCTGTTAAACACAACCTCTGGCTCGGGAAGTCCCTGAGATGCAGATTTCTGGAGAAGGGAAAACACACAAGGACGATCTCTCTGTGTCTCCCCTTCCCTTTATTCATAGAATCCTGGAATGGTTTGGGCTGGAAGGGGCCTCAAAGCCCACCCAGTGCCACCCCCTGCCATGGGCAGGGACACCTCCCACCAGCCCAGGTTGCTCCGAGCCCCGTCCAACCTGGCCTTGGGCACTTCCAGGGATTCATGCTTATCCTCCAGCGTTCAGCCTGGGATTGGGCCAGGTGAATTATTAACACAGCCCACAACTATTCCTTCAGCACAGCCAGAGCATTTTACCTTTAGGAAACTGCAGCATAACTGTGTTTAAAACCTACTAAAGTTAATAGAAATATTCTCATTGGCTTCATCAAGCTCTGGACTCTCTCAGATGTGTATTTTCACCTTGACCTTCACTCAACATCAAAAATTCAGATTTCTAGTGAAAGTTAGTCATCTAAAACATAAAGAGAAGTAGATAATTCCACATGACAATTAATTAAATATTTAAAGAAGTGGCTAAAATATCCTCTTCCCCTCATCAATGACAGAAATATCTTGGATGTGAAGCCTAAAATAGATACCCAACTCTTAGAATGCTGCAATAAATAAGCTGGCTCTCATCCCTAGTGGCACAGTGGGGGGTAGTAATGACAAAGTGAACTTTATCAGCCCAAAAATAAAAGGAATAAATGCCAAAAAGGAGCAACAAGGTGCGTATAGACCAGAAAAGGCTGCATTAGAAACACCAAATGCAGCATTTGTGTTTGCAGTAGTTTTAGGTGCAGTCTGTGATATTCCAGGCCTCCAGCTGACTATCCATGCTATCGGAAGACCTGTGATGTTGGATTTCTTCACCTTTTAGTGCCTGGGCAGCAGGAGAGGAATAGCTGTGACCTGCACAGTGGACATGGCCACCACAGACCCATTTCCCATGTTGTGCTGCCCTCATCCAAACCCTCCATGTGCCACCAAGCTGCTGCTTTTCCTCAGGAAATGCTGTTTGTTGGATTGTTTATTTTGCTGTTATGAGTGTGTTTTGTTACAAGAAATTACACTTAATTATGTTATAATATTTTCAGAACTGTTAATGTTAATATTAATGTGTTGAAAATGATTTTTGCTTAATTTTTACTGGGTGTTCTTGTATAATTGATAGGGAATTTGTTATTAAATCTTTTATTTGACTGATTACTTAATGATTCCCACATGGTTATTGAAGACAATCTTACATATAATTAATTTCACTAATAGAGACTCCCCATGTTTTCCTTCCTAGGCCAGTTTCTGCATGGTTATCATGTAATTTAAGGCTTTCCTGGGGCAGCTTTAAATTATGCACATATTTATATTAATTATATATGGCCAGATCCTGCTACCTTGTACATAATGGTGAACACCTGCTTCTGTAAGAGGCTTCTCTGAAACCAATGGAGCTCCTTGCCATGGGATCCATGGGATAAAAAGTGGTGGGAAAAGAGTGCAAACCTGAAGAAAGGAAGAGTTGAAGCTTGGTGCTTTCATTAGACCTCCTCCGGATCTCCTGCCCTCCCTTTCATCATGGCTAATCCAAACGGATGGGTTCATCCCACTATTTTGGGATCAGAAATATAACAGCACGGGAAGCACCAGGACATGGGGAAGGGAGCAAGTTCCTCTCCCAACAATGAAATGCAAAGAAATGGGGCAAACCAGCAGCAGCAAAAAAATGCACAGGCCATGTGTGCAAATAGGGAGCAAATGATGTTCAATGTCACGAGGAAGCACAAAGTTATCCATCAGGTGACGTGCCAAATCCATGACAGGATGCTAAGTAATGCACCTGATGCCAATTATTGACTCCCAATGACAAATTGGTTTTGCATATTGCATATTTTCCACCAGACTGGAGCACAGAGGCAGTTGAAGTAATCACTGACTACACCACTGCACTTGAGAGGGAAGATGGAAAGAGCATGTGAGAGGCAAGTCCCGAGGAATTAACATGAGCAGCATCGCCCTGGCCAGCTGTAATTTGCATTCTGATGACAGCAGCAGCAGGCTCTGCAAAACCTCAGGCCTCCCCCAAGCCTGGGAATCCATGCCTGGCTGCACAGAGAGGCTGCCCAGGGATCCCCAGGGAGCTCCAGGGAGGGCAGCACGGGCTCAGGGAGCAGAGCAGGGGCAGCACCTCACCTGCCCATGGTTGTCCCCATCCCTGGGAGCTGTCTGAGCCCGACGCACCCTCTGCTAGGTGCCTCACATGCTACCAGCCCATTTCCAAGCTTTTTTCAGGCACACCTATCAAAGCCAGCAGCCCCAGCAAAGTTCAGTGATGTTCATTCTGTTTCAAGAGCTCTCTAGTCTGGTTTAAAGCTTCTCTTCAATGAGCCGTGATACTTGCTAATATCCCCCTTAAAGGTCTTGCTGAAATTCCTCCTCGAAAACTTCTCACAGCCATAGCAGGATTCACTCTTGGACCTCGTGATACACCTCATCCTCCTAGGAACTGGCTCTGGTCAACTCGTCCAAGTGATTGATTTCCTGAAACCCAAACCAGGCTTTAAACAGGGCTACAAACCCACAGCCAAGATAATCTTCTCCTGTCTTCCATCCCCCTTCCCAAATCGGCTCATCAAACATGTATGAAATTGTAGCAATGTGGGGATCAGTCTCTTCTCCCAAGTAACAAGTGACAGAACAAGGGGAAACAGCCTCAAGTTGTGCCAGGGGAGGTTTAGATTGGAGATACTGGGGACATTCCTTCCTGTCCAGCCCTGGCACAGCTGCCCAGGGCACGAGTGGAGTCCCCATCCCTGGAGAGGTTTGAAAGCCACGTGGATGTGGCACTTGGGGACATGGGTTAGCGGTGGCCTTGGCTGTGCTGGGGGAACTGTTGGACTCAATGATCTTAGAGACCTTCTCCAACCCAAATGTTTCTGTCTAAACATGGTCATGGTAGAGCAAATCCCCAGACTCCTGAGCACGATCCCTCTCTTCTCACTGAATCCAATGGGGCACAGTGCTCAAGTTAAGCAAGAACTCAACTCTTTGCAGCATCAGTGCCATAGCAAGAACTTTTCAAATCAATTTATTCGTGGGGAGCCGAGTGGAGCACGAGCTGCATACAAAAGAGTTGCCACAATATGTTCATTTAAAGTGGAGACTCTTCCTAGCTAACATTTTAAGCTGCCCTCAAGCAATTCTCTGCCATGTAGCTGTATTTGTGAAAAAAAGGTCTTATGAACCCAACTCTGCACAAAATTTCCAAAACAAGCAGGGACAGTGTTTGGTAATTGTGGAGGATGAAATGTTTTATTCCCCAGGGACTGAGAACTGAGGAGACAGTTCAGCTGTTAGATTGAAAAAGTAAAAACCATCATTAACATGGTATTTTCATTGTTTTTCTATTTTGATTAATTTAGGGGATTCCAGTGGGCAGAGATTTTTTAAGCTGAGGTCTGTGAGAGTCTGTTTCATCCCATTACTCAGAATCTCAAACCTACCAAGGCAGCACCGTGCCCCCTCCATCCAGCCCACCATTAATGTGGGCAATAACCACTATTTCTCCCCACACACTATTTAAATTCTAAGACACTGACAAACTATAACTCAGGGGGAACCATTTTAAATTATTATTATTCAATGGCTTGTAAACTGTATCTCATCATTAAACAGAATAATAAATAAAAATAATGACTACCTTTCAAGCAAGCAATGTAAAGAACACACTTTCTTACCAAAGAGTTGGTTCATTTTACTGGGTTTTAATTACAGTGAAATCCATCTTTTAATTGTTAGATTTAGGAGATGGTACTTGGCATTAGGAACTTGTGGAAATTCCTTATTCTACAGTGTCTGTACCACCATATAGGCCAAGATATAGGTTGCTGAACTAAAATATAACACCCCACAGATACTTTCCAGTACCAAAACCTTGCTCGGGGCTGCACATCCCCAGATGAAACACAGGAGCTCCACGGAAGAAACAAGGAATTTGTCAGTGGGGCTGAGAAGGAGGAGGAAGAAGAGGAGGAGGAGGAAGGGTTAAAGGCAGCAGGGCAGGCAGAGGGAGCAGCAGCCCCCAGCCCAGCCCTGCCTTGCCCTGCCCATGGTCATCCACCTCATGTAATTCCATTAGGGTGCGAGATTCCAATGCAGAATTAGCTGTTGCCTACGCAGAATTATGTAAAACATGGCCCAGACTGAAAATCAATATTCTGCTTAAGTAACTGGCCCTCCAGTAATTTAATGAAGCTAAATTGCATTACACGGAGGTAAGGTGGTGGGGGACCATTTTGTCTCAAACCTTCCATTATACAGTGACTGTACAGCTGTATGCCTAAAGAGAAATTAAACATATACACTCATTCCTTCTTGAAGTTGGAACAGTGTTTTTTACACTGGATTACTTGTCTCCTTCCTTAATTTAAAACTACAGTAAATAATTTGCAGCCATGTAATTAGGAAGGAGCCACAGTCTCATAATAAGGGGAAAAAATTGCTACCAGAGTATTAAAGGATTTTTTTTAGTTGGCAAGAAAAAAATGAAAAAGGACATTAAATGTTAGATCTGTATTAAAAATGTAATTCTAAAGGGTTTAAATCTATGACATGTCTACACTGAATTAATTAAATTCATGATCTGATCAAGGACTGAAAAGCTACCTTGGAGCTATCTCTTAAAAATGCTATGTATGTACATGTCAAAATAGGAATTAAAAAAAAGCAGGCCTTTGATTTATTGGCAATTCATGCATGCATTATTGTGCTTTCTTGCCTTGTAGTAGGAGGGAAGTCAAAGTTTTATAAAGCACCTGAAACCTTCTCCACACGGCTCTTTATGAAAGGAACTTCCTCGCCGACGACGACCGTGCCCAAACTCGGAGCCATCCACTCTGGATGTGATCACGGTGACATCCACGACGGCTTAACTCGTGTTAAAGCTGATTGACAAGAACAAAGAGGGCACAATTACATTATGCAGCACTTGTACTGCACCCTCTTTTATTTATTATTCAGCTACAAAACTTCAACTGGAAGAAACACTTCAGAGTTTTTTTGTGTCGAGGAGACAGAATTAAATTGACAATAATTCTGCGCCGTGCGGTATGAAGTTATGCTGATTAGAGATTACTTCCCCCTAAATCATTTGTCACATTGCCTTATATGAGGGTAAAACAGACTTCAACCATGTGTAGCTGCAGCGGTATCTTTGGGGAAATGCAGGCAGCAGAGGATGTATTGTTTAAAGGGAAAAGGAGTGATTTGCATGCTCAATCGCTCTTTTTCCTGCCTGTCCAACTGCTAGAATTTTCTTTCTCTACTTAAAAGGCAGTTAAACAAATGAAAAATGCCAAATCCAAACTGAAAAGAGAGACATTTAAAAGCACGTGTGTGTTTAACACCTTAGAGGGCAGCCCCGGTCTGGAAAAGATGTGCCAACGTGAGCTGTAAGAGGCAAAACAGAAGGAAAAGTGGCAACAGCAGCTGAGAACTGTCGGGTCAGGCTGGTTCCCCCCAGATGAACAAGCAACAGCACATCACTCTACAGCTTCCTTTTGGCACTGATGTGGGAACGCTGGTGTAAAGCCACTGGTACCTCTGAAGGTGTGGGGTGCACTCACTGCTCCAGTCTCACACTCTAATTATCACCAGATGCCATTGTCAGAGAGGAGAAGGAATCAAATCGATACATTAGGTTATTAAAATGAAATTCCATCGCTGTTGACAGGCCAAAATTTATAGAGGAGGCACTGAAACCCCACAAAGCAGATGAGGGGAGTGTGTCAAGGGGTTCCCAGCTCTGTTTCCTCCTGGTGTTTGTGAGCCAGAGCCTTATTGGTATCTGAATATTCAGGTCCTGCAATAACATGGTCACACGCCAGCTGAACCTGGAAATGCCTCGTGGGTGCCTGGTGCTGGCATCTCCCTGCCTTCCCAGGAACGGTCAGTCTGGGTCAGCATCACCACCTTCGCCTTCACCAGTTCCAATCTTAAGCAATGAGGGAAGGAGATGAAAAATTCAGTCTCTCTTTTACACGCTATTGATTGAAAAGGAAAAGACTTCCAAGATAAAATATTTTTACACCCTTGAATACCACCTGGAAGATCTATACTTTGTCTCTGTTTGGCTCAAAAGATCTTTTACTCCCTTATTTCTTTTGGAATGGCAATTCAATAATGTGTGACTGAACATTTATTAATTACACCCCAGTTTAAAGAACTATTTTGAAGGGAATAGCTGCTCTCAGAAATCCTGAAACACTTTCTGTTTGATTTCTGAGTGCATTATAACTCAGATGTAGCTGTGGCCCTCCGTGCTGAGTTCCTGGCTTGTGCTTGAAACTGGCAAGATTTTCCCTTGCCTCTTAATAGTAAAACATGAGTTTAAACACATATTCAACAAGGGAAACATGTCATGTATTTTATAATGCAAGGTCCTTTAGTGCAAATTATCCAGCTCTTTTTTTTTCCTTAAGATGCACCTTTATGTTCAGTGATATTTCCTTTGGGATTTTCATTAACATTCCATAAAAAAAAAAACAAAACACCAAAAAACCCCATGTGTTTTTTTTTCCCAGTGAAATACCTTGACTGATGAGTTTAGCATTTTCCTTCTGCTCATATTTACATTTAGTGTTTTGATGATGTTAAATTCTACAAATGAGAGCGGTTTTTAAGTGTTCCTTTCAACACATTCTGCCTTTTCTGTTTGATTTCTCTTGCTGATGGTGTGTTGTCACTGCTGAATGCTGGAATTGTTGTTGAGCAGGCACAGCTGGATGAATTAAAGTCTCTCCAGTAACTCAAACCAGAAATGACTTCATCTCAAAACTTTCCATGTAGCACAGGTCAGAGCTCTGGGTAGGGACAGAAATAATAGGGTTACCAGAGAAAGAAAAAGTCAAAAGTACAAGTCAAAATACAGAGAGCAGTTTGGAGTCGCCTTGTGCAGCGACTTCCCCCTGTGTTACTGACGGGATCTTTTACAGAGTGAAGCCCCGATGGAGACATTTGATAAGTAATTGTATTTTAAGTTCAAATAGAATATCTGCATGTGTGCAGATACAGAGCCCTGTACACTTATCTTATTAGCTATTTACTTAAATTATCTGTTGGGTACCCTAATATATAACTAGTGTTGCCTAATGATATCATCTATTAATTTATTCAAGGAATTTTGCCAAAAAACAAATAAAAGCCTGGAACACAAACATTTCTTCCCCATTCATTTCGAGCTCATCACAAACAGAGAAGCATTTCAATGCGGCCAAGGCAGATTTTCAAAGGTAACATCGTTAATTAACGTGAAGCAATTTCTAAAGTCAATACAAGGCGGGTGTGGTGTAATTAGCCGTGTCTGTGTGGTTGCTGCCCCGGCTGGGGTGGCCAGGGGGCACAGTGGGTGCCTTCACTCCAGACCTGCTCCTCCTCCTCCTCCTCCACCCACCACCTCCCCAGCAGATGCTCCTGCTTCACTAAATAAAGTCTCTTGCCCTGCTGTGGCAGCACAGGGAGCTGGAAAATTTCTATTCCTAACAAAACATTTCATCCATTTCCTTCTTTCATCATGAAGGGAAAAATCACCCTCAGCATTTTCATGTTTGAAAGAGGGCAAAGTGGGAGCAGCCCCTTTCTCACACATGTCCTCGGTGCCCTTTCCAGATTTTCATGCTGAGTGCTCCATGCTCTCTGATGTCCATTAGGAATGAAATGCCATCCCCTATCAGTGGCCATCTTGCCAAAACTTTAGAATCATAGAACCAGAGAATCACAGGATGGTTTGGGTTGGAAGGGAAACTAAAGATCATCCAGTTCCAGCCCCTGCCATGGGTAGGGACACTTTCCATTAGAGCAGGTTACTCTGAGTCCCATCCAGCCTGGTCTTGAACACCTCCAAAGATAAGGAGTCCACAGCCTCTCTGGATAGCCTATTCCAGTGTAAAAGGTTTTGTATTTCCTGTAATTTCAGTATATTCCCTGACCTGTTGCGTCTCTGCTTGGCTGGATGTGACTGTTCCAAGCTTCGTATCCACATGAATCACCCACATTTCTCCATCCCTAACTGAAGCCAACACAACACAAGCCTGACATCAGATGTATTTAAAAGCAAAGGTTCAAAAATCTTATGATCTGTATGTGTTCGAGGGCCTCTAAAGCTCAATGTTCTGTGCTGAAATCAATCTACATTGTCAATACCCGGGAATTCCCGGAGCTAAAATTGGGATATGCTTTTGACCATTGCAATTCTAAAAAAACAGCATCATATGAATACAGACAGTGAGGATGAACCTGAAAGTTTGAGTAACTTTATAATGGGGAGTCAAAACATTCAATAGTGAGAAAGTTCACTGGGGCAATGTTAAACCCCTGGTCATGCAGGAACACATGGTATTTTGCATTTCTCCTGTTATATTTTTCTGTATTTCAGGGGACTTGCGTTAAGTTTACATGTCCACAAAATCTTGTAGATGGGACATTACACAGAGAAATACAGACCTGATGCTCAGCCTCCCAAAAGCACATGCAAAAGTGGTAATTTTTGGGTAATAGTCAAAGTATAAACACAGATTAATATTCACATATGCAGGGAAATACATGAAATCCCTACCAATAATTGCAGTCTGCTGATGATAATAATTCCAGGTGGTTAATGGTCAGTCTGTACCCTCGGTTCTGCATCCGCAGTGACAGCAGCAATGGCAGCTCTGCTGAGGACAGGATGACTTTGAGAACAAACTTCTCCTCCTGCTCCCCATAACAAGCTGGAGGGAACACAGCGGGTGGGTCCTGTTGGGAAGGGATTTATGGCTGGGGAGTCTCCCCTGCAGTATCCAAAGGCAAACTACCATGGGGGATGCAGGCGGACCCAGCTGTCCCCACCAAAGTCCTCCTGGTCCCACCAGTTCTGCCACTGGTGAGTTCCCTCCTTCAAGGTCCCACCCCAGCTTTCAGCAGTCCCTGCACTACCTGAATAGGATCCAACCCAGGGAAACAATGAGATTTCTTGGTGAGGAATTTGACTACAGGGGAGGAGGAAGGTCCATCTGTTCATGTTCCCACCCTGCCCCCAGCCTGCTCAAAAGCTCTTCAACTGCGCTGCCATTGCTGTGTGTGTCCTGGTGTGGTCGTGCTTTTGGGGTTGTCTCTGGGACCAACAGTGAGTTTTGCACCTTGTCAGTCTGAGAAACAGCTGATTTTAAGTTTTACACTGAGATTCCCCCCTCCAGAGGCCTCAACAGTTCCAGTGAAAGCTCCTTTTTAATTTCAGGAGCTATTTGTGAATTAACCTCTGCCATACTCAGCGTGCTCTGGCCTGGGACACTTGCAGGTATGGGGCAGCCTCAGCTTCTCTGGGGCCAGAGCCTAATATCCAATCCAAATCTTCCTAATATCCAATCTAAAATTACCCTTTTTCAGTTTAAAGCCATTCCCCCTTATCCTGTCACCGGGATTTCCTACGCTGGTCTCCAAGCTGCAGGTTGAGTAAAATAAACCAAATCCACATTTCTGCCTCCACCAAAGGATAATTCATCTTAGCCAGCCTCAGGTCCACACATGGGGTCGTCACTTCCACCATCATTTCTGCTGGAGTTCTCATCTTTCAGAGACAGAGAAACCAACCAAAGGTGGTGGCAGCTTTCGGAACAGCGTTCCAGCCATGGATCTTCTGTTGGAGACATAAATCCCCAGTCTAATCTCAAATTGTGGAATATACCCCTTCCACACAAACCAGCAGTTTCAGTTCCCTTTTGTGAGCAACTGCTTAAGAAAAAGGAGAGGAAGGACCAAATCTTACATTCCTTCTGTGTTCTGAACATTTAATGACGGTGAGTTTTAGCCCTGCAAGTTCTGTGAGATCTGACTCTCTGCAGCTACGACTCTCTTGGTATTTCCACTTAAAAATTTTATTTTCAAGGCACCATAATTGTATGTAAAGTTTTTCTTGGATCTGAAAGACAAAAAGCCCTAACAAGTCAAAAGCTCAGCCTGGGAGAAACAATTGATGTGCATACAGATGGAAAGACATCTTCAGAAGGGAAATCTGAGAGTTTGATACTTTTTTCATTCTTACCTGAAATTGCTGTGGTTTTGAACTCACATTTTATCAACTGCAGAATTCACTTCAGTGTAAATCTCATTGATTTCAGCCATGTTTTATTCCAGGGATAAACGTGATTTCATTATTCTATTACAAAGCACATTAAAAATAAAACGTAGGTGACAACTTTATCACTGGAGATGGGATTCATTACATATGTGTAAGTGGGATAGTTTTTTTCAAGGGAGTTTAATTTGGATTTCTAGCATATAGCCATGCATATATAGAGCAGCCAAAAAAGCTATAGCCTGTCATTTCAATAAAACATGTATGAAAGCATCCCTAAGCACCTCCTGACATGTCAGGAATATATGGTGTAAGAGTGTGTCCATGTCAGCAGTGACAAGCTGAACCTTAATGGCTCTAAAACAGTCTTTATGGTTTAGTGTACCCGTAATCCATTTTATAATGAGTGCTCAACTAGATACAACAGTTCTTCGAGTTTCCTCTGCCTTTTAACTCAACCCAAGGTGCCTAAATGAGGGAAAAAACTCCAAATTGTGGGTGATCCTGCCAGAGGAGCGTCATGTGCTGGAATACTTATGCAAGACAGATAAATTAAGAATAAGGCTTTACTCTAATCCAGAAGTTTCCTTCTGTGGATTTTAAGAGAGACCACTATTGATATTTTAGTGTAGTTTTGGGGAAAGGTTTTAAATTTTATCAGGCTGGCACCGCTTTGGACTTAAAAAATGTAGGGAAAGGGAAGAGGTGCTGTAAGCTCATGATAGACAATGCAGCACTCAGAGCTGGAACAAAAGCAGAATATGGTATTTCCTGCTATGATTTCACCCTGATCCTGCACTCTTTATCCTGGGAAATAACAGGTTGCCAGCAAGGAACCTGGAAGCTGTGGCTAAGGTGTAGCGGGAGTTGGAGCATCTTACTTGAATCAGCCTCCTGGGATAAGTCATTGGAACACAGAGCTCTTTTCAAACATAGAAACACGGAGTGGTTTGGGTTGAAAGGGACCTTAAGGACCATCTCGTTTCACCTGCTGTCATAGGCAGGGCCACCTCCCACCAGCCCAGGCTGCTTCAAGCCCATCCAACCTGGTCTTGGACACTTCCAGGGATGCGGCAGCCACAGCTTCTCTGAGCAATACCAGTTGAACAAGCTGTTCCTCCGTGTAGGTTCTGTAAGACAACAGTAGCAGGCATCCAATTTAAAGAACAACGAAATAGGGTTCAGATTTCCAGGGAAATGAGGCTTTGACGTTGGAATGTGGAATTGCAGAAATCCAGTCCCTAGATTGTTTGTCTGACCCACAGAGGAATGAAGTGTGGTGAACGTCTGCAGGGCTGCAGGGAGGCATCAGGGGTCCCAGGAGCTCAGCAGAGGGCAAAAGTCTGCCCCCAGCCTCATGGGGAGCCCAGAAACACAACCACCTTTCACAAGAACATCTGGGGGCTTGCTTAAGATATATCTATGGTTTAAGTCCTTTTGTCTCTTAAATGATGATGATGATGATAATAGTGATGATGATGATGATAATAATAGTAATAGAAGAAGAGAGAAAATAATAATAGATAATAATAGAAGAAGAACAAGAAGAACAAGAAGCAATAAATTTCTGCCTCAAAGGCTGTAGCTCTGGTGAAGCTGGTCTCCTCAGTCCCAGGCCATGCTGGAGAGACCCCTGAGGGAATGCATCCCTCCAGGTCCTCCCATTTTCCATCCTCAGGGATCCAGGTGACCCTCGCTGCCATCCAGATGGTCTCTCTGCACACCACCTCTTTCCAAGCCCTGCTTCTCACTGATGCCTCCTCTGTATCATGCTCAGGGCACCGAGACAGAAACCCCAGCTCCTCCAAGGGACACCCCTGGGGACTCTTGACCCTGGAAGACACTCCAGAGAAGGAGGCTGAGCATCCCTCCCTCAGGCAGGAGGTCCTGGGTGCCATGGGCAGGGGCTTGGGAGCGCCCAAGGGGGAAAGGGAAGGAAGCAACTAGAAACAGCCACTTAACATGTATTTAGAGCCCGGGAGCATTTGTGAAAGCCATCCCCATTACTGTTGAAAAGATGCAAATTTGGTGAAATAATCAGCTGTATGGCTGCAGGCTGTTTCTCAAGTACCCTGATTCCTTACAGGAGGGAAGGTATTAGTGTAAGACACACAGCAAGGCCAAGTTCATGTTGCTCAGAGGTAGCCCCGAACCAAACTCCACCAAGTGCTATAAAACAAGATTTGTTATCCTGGGAAGCATTGACAGTTCATCCAATAAAGCCCCAAAAAACAGAACCCTTAAGGCTGGTTGCAGGGGTGCAAAAAGCAGCGCTCCCAGGCATGTCTGGCTGAGGGAACACGTGTTGGCTGCCCCTCACAGCCCTGCCCACCCAGCCCGGGCACCCAGCAATTAAAGCCATCTCCTGGCATCCCCTTTTCATCAAAAATCCCTTGATATGTTTAAGGATCCCTTTATCTGATGCAATAAAGAGCATAAAACAATCTGTGTGCAAGGCTTTGTGCTTAAAGCTGGGGAACAACCGAGGAGGAGCTCTGCTTTAAAATCCTTGGAAAACAGTTAAATGCATGGCTTAATGCAAGGTGTAATCTACTTCATGTCTCCAGGCTTCCCTCTTCGCCTCCTTCCCCACCTCCCTGCTTTATCAGGCTAAACTTTGGGAAAAAATAATGATGTGTTTAAGAAAAGGATAAAATTTAACAGCAAAACCCCACTGTCCTTGTATTTATTATTTTAAATATTGTACTAAGAAGCTTAAAATGCTGCATTGTTTAAACAATATATTTAATTTCAGGACTATCAAATATATTCTTAAACTACCAGCGTCTTCAAGGTGAGCCTTCAGTCAAGTATTTTAATCCTTGCAGTTTCAGCTCTCCCTAAAATCAGTTCTATAGTCAGTATCTTAAAAAAACACCAGGGAAACAAAAATATATCCTCTAAACAAAAATACATCCCATCGTCAGACACACATTCAGCTGGACTTGTGCTGTGCATACAGTGGGACAGGACATAACAATGTAAGGCATCATTTCAAAAGTGGCAATATTATTTTCCCGTATATAAGGGAAAAAAACGTCAAGCCCAGTTCAAGTGGCTTTTATACCAGACTAATGGAATAAAGTGGAGTTGGAGAGGGTGTGTTTGTGTGCACCAGAGTTCGTGCTACAATATGCATCTTTATGTATTATGGATTCCGTTTTCTCACATTTTCCTCAGTGGACAGATATTGTGCTGTAGTTCTCAGAATACCTGTGAAAAACATTCCAACAAATTGCATTCCTTGTCTATACAGATCCTATAAGGAGCACAAAATAGGCGAGGAGAGTCTTCATCATAGAAAGTCTTTTTTGATTCCTCCTCCCCCCCCCCGCAATCTTCTGTAACAACATAAAAGATACTGTTATGACAAGTACTCTGGTAGTTCATTCTTTCATTTATA
>JAWWEU010000160.1:34995549-35008431 GCA_035583155.1 Acropternis orthonyx
GGAAGGGAAGGGAAGGGAAGGGAAGGGGAAAATGAGAGCAAACTCTCTGTTAAAAGTTATCAATAAGAGAAATAGGTAACGGCAGTGTGAGCAGTCGGTACTGAGGAGCTTGTTCACAGGGCTTGACTGGTGCATCTCCCTCCTTGCCTGCAGTTACTTGGGTGCTTTGTGCGTGGACCCCAGCTGATCAAAGTAATAATCAGTTTGGTTTAGTTTTGCTGTGTTACATGTTATGCATTTAAAAACAAAACAAAACAAACAAACCAAAACACAAACAAAACAAACCAAAGAAAAAATAAACAAAAAACACACACTAAAAAACCCAAAAAACAACCAAACAACCCAAACATTAAACATTCCAAACTTTGCAGAGTAGATTTCAGAAGCTGCTAAGAGTGAAATGCCACCTATTTCTAGACTTGAAAATAGAACTATGAAAATTCAAGTGGTTTGGGTATTATTGGGATGAGTATATTGGAAGAGCAGAGATCCTCGTTATCTCTCCTAACTGCTCAGCAGGAGACATACATTGTGATTCTGATTCCAATCATGAGAAAAGAGATGAAGATGAGACTCAGATTCACAGATGAGTGGAAAACTCTGTTATCACAGTTTAGGAAGTGACCCACTAGTGGGACTTGGAGCAATATAGATAGATAAGGAAAGGAATTCAGGACTGCAGGACAACAAGAAGCACGTGCATAAGAGTATTGGCTGCTGCAGCCTCGAGCCAGAGAAGGGATGCTGCTGGAACACTTTTCAAAGGGTATGGCAATTTAACAGGTCAAACAAATATTTTTCTTGAAACTTTCACCTGGGAAGGTAGTGACGAGGAACCTGTCTGTGTTCAGCTTGCCTTCACCTCTGCTTGGTGGCAGCACAGGAAAACACAGTGATATTACCTGTACTAATGTGAGCAGAGCTTGATCCACAGGAGAATAGGTGCACAAATGTGGGTGCACACAAGTGTAAGCCCCAGTTCAAGAATGTGTCCCTGGTTGCCTAGAGGGGAAAAAAACCACCACTCCTGGCAAGTGGAGAATGCATTATCTCAGTAATATAACTGGGAGCTACCAGAGGAAATTTCAGCATCAAATATTTGTACACGGGTCCAATTTATTAAAAGCAAATATTGACCATTTGGTCCTTAAATATTTTAAATAATTTATTCTAAATATTTTGATACCGAAGTAAATTAATGCTAAAGCAGTTCTTTGTTTGTGCCAAATCAGTGCTTCCCAGTAGGAAGTTAGTCCATCCTTGCAAGCAAGCTTTCCCTCTCAGTAGGCAGTCCATTTCTGCAGAGTGCCATTAACTTAATTTCAAAAAGAACCAGTAAAGGTATATGGAGCAGGCAGTAATAGCATGGAAAATATCCAAAATTACTAGACCCCAGCAACAGAACTTCGCTGCCATTTTCATGCACTAATAATTTGTAGTTTACATATTGAAGGTAACTATAAACTGACTACTTCCTTGGTTAAGTCTTGCAGGTAATTGCAAATATGCTGTTAGTGCTGTACCTTTCCCCATGTGAGAGCAGCATCTCCAGGAATAAGAACAGAAAGCACAATTTTCACTTTATTGTCAAGAAGTGATACAGAGTTTCTTTGTCACCAAAAATATTAAATTTACTCATGATCAAACTATAAAAGTGCAACAATATTTAAGATATATTTCATAAGTAGAAATTGCAATGTTCTGGGTACTCTTGGCTTTCATTTTAGTGAAATCTTGTTGTAATAATGCAGGTTTGATGAATATGCTTCAACACATACATGGAAAATTGTATGTTTCAAATCAGAAAAGTCTTTCTGAACTCCCCTTTATTTTGGCTGAGAAATTTAGTGCATGGAAAGAACAGCAACAACACGACAACCTTATTTACTCTTGGGTGTAATCCAGAATCATTTGTATGAGAAGTGGGACACAGACTCTTCTCTTCCTTCAAAGCTTATCAGGAAGAATTCTGCATTTCTACATTTCTGCTACCCCAAGAGCTCCTGGTTGGAATGATTTTCATACAAAAACAGTTGCAGAAAGTAGGCTGAATTCAAAGAGAAGATTGTACATGGTGATCTTTCATTACCTCTGAGGTTTCCAATAGCCCAGCTCTAAACCCACTGGTACTGTGCAGTCTGATCATGGTGGTGGACTTTTGGACATTGCACACAACAGTTTTGCGCCCGGTAAGCCAGGGGAGAGACAGATGCCTTGGAAGGGGAGGGGAGAACCTGCTCCCATCTCGCTGAAGCCGAGGGAAAACTCCTGCTGCTGTCACTGCTCTTTGCATCAGGATCTACATTTGGGACAGGAGTTTTCTAGGCAGGACCAGGAACAAAAATCTTGGGGAAAGCATCCAACCACTGGAATTCACACACCACATTTATGCCGATCCGCTGGTGCTTTCTCTGCTCACAGAATCCACTTGTCACAGTGTGATTTGTAAATTAAGAATTTTCAATACCTGAGTCTGTGATGTTCTTTAACCTTACCCATGTATGTCCTGTCAAACATTTAGGGGCCCTGAAATCACTTTGGTTTCAAATCACTTACAATATTTGTTGTAAAAAAGGGTTGTGCCTTCTCTAATAGGCCACAAGTTTTTTTTCTGACAGACACAATCATGGACCAAGATCACCAGTTAAATGTGTTAATTCTTCATCTCTTGTGGAAGCCGTTGGGATCTGGTAAACTAAAACACTGCCCTGGAACCACGGAAGTGGCACTGCTTGGAATATTTGGAAAGAAAGAAATAGAAAGAGTGTGAGAGACTGAGATCGGTGCTTGCAAAAGGAGCAGTTCCCCCCATTTTGCTGTGGCCCAGGTTTCCCCGGCTGTGCCAAGAGGAGATCCTGCAGTTGGCGGAGCAGGCTGGTGGTGGGAATTGCAGCGCCGGGCCAGCTCGCCTGCCACAAACATTACAGCCTCAATTTTGGGCAGGAGAACAGGAGCCAGCACAACAAATTAGGAAATGTGATCGGTGAACCACAGGACAGCATTGCTGCCCTCAGAAAGACATCCAGTGAGAAGGTTATTCAGAGAGAAGAGAGGATATTAATAAACAATCCTTTTGTTCATTGAAAGTTCACGGCAAAAGACACTTTTGGACTAATATTTTAATTAGCCAGATAAACTGGTTTACAATAGGCAAAAAGTTTATAACAAGGATCTCAAACTAAGTCCCTTTGTTCTCCTTCCCAGTATTCCAGGCCAGGTTGGATGGGGCTTGGAGCAACCTGGTCCAGTGGAAGGTGTCCCTGCAATGGCGGGGAATTAGAACTGGATGACCTTGAAGTTCTCTTCTGTAACCATTCTGTAATTTCTACAATCTGTATTTCTATATTCTATAACCATTTTATAATTGTATGATATAACAGCCTCAATGACCTCAAGAAGTCTGAGCACCAGAAGGAAGTTAAAACCTTTCACATTTGGAGGTGCCTTATGCCTCTGGATCCAATGCCCTGTTAAAGAAAAGTTCAATTCTTTCCCAGCCTAAGGAATACTGCTTTTTTTTTTTGCAGCTGAATGTTGGACATGGACTCATTCCCTCTTCCATGAAGATGTTCCTGTGCCTTCCTGTGGGTTCCCTGACCCACCCTGACCCTGCTCCTCCCCTGGCACAGGGAGGGGGAGGAGGATGTAAAGGCTGAGAACAGAAGCACTGAGTGCTCACCCTCCCGTAGGGATGCCCTGTAGGCAGCAGAGGAAATGGAGTAAGTACAAGTAAAATTGGATTTAATAATTGCCACTAATAAAGGGGCAAGTGCATAGAGCCAGTTACTCTGCTGTTGGCAAAATTAATTGCTCAAGGCACATTAACAGTGTATTAGTTAACACATACACAGTGAGTAAATTGTAATTAAGCTAACTAACTAAATAGTAAATACATAGGCTGTGTATGACAATCAGTCCTTGTATAAAATCCTTTACACACCAGTGATAATTATTGACTTACACAGTTTAAATCAAAAAATCAAAATTCAGGCACAGATCTTTTAATCTTTAAAATGGTTTGGATTGGTATTTTTATATTATTTTTTTATTTTTCAATTCGTAAGTGAAAGAATGATGTCATACAGCAGCATTAAGTACAATTAAACAGGCCATAACTAACATTGGCTGCATAAATTATCCATAAGCTGACACTTTTATGCACTTGGTGAAGAATTGCTTCATGGGTTATGCAATCTTTTCCAAAACAAGTTCCAAAGAATAACATCACTAGTTATGTTTCATAGCTACAAATTGGTAACTGAATTAACATTCATTTACTAAGTTTACATGGAGAACTCCTCTAATTCAAATGCTTGCAGATTATAATTTATTTTTATCTGAGGTATAATTTTTCATATCTTGTTTTTGCCAAAGTCAATACAACCTCAGCCAAACTCAGTTTCCAGTTCACCATTTGTACCCTCCTGTTCTTGGCTACTTACCTAGATGAGTCTTTTCTAGCTGAGAAGGTAAATAAATGAGCTTGGTTCACCAAAGAAACAGTCATTTGCAAAATTCTGATTTTCAGACTGTGATTCCTGAGTTAATATTGATCCTAAAACAGGATCCTACACTTGCAATTTCATAAAAAACATAGAAGACAGAATCACTTCTGCACATATGGAAGTTGAACAACTGATCTGCCAGGAGGGAGATATTGAATATGGCTATTTTTTTAACAATCTGTTGTATTTCTCCGATCCCAGTTTAACCTGTGAGTCAAACACTGATGCAGTGTCGAGTGGGACAGTATGAAAAGACCTTTTTTCCATGACACAGCAGGACACAATGGGAGGTGACACGATTATAAACTTGTCCCTGATAGATGGTTAAAGACTTCATGGAATCAGTCAAAGAAAATAAGCTCAGATCGAGTTGATTCTTTTCAAATGAAATGGAAAGGCAAATAAAGTCATGTAAGTTCAGTTTTCCTATAGAAGGGGAAACGTGGTTAAGTGCCAAGGCATGAAGTAGATGGAGTGCAGAGATCAGAGAGCAGGAGGTCACAACTCCTACACCCCTGGCAGGGTGGAAGAGTCTGGTGGAGGGATGCAGGAATGCCCCTGAAGCAGAGATCCTCATGGATCCTGCTGTCCCAGGGTCCTACAAGGTACAGACACAGGTTGTTCTGCTGCAAGATTCTATTTAATCAGTCACATTAAATAATCCTTCCATGCACTGGGCTGTACAGTTTTCTACTTGCTCCAGATTCTTCCAGATGTTTTACCTTGCCAAACTCTAAAAATTAATTGTTTCTTAAAATTTAAAAAAAAAAAAAAAAAGCGCCTTATGGAGTAAATCCATCCTGTCTCATTGCAAAAGCATTTGACCAATTCTTTTTCTTTGACCTTTCAAGTGTTGGAAGGGGCTGCTCAGGGCGGTTTGGCATCCCCAGCCCTGGAGGTGCCCAAGGCAGGACTGGCCGTGGCAGCACTGAGTGCTCTGGGCTGGGGGACAAGGTGGGCATCGGGCACAGCGTGGGCTCCGTGGGCTGGGAGGGCTTTGCCAGCCTCAGGGACTCTGGGATTCTGTGGTTCTATGACTCTATCAAACCATATTTCACGTCATTATGTGCTGATGGTCGAACAGGGTTAGAGGGAGTAAGACCAATGGGCAGAAACAACCAGGTGAGGCTCTTTGACCTGTGGCAGGCAGGAAACCAGGAAACCAGGAATGATTGAACACTTTGGATCTATTAAACCTCTTAAACATGGCTGAAGTTTGAACTTCACCAATGAAATCACTACAAAGTATGCCTTGCATGGATTGAAGGAGAGGGAAATGAAATATATAAAAAAGCCATCAGGGCTGAAACTGTTCTTTAACCTCATGGCCTTTAAGGGGTTTCTGCAGGCCTGATCATACCTTGTCATTTTTCTGATTTTATTCAGGTTGGCTTGGGCCAGGGAGGTCCTGCTTTTTCCCAGACAATTTCCATAGGTGGGATAAGGATATTTCAACCAAATCCAAGCAGCCTCTCCTAAACAATGTACCTGCCATTTAGAAAACTTAATTTTTAAAAACCCCTACCCTAGCCTAAAAAACACTGGAGTTTTACATAAAAACATTTCTTGACTTTTTTGTGTGTGTTGCTTTTACGTTTTTCCACTGCAAAAGCAGAGCTGTCACAGTAAAGGTATGTTGATGTATTTTAGCCTGTTACTGGAAAAAATAATTATAAATCTGCCAAATACCACAAAAAGTTGAGTTTAAATATTCTGTTTCGCTATTTCCCTAATTCAGGGTTGAACTTCAAAACTTTGTGGGCCTATTTCTAGGAGGCAACAGGGATTCTGTTCCTTCAAAAAGAAAATCAAGGATGTAAAATATGACACAGGTACATTGAGAGGATTTCAGGATATGAGATGGAAAATATTACATATAGTGCTCCAAAAATGAGCCTTTCTAAAAAGCATCTTGAGGATACTACTTCGGTTTTTCATTGTTTCTTGTAGCTGCCATCTAATCCAATGGATTAGGTCATCCAGGGCTCTAAATGAAACACAGAAATTCATTTCTTTATCAGTGCTGGAGGACACACCACGCAGGGTCCCAGCTGGATCTGTCCTGGATCCGATGCTACTCCATATTTCATTAACAACTTGGATGAGAGAGGAGAGAGTAGACTTTGGATGACACCGAGCTGGGAAAGATCGCAAGTATTGAAATTCCAAATTGATTTGGAGCAAGCATCCTAATGATGACATTTAATAAAGAGGAGTGTGAGGTATTATATATAGGAAGAAAAATCCAATCCACACAGATACAATGGTGAAAACTTGCAGAAAGTCAGGCTCAAACTTCTTATGAGTCAACACGTACAGCGCTGTTACAAAAAGGCAAATAACTTTCTGGGACCTCTGAGGAGCACCATTAAAGCCTTAACAAAAATAAAATGCCCATTTCTTGACATTAGTCTTTAAAAAAGATGAATAAAAACTGGGGAAAAGTACAGAAGAAAATAATAGGAAATTATAAACATTTGAGAAGAGCTGTGATGAGTTTGCTTAGTCTAGACAGAGGAAGGTGACTCTCAGTGCTATTTTTATTTTAAATATATTTATGTACATGCCTATGAAAGCATATATATGTAATTCTTTATTTTAAGTAAGGTGACAAGCACTTTTTCCCATGTCCAAGCAGTGCTGGACAAGAAGTAAGAGGTTTTAGCTTGCAGGAAGGGAGTTTTTCTATCCAAAAGGATAATTAGGCAGTGGAGCAAATTACCATGGGAGATTGTGAAACTCACTGGCAATTTTGAAGAACAGATTAGACATACATCTGCCAACACTCATGTAATTTTACTTGGTTCTGGTCCAGGGCACAGAAGGAAAAGGGCCCAGATCCATCTTGCCTGGTGGGAGAGACACCGAACTCTGGGAACTGACCGTCCTGGGAACCTCTGATGGGCTGTTTTAAGGGCAGAGGTGTTAAATTGTGTGTATTGTAGAGCCAGAGGTGACTGCATTCCTCATCCACTTGCTGGAGTCAGCTGGAATCAATCTGGATATGGGTATATTCCAACATGGAATCCAGCTTAACATTCCCTCCACCTGCCCAGCTTGTCAGGGCTTCTCTATGTATTAAATCACATATCCTGAATGGAAACCAACCCCCAACACAGAGTGTAAGGTGGACATTCAGGATATATAGATTTAATTTTGCATATGTTCTTTTAACTGAAGGCATTACTTCTGCACCCAAAACCACAGGTTTCACGCCACTAAAGTCAAAATAAAGACCTACATTTTAAAATAAATAATTGCAGTTTAAAATAGAGACTTGCAATTTGAAATAAAGAATCGCAGCTTAAAATAAAGAATTCAAGTTTAAAATGAAGACTTACAGTTTGAAATAAAGGTTTGCAGTTTAAAATAAAGAGTTGCAGGTTAAAAATAAATCCTTGCAAGTTCGATCTCAGCAATTTGCATAATATTCAACAACCACCTAAAAATAAGGGTGTAAAAAATGAAAGTGGTTATGTACCTGAAAATAAAGTAGGTTTTGTCATAGAAGCTGCACCTGGGCACCTACAGCTTCCAGAGATGTCCAGAAAAATCCCAGCAGGATTCCTTGGCACGATACCCCAAAGAAATCAAAATTTATCAAATATTGCCTCCTTCTTTTATGATTTTGTGTCCACTGCTCTGAAACCCAGAAAACCCATGTACAGTCAGGGGCATATCCCCTGAATAACAGGCTGGGCTTAAAGTGTCAGTCCAGGAATTCTGCCCTTTGCTGCCACACTAAATGCTCCTACACGGCTCCTCCCTGGCCAAGCTCATGCCCATCTGCTCCGATGGCGCAGTGCCCGTGGCAGGTCTGCTGCCAGCTTCCCTGGGTCAGGAATGCCAAGCTATGACAGCAGTAGATGGACAACCTGCCCCGCACTGCCCTCCTCTCCCTTCCAAAATCCTCCTCAGACTGGTTCCGTGCATCAGGGAGCGAATAGAAAGTACCTGAAGGATGGAGAACGGGAAACATAAAAGGTTTGGGGATATTTGCTCTTTCCAAAAAAAAAAAAAAAAATCAAGCTTCTAGGAAACATATAAAGGTCTTTTGGGATATAAGATATTATAAAAATATTGCCCATAGGAACGCTCTGAAAGCAAACCTTTGGCAGAGTTTCAGTAGCTGCATTAGGCAACTTGTAGCTAAGGATTTCTCCCGGCTCTTCCTGGCCAGGACTTGCATTTGTGTGGGAAGTGCCTCCCTTCCTTCAGGCTGATTAATAAACCAACAGTATTGACAGGCTGTATCACCCAGAGTGGGGGTGGTGCATCAGTGCATGTGGTTGAGGGTGCCCAGCTCCATCCAGCTCCAGGAGCAGCTCCTGCTCTACCCAGGGGAGCGAAGAGGGAACCTCAGAGTGTTTGGTCGTGGCTTGGGTGGCAGCCTCATGTGAGTCAGGTTAGGGGGTATGAGGAGAACCTCTGTCCCAGCTGTGACATCAAGGAATCCTAGAATCATTTGGGTTGGAAAAGAATTCCAAGACCATGGAGCCCACTCTGTACCCAATGCCCACCTCGTCCCCCAGCCCAGACCACTGAGTGCCACAGCCAGTCCTTCCTTGGACTCCACCACCTCCCCTGGCACAGCTTGAGGTTATAAAGCCTCAAAGGATGGGATGTGAGAGAAGAAGGAGCTCTCCCGTTTGTGTCCCTCGTCCTTTCCTCTCCATGGAGCTCCTGGCAGCCACTGAGCCTCTCAACACATGCAGCCACTGCTGGGGCCCATGTGGGATTTCAGGGAGGGGTGGAGGAACAAAATCAGCTTTCCATTACCACCTTTTTTCTCTTATGAAGAAAAAAAAAAAAACCCAGGTGTGGAGAAATGGTCTCCCCCAGCACAGAAAAGGGCACTGGGTGTCAGCACAAGTATAAATAGCCTTGGCTGAGAGCACAATAGCTCTGCCTGAGCTCTCAGGAAAGAGCCAATAAAGACGTTTGGAGATTTCAGGAGATAAATCACTGTCAGGAAGCAAGGCCATGTTTTCCTGGTGTAAACACCAGGAGTAGTTTAGTCCCCTACTCCTACACCTGACAAACAGGTGTTTCACATGCTAAATGTCACCAAAAGAGAAGATTTTAGGCTGAAAGAGCATCTCAGACACTGGAGATTTTACCTCCAGCACAAAATACACACATGGGGGTTCTGGAGGAGGTGCCAGAGACTCAACAGTCATGTAGATCAAAATCTGAATCTTTCCCCCCCACCCAATCATTTTCTGCATATAAATGAAATATTTCAGTCTGTCATTCAAAGCTTTTCCACAATTAAATTATTTGAAGCTGATGTACGTTAAAGGCAAGTCAAGATGATGAAAAAAACCCAGATATTTTTCTCCCTGATGAGAAATTAACATCCCTAGAAAAGGAGCAGACACAGTGACATTTTACTGGGTGCTTGTTTGTTTGGGATTGTTGGGAGATGTGAAAGTCCCAAAGTTAGGACAAACTTCGTTGTAGAATAAAGAAATTAACCAAAAAGTGATTGTTTCCCTTTGTTGCAATGCCTTTGCAAAAGCCTGAGACAAGTACAATATCCACTATCCTGCTATGAGAAAGAGGCAGACATTTCCTGGTAAAAGAAGCAGATTAAAAATATATACATTTTAAAAAAGAATTGTCATAACTGGCTCCTGGTTGTGTAAAGAACAGTGGAAAAACTTCAGTGACCAACTGAAAATGCAGACTGTGAGGAAGCAGGCAGGTTTTAAAAGATCAGAGCTCTCCATGTAAGGGTGGTCTCCTTCAGGTGCAACACTTGGTGCCTTCCAGTCCATGTCGCCTCCATGGCATGGCATGGCACCCAAAATCAAACGGGATTCAGCTGAGTATTTCACTGCTGAAGATATACTGTGTGTAAAATACCAGCTCAGGTCAGTGTTTGCTCCCTAAGCCACAGGTTGGATGGGGTTTGGAGCAATCTGGTCCAGTGGAAGGTGTCCCTGCCTATGGCAGCGGGGTGGAATTAGAAGGTCTTGAAGGTGCCTTCCAACCCAAACCAGTCTGTGACTCCCATGTGAACTCTAAACACTCTCTCACTTTTCCCTGACAGTGACAGTTCTTCTGATCTTTGCCCAAAATAAAAAGCAGAGCACAGTAAATGAGGATAAGAAAAGTCATGTTGAAATAGTGTTAATATAATCTCAGGTGGGAATACCTTCCTGAGGAACCATGTGGAAAGCACCCCTGGAGCAGGACCCCGAGGCAGAGGCTGTGCCTCAGCCCTCAGCCCACATGTGCACGTTCTCAGCCATGTAGAAAATTATCCCCAGCAAAGCTGCTCACGTGTGGAGCACCACAGTCCCGCTGTTTCCAGGAGCCTGACATGAAGGCGGGAAGGTGGACATGGCAGGAGACAGAACGAGAGCAGATCATTACAGGAACCACAGAGGGCGAAGCCGTGAGTGATGGCACCGTAATGGAAAGGCGGGAGTGTGACAGCGGGGACTGAGCCTGCTCGGAGACACCCTGCACGGCCCAGGGAACCCAGCTCATCCCACAGCTCATCACTGATCCCACTCCTGATCCCTCCTCGGAACACGCCTGCTTGCCTTTTTCGGCTCACCACCTGTGACATTCATTGGAAATTAAGGGGACAAGGTGAAAGTGCAAACCAGCAAAAAAGACATATGGATTGAATAACCCCTCTGTGTTTCCCGTATCCCCTGCGAGCACCTCCCTTTATATCATTACTTATTATCTGTATTTCCAGAGCATAAGAGCTCAAAACTGAGATCAAAGCTCCTCTGTGCCGAACACTGGCTCAGCACCATCACAGGAGCCAATTTCTGCCTCACAAGGAACCCAAACCAAGGGTTGGGGCGAAATGTGAGGGTGAGTTGCCCAAGGTGACATCTGTGCCTGGGCACAGGTCTGGATGGCACCGTGGCTGAGGGCATGGTAATGCTTTCCATTCTTTACAGCCAAACAAGTAAAGGAAACCATCCCGCTTTATTTTATTAAAGTCATATGTTATTCTGGAATTCTGTGTTGCTGTTATTCTGCCTGCTTAGTCTGGCAGTCTTAAGTATATTTGAAAACCAATAAAATAAAATATTACCAAAAAACATAATACTCTAGAAATCCACTCCCTTCTGTAATTACAGTTTAATGTCTAACATACTTTGTGCTTCACATTCAGCAAACTTTGATACAGTACTTAGACTGAAATTATGGTGCACCAGAGTAACATACATTTGCTGGCAATGAAAATGGGAAATAATTTCTCTTTTATAATTAGGGGATGTCTGCAGGATGGAGGTGCTATTTGTTTGTCATCACAGAATATGCCTGCCTTGTGTCAGGCAATCAGTTTGACATGTGGAGTTAACTTTAGGTTATCCAGACCAGGCACATGCATTTGTTCTCCATTTTCTCTACTGTCTCCCAGCAAGTCAAAAACCTTTCCTAGGCATGTTATAAGGAAGAGCAACATTTGCTTGTATGGAATTTCTGGTTGCTGCTTTTTCAATCTCTTATTCTCAAAATAGTCCCATAGCAAAACCACAAAGAGACATTTTCCTGATATACATGAAGTAGGAGACCGCAAACTTTAACAATCAAAATAATAAAAATTGCTGCTGTATAATGGTGGGGGGAAACTTGGGGCTTTGTTCTTTTTGCCAGCAGTTGTGGCATATTTCTAGACATGATGCTGGTAATATAGACCGTGTGAACAAAGTTTGGAAGGCAACATCTTTTAATTGAATGGCTCCAGCAGTAATTATTATTTGCTCTCTTGTTAATTAACAATTTACAAATGGCAGCCAGCACAGTATGGTTAAATTACTTCTTCAAGATGACTTAAAGCTGGAAAAGAGTTGCAATTATGCTCTATCAGAATTTTGTCTTTTTTTTACTGGCAGTTTCTCTTTGACCCTGTAAGAGAAGTCAGAGATTGAAATGAGAAAAAAATAAAAGAAACTGTGTCATCCATGTCCTTCCCGCCAAAGTTTCCCAGTCTGTTCACAGGCAATTTCCTATCTCCAGGAGCAGACAGTAATCATAGCTGAACAGTGGTTTAGAATCCAGTCTCCCTTACTTGTTTATGTCCAGGAAAATAAGTTTAACTCTCATGTTTCTCTTCTTTACACAGCAGGGAAGATAGTGCACACCTTCCTTCAACACAGCCATTCCCAGCAATTCCAGTAACAGACCAGGAGAGCACAGCTGGTCAACCCCCTGCTCTTCTCCTGCTGAATTCAGTCAACAATTCAATTATGAATTCAGTAGATCATTGAATCATAAATAGGTTCAGGTTGGAAGGGACTTTAAAGCTCATCCAGTCCCACCCCTTGACATGGGCAGGGACACCTCCCACCAGCCCAGGTTGCTCCAAGCCCCGTCCAACCTGGCCTTGGACACTCCCAGGGAT
>JAWWEU010000160.1:35008531-35074169 GCA_035583155.1 Acropternis orthonyx
GACACTCCCAGGGATCCAGGGGCAGCCACAGCTTCTCTGGGCACCCTGTGCCAGGGCCTGCCCACCCTCCCAGCCAGAAATTCCTTCCAAATATTCCATCTAAACCTTCTATTTTTCAGTTTGCAGCTCTTCCCCCTTGACCTGTCACTACATGCTCTTGTAAATAGTCTCTCTCTGGATGTTTCAGCTCTTCACATCATCATGAATTTCTCAGCTCTAGTGCTCTGGTGAGGCCAAATTTTCAAAAGTGGTCTCTCCAGGGACATGGTGGAAGAACCACTGCTTGGGACAGAGACCAGCCAGTGGTAATTATCCCTCTGCACTCTTTCTGGGAAGATAAGGTGTAGGGAACGGAGTAGGTCTTGCTCTCCTCCAGTTGCTGAGATCACAGGGAAAACCAAGGAGGAAGAACTGCAGCTCACTGTCTACTTACATATGCAAATAGTTTTTTTGTGCCTACATTACATTAAAAAAAAAGGAGCCTGTGCAGGAGTGAACTGGACAGGTAATTATCTAGAAATGTGCACATGGTCTTGCACATGGAGATGTGATGAGAACACGCACATATTCAGTGTGCACCCTTTTAGGGGCTGCTTTGGAAAGCTTGATCCTCAGACAGGTATACAAAAACACTGTCATGATTATCTGGCCTTTCCTCGAGATCAAGAAATACAGTCACAAGAATCATGTGTGCCCCTTTGCAATTCCGGGGTGTGCTCATAATGCAAATGGCATTTAACAAATGAATGCAAGAAGCAGCACAGGTTCTTGCCATCCCGCCTCATCTGTGGAGCAGGACAGCATTGTTGTTTTAACCTACCAAGCTCTGCACAAACTGTATGTGGAAAAATAAAAGCTGTTTTATTTTCCAAAAGATCTCATTAATTCTTCTGCAGGATATTTTCCATTTCAGCAACACACTAACAATTTATTCCCAAAGAAAAGAAGGGGCTGGCAGGCAGAGGGAGCTGCTTTGGTCAGGGTGCAGCTGCAGTTCACTGCTCCTTTTTGAGGGCATGTCCTGCAATTTTCCCCAGTTTTCCCCAAGGATTAAAGTGGAAAAAAAATTAAAAACAAAACAAAACAAAACAATCTCACCATTGTCACAAGCCCAGAAGGAAAAAAGTCCTGGCGGGAGATTAGGCAGTGCCCTACCTTGAAGGTTGAGCCAGGTTTCAAGGATTTATCAATAAGGACTCCACTTCTCGATTTATTGGGACTGACCAAATTTATTCCTTTACTTATTTATTAAAGTTTTATAAAGATGCTGGAAATAGCTGTGCTGTCCTAGAAAATCAGTACAGTTAATCCTGGCAGTGGTCTCCCACGTGTTGGTGACAGTGGCTTGTCCCTGGGAGCAGCACACTAGTCTGGGTCTGTTTCCACTGGAAAAGAAAATATTGGAGAGTGGCAAATTTTTTGCAGATGACACAGTATGATTATGTGCTGGAAACAGCAATCCAAGCAACAAAGTTTAGGGCAACATCCAAAATTATTGGCAAGGGAAGTGTGCTCATTTCATTGGTTTTAGCATCCTAAAATCAGGTTCTAACTCAATGAATTCCAGCAAAAAGAAATGAAGGACACAGAGTAGTGAGGAGCAGCCAAGCTGAGAATACCACACCATGCCCCTGGTTTTGGGGCTGAGAGCTCCAAATATTTAAGGGATCTTGGGGTGAAGTCTCCATGGGATGAAGTAGTCTTGCTCCCCAGTCCTGCCACGGTGTTTAACTCTGAATGCCAATTAAGCATCTCCTCGTGGTGCTCCGCCAAGGGATGCAGATGTTCAGGCTCCCTCCCTCCCCTCTGTCCCTTTTCCAGAATGTGAACAGCCTGGGAAAAGTGTTACCCTGACCATGCCGAAGGGTGAAAGTGTCACTTTTTCCTGCTGCACAGATGTGAAATAAGAAATCAGATGTCCTCAAATGGTGTTGGCAGCCACTTTGGTCAGAGCTCCCTCGTTTGCTATTTTTCTTTGATTTTTTTAATAATTTGATATTTTCAATTTTTTTCTTCTTAAAACTTAAAAAAATCAATACTTTATTTATTATGGTTTGTTACATGGCTACCAATGTCACACAGCCAATTGCACTGAGGATGTCGCAGGACATATTCATTGAGGAGCATAGAATACGTCCCATCTTCTTGTAGGATCACAAGAGAGACATTCTAGGGTAAGAGGTATTGCAAGAAATCCATGAAATACAGACAACGAAATTCCCAGCTCTCAGCTTAAAGCCAGGGACAAGGTCTCATGTGCAGCATTGGCTTGCAAGAGCAAACTAAAAGGCTTCACATCAGAAAAATGTATTTAAATCTTTTTCTCTCTGGCAGAGGGTCAAACAGTTGCCACGCAGGACAGGAGTGTCTCCACAGAGCAGTGGGCAGACCCCGCTCCTTTCACACTTGGGAGGGATGAACAAGGTGGTCCTTGCAGCTCGCCCTGCACCAACCATTAGTTGCACAACAAGAATAAGCTGAGGGAACCACATCCCTCAAAGATCACTCGGTGCCGCGGAACCGGCAGCAAGAGGGGAATGCTTAGAAATTCACACCAGGGTCTCATGTTTTATTTTTACTGAGAAACAAGGAATTGTGGCACCGGAGGAGATCAGTGGTGGAGCCCACGCCACGCTGGTGGGCAGCACCCGCCTCTTCAAAGGAAGGTGAACCCCCCGTAAAGCCCCATCCCGCTGGCTCAGGGCAGCCAGGCTCCTCTCCCAAGCCTCCAACACCATCTCACAGGCTGCAGCACGGGGTTTGATTACCCTTATCATTATCTGAGCTTCCAGGGCTACGGATTTTAATACCAGACATAAAATTATCCAGTCCGCTCTGAAACCCCGGCACAGCATTCGTTTCAATGACCCCCCGTGGTCGTGAATTCGACAGATTGACTATGTATTGTATGAAGAAGGATTTCCTTTTGTTTGTTCACAAAGCATTGCCCTTTAATTTAATCATATGTCCCTTTGCTCTTGTACAGTTCACTGTACTCTGCCCACTCCCTCCTCCCCTCCTTTCTTTTTTCCCTACAATCTGGACATCTCTGACCATTCCAGTGCTAGCTGTAATTATTTCTCTTAATTCAGTTATTAAAAAATGTCTGCTGGTGGCAGAAGCATTGCAGATCTTTAGTAAAATTGATGCAAATATTTTATTAGGATAATTAACAACGTTCAGCACAAGCTTGTTTGGGAGAGCATTGGAGAAACCAAGCGGGTCTGAAATTTGAAACAGATGCAGGACATATTCATAAATAAAACCAGACCAAGTCAAACTGTGGCCTGCATAATAAGACATCACTCACTCTGTTTGCTCTTTATTTGCAGACATGTTGTTAGCTGCATTTATTACAAAAGTTAGGTGCTTATTTGGGAGCTTTCACTTCTGTGAGCTTGTGATACTTTCTGTAAAACAAGAACCATAAATCATCCAGCGCCGGTTTGAAAACCGTGCACCTCCAGATAACCAGCACTTGTCATTAGATTGTCTAAAGCAGAGGATTAGCCAAAATACAGATGGAGAGGAAGCACAGACTGTTTACGTTGAGTATTTTGGACAAGAGCCCAAGGAAATTACAATCGATATGGATATAGCATTTCTGAAGAGTTATGTAGCAAAAAGTGCAAGAAAATACCCTGACAGAGAAAATAAATAAAGCTGACAGAGGCTTAATTCTCTAGATCGTGGACTGTGGATAAAAATTAGAAACATTAAGCCATTAAATCATTTCGCCAGGCCTTTAAACAATAGGAGCAGACTTGTATGTTACTGCACAAGTTTAGAGCGGTCTCTTTTGTAGACTGGATAAATATTCAGCATTGTAACTCTAACACTTCTCACACTTCCCATACACTGCATGACCTATTTCCCAGTCCTTTTTCATGTGGGACAGGTTTTAAATAAAATAGAAATTCCTCTTGCTTCTTACAGATTGGAGTTGATTAAATATTCTACTGATAAAGGGTAAGCAAATGTCAGATTCAATATAATAAAAAGAGAAATGAGAGTTCATACAAGCAGCAAAGCAAACAATCCATTTTCATACTTTATTAGAAACATTTATTGCCATAATGACTGCATTATACTAAGCAAGCAGGTGGAAAGGTGCTCTGTGCAAGATATTCTCAAATATCTTTATTTTGAGGATTTTATATCTCCAATATTTAGACAGATGTTTTATTCCCTATAATACAGTCAGAGTATGAAATGCTGTAATTTCAGTTACTACATAAGGATCAAAATTGTACTTGGAGATCATGGCCTGTCATTGTGATTTCAACAATAATGGTAGACCATTAAATGCTCAATTTTTCTGCTTTGACTTTATATTCCCAATGGTGAGTGGCTTTAGATATAGATGGCAGAGCTCCGCGTGCACCGGCAAATGCTCTGCCCAAATTTGCGGAACACATTGCGAGCGCTCTCCGCGCTCATTGTGCTCCCTGTACGATTTTATGGACACGCCAGTCTGATCCAGGGCCTAAATGGGAATGACAAAGATGGCCAGCTCTGCCCTGCGCGGGCCCTGCTATCAAACAGCTGGCACTCGTTATCTTAACAAACAGTGGGAACTGTAATTAAGCAGCTCTGTGTTCAATAAGACACCAGTGCCACCAGCACTACCCTTGGAACAAGAATGGGGACTTGTTTCAGAGCTCGACTCTCTCTTAATTTACCAAATCAGGAAGCCCAGTCAGCAAATAACGTAACAAAAGATTTCATTATTGCCCTTCATTTAATTTAAGAAAGAATTTAACCTATGTTCAGTGCTCAGGGCCCAGGCTCGCATTCCTCCTGCAGCCCAACTTCCTATCAGGAGCAGGAGCAATGCAGGACTCACTTCACTGCAGGATTTTCATTGTGAATTTTTTATATCCAAGGCATTTCATTCTCAAAGATTCTTCTACTTTGCAACCAATTTTGAAATATGTGTCAGTTCAAGTTTAGGATAAGAAAGAGAAAAAAGCCTGACGTCTTAACCAAGAAAATTTACTACCCAGTTTCTTCTTTTTATTAACAGAGATCATTAAGACATCAGGTTTTTTTTTCTTTTACTGGCAGCATTCCACAGCCAGAGTATTCACAATGTCTAGGACACTTTCATTTTGTAATCTGGAGGATACAGTATATTAATTTTCAGGATTTATCACAAGAAAAGTGAAGTCATACTAAGTACAGTAGGTGTAACTAACTTTCATGTCAAAAAAGCTGTAAAGAGTGCCAGAAGCTCTGCTGGGCTAATAATAAGCTAAAAGGATATAAACTTGATTAGTCTCACTTAAGAAGCAAGAAGATAAAGTAAGCTTGAAAAGGCCTTTGCTCTTCCTTCAACTTCAGTGGGTTGAAGAGAATCATGAAGCTTATCACCATGAGATACTTGCTATAATGCAAGTATAGTTATTAGTTATATGTTAATTTATACTCCACTGTGCCCAGCCACAGCCACACCAGCAGAATTTGTAATTCTGTCCAAAATCTTTGCAGCATCTCAGTGCTGTCACACTGTGTCACATTCCCTTAAGTGCACCTTGCACGGTGATATAAAACCTCCTTATTAAAAATTTCCAGCTACCAGAGGAAAATTGTTCCCCAAATGGAGGATCAAGAATGTCCTTTCCCTGCTCTTGAAGGCAGCAGACACACTGGTGCTATGAGCCCTCTACCTTCCCACTCCTATGACAGGAATTTGGAAAAGGGAAGGCTCCAGAGATGACTCATTGTGACATGTCCAGTGCTTAAAGGGGGCTCACAATGGGGAGGGAGCGAGGATTTTTGCACAAGCAGGTAGTGATTGGAGAAGGGGAAATGTTTTCCAAACAAAAGAAGAGAGACTAGGTAGGACTTCAGGAAGAAATTCCTGGCTGTGAGGGTGGGGAGGCCCTGGCACAGGTTGGGCAGAGAAGCTGTGGCTGCCCCATCCCTGGGAGTGTCCAAGGCCAGGTTGGACAGGGCTTGGAGCAACCTGGGCTGGTGGGAGGTGTCCCTGCCCTGGCACTGGATAATCTTTAAGGTTCCTTCTAACTCAAGGTACTCTAGGACTCTGTGGTTTGAAGGCTCTTTGTCTTTTGGTGCCATCACAGGGGGCCATGGTACACCTAAACCAGGGCCTGGGGCTGAGCCCATGTCTTGAATTCACCAGTGCTGTGATGTCTCAGCACCTACCACAATGTCCCCCTGCTTCAGTAAAATCAGCTTTAGTATGGACGGAGTGTGGATCAAACATGCAGCAAGTTGGGTCCAGCTGCCTGGAACATATCAGAGGAGTAGATTAAGAGTGTAATAGCAAGTTTGCCAAAATTCATTTTTCTAACAGGAAAATACATCAAAATCCACATATTAGTAATCAGATTTTAACAGATTGTAATCACACACCAGTCTTGGGTTTACCTCTTGGTCTCATGGAATATCGTTGGTGTGATTCTTCCAAAAGTCTTTGAACTTGAGATAGAAAATTATGTCCAGAATACTTAAGCACTTGGCTCCAATGCTTGCATTTCCACACCATTACACAGTCATCCTTTTTTTAACTCTTGAGAATTAAAAGTAGTTAAGGAATAATACATCTTAGTGTCTTTTATTAACTCTTCCCACTGTGTTTTCACCATCCTCACTTAACCTTTGCTCTCCAAACACCAATTGCTTCTGGAAGTTGGTGATCACTGCCAGTTAGGCAGCTCCTTTCTCATCATTCTCTCAGAAACCATGAGTCTCACCCCAAGTAAATCAGTAGTAACTTGACTGAAAAATGACTTCTGGTCACTCAATAATAAAATCAGTCCTGCTTGCCATCCAAGCCCAGGCAACAGGACACAAACTGGGGTTTGGGCTACAGGAGAAATAAAGTGGACAACAACTTTCCATTCCCAAGTGTTTCCCAAGTAAGCACTTTGTGAGGGGAGCTGTACCCTAATGAGGAAAAACAGTATTTTATGAAGTGCAAACTGTATTTAATGGTGCATATGGTTCTGAAGGCTGGTATTGCTTATTATGGATGAAGAGAAATTTTGGGGTGGAATACAGCTTATGTAGGTGGTGACATCGGCAAATCAGGATTCTCCAGCAGGTCTCACTCTGGTTGTGTGGAAGAGGCACCAGGAAGAAAATGGGAACTGGTGCAGGAAATGCTTCCAGAAAGGATGGGCTGGGGAGGTGGGAAGGAGAAGGGAATGAGACAGAGGATGGGAGGGGGAGAGAGCAGCGAATATGAGAGGTGATGGAGCAAACAGACCAAAGGGTGCAGAGATGGGCTGAGAACCTCCCTCAGTGAGCTGGAATCAAATGTTATTTTCTTTAAAATTGGAAAATACATTTAAAATCATCAAAAGAGTGTTATTGATTCAGGTCATACCCTGGAAACCATCAGGGTTTGGGATGCCTCAAGAAAGCAGAGAGGAGAAAACATGTCTGCAAGACCTGCACAGGCAGGTTAATACGCTTGTGTGGCCCAAAAAATTCAGTGCTGTGCAACATTACAGGCACAAGTCGAAGATATTTTCTCCCCACCTTATTAAGACCTTAATTATCATATTGTATATTATACAATTTATCATATGTTTATTTTTGTTAGAAAGTGATAAAGCTGCTGCTGTGAATTAAGGCATGATCTGTAGAACAAGTCAAAGATCTTAGTTTTGAGGGATATTTAATTTTATTTCCTGGACAGAATGCAGAAATTGTGCTTGTATAATCAATTACTCAGGGCATAAACCACAAAACATGAAAAAAATGTAGGAAGGATGGTGGATCTTGACAATTACCAGATTAAACGAGTCTCACTGAAACCATATACAGAGTGCAAAGGTTAGGACATTTCTCTATGCAGATAAAACTGATAAAACAGTTTTTAAAGCTTTTCCTCTTTGTATTAATTTTAATACCGGCATCAATTTCTTTTCTTTATTTTTCCCCTTATTTATTGCATAGGCCTAATATTTTTACCTAGGAATTCCATGATAATCTGTATGCAGAGCAACCAGGATGTGCAGGAACTCCCTTAATCCCAAGAACCTTGCCCATTTTGCCTCCAAGATTCGTTTCAATGTAACGGGAGTGATTTGCACTCACAGGGACTAACTCTGCATCCAGCCTGTCTCTGCAATGAGATGGACCAGCACATGACACCCAACTCAGTCAAACTCAAAAGGGTCCACCTTTACCCAGACTTCAAACTACCCAATTCAGGAATGATGAGGACAATGATGAGGACAATGATGATGAGAAGCTGTAGCTCCAGTTTTTAGCTGACAAGGGAGGGCTGATGTTGCAGCACTTGCTCCAAGGTGTGAGTGGTCAAAACTGGAGCAGGACACCTAAGGAAGTGGTGGAATCACCAACCCTGGAAGTGTTCAAAAAGACATGTAGATGTGGCACTTGGGACACAGGTCAGTGGTGGCCTTGGCAGTGCTGGGTAATGATTGGACTCGATGGTCTTGAAGGGCTTTTCCAGCCTTTGTGGTCTGTTGGTTCAATGCAGTGCAATGAAAACTCATGTCCAGTTCGGCAAGAAACCTTTTTGGAAAGCACAAGCTCAAGTTTCAGGATGCCAGGCAAGCAAAATATGTAATAGCTAATTACCTGGAGTGTTTTCAAAGCAGTGTGTGTGTGCTTTCACATGGCCGTCAGCCCTCTCACCACCCAGCTCCTTGTGCCTTTGAAATTCCAACATGTTTCAGCTGGACGGATGCTGGAGGAAGGAAGGCTCAGTCAACACCACAGAGAGCCTGGCCTGTAAAGCTCCTTTTGTGGTTGGTTTGGTCCTGATTTGCCAGGAAAACATAGTAGGTCCAGCAGAGGGAAGAATAAGTTCCCACTCCAGAGAGCTGAGAAATCTCGGCTTTGGAAAGGTGTAATATGGGAAGTTCACAGAATCATAGAAACAGATTGGTTTGGATAGGAAAGGACCTTCAAGATCATCTAGTTCCACCCCTTGCAATGGGCAGGGATGCCTTCCAATAGCCCAGGTTGCTCCAAGCCCCATCCAACCTGGCCTTGAACACTTTCAAGAATGGGGCAGCCACAGGTTCTCTAGGCCAGCTTTGTCTGCTTGTAAGATTCAGCCAGACGGGGTGCTGGGCCACCTTCTCTAGACCATGCTTTGCCAAGATAGGTTAGACCAGCTGATTCTTGAGGTCTCTTCCAGCCTGGAATTCTACGACTCTATGATCTCCTGAAAACACCACTTAGAGATGCCATGCTGTGTGCCCCACAGACCCGGATGACCTTACATGCTTTGGAAACCCAACCATGATCTGGCCACTGGTGACTGAGCCCTGACAGCCCTGTCCCTACCTGTCCCCAGCATCTCACAATGATTTAAGCACCAACACTCGACCACATAATTAGCAGAAGAAACTGAGGGTTTCTGCTGTAAGGCTGTGATTAAATTAGCCATTTATGGATTTCTGAGAGAAAGGAGACTAAAATGTTTTATAGTGTAGTTAAAAGAACCAGTGAATGATTCCCTCATGTTGAACATTTCCTAATGTCAGAAGCAGGGTGGATGACACAGAAATCATAAATCCAATCGAGAAGTGTTAAAAATCACTTTAGTCTGCCAACTTGCTAGAAATTCAATAAAATGGGATGGGAGAATTTATTTGTGTATGTGCAATAAATATGTGTGAAATTAAACCCACGGAGGTGTCCGCGTGCAACACACACATGGCAGGGTGAGGTTCTCCATCAACCACATATCACAAACAGGGGAGAAAAGGGAGTTGGGAAGACTATCTCAGATGCCTGACTTGGGGATGGAGGTGGTGACAAGATGGGGGTGTTTTTCTGGGGACAATTCAGCTCTGTGGCTGGTGGCCCCATTGCATTCGTATGCTGGGAATGGCCCCATCTCTTTCAAAGAGCTGCTGTTTATTTTTTCATGTTTATTTTTCACTTGACTCATCCTGTTTAACGTACATTAACTCACATTTTGCCTGCATGAAGCGGGACTTTTAAGAGGCATGAAATGACAAAACAGGGCTTTGTTTTCCAGCCAGATTCCCCCCGCGTACGCTCTGCCGGTGTCTGCCTCCACTTCCAGCTCCATCATCACATCCAACAGAGCCTGGGGCAAAGCTGGAGAAAAACACCCAGCACATTCAATTTACAAACAGAAATAAACACCTTTCCGGCAGGTTCTACATAATCACTGAGCAAAACCAGGGGAGTAAGAAAAAAAAAAAAACACCTGCAACACAACATTTTTTATGTAGTTTGTGCGCGGCAGTGACCCTTTATTTTCTCGAGGAAATAACGCTATTATGGGAAGAAGTCTAGCACTGGGATCTCAATCTCCTTCCCCATTTCCCGAGGAGCTGGTGGCATGGCTGCCGTGTCGCACCTCGGCAGATTGCCTGGCTGGGTGGCCTCTCTCTCCCCCGGCAGTGCCAGCACCATGCCCCCCGACCAAAGCCATTTCGTGGCGCCGCTCGACCGCCGAGACGTGCAACTTTGCCGAGCGGGTGAAAATGAGTCAGATATGAAAATGTCTGAGGCAATAAATTAACACACGGCAGGGGGGTGATAGTTTAATCCATTCTAGTCCAAACAGTACCTGACACCCATTACTGCTCCAGAGGTGGGACACCGTAGCGGTACTGGAGCGAAAATGATCATTCCCTACTGATTTGAGGCGTTGCAATAGGTCTGTAATGGGATTTCGGGAGAGAACCTGTGCAGGGTTTTATGGTGTTTGTACACAGAATCCAGGTTAACCTGCCAGTGTGTTTTCTTGGGCTTCCTTGTTTTGATTAACCCAGAAAGAGAAGTTTTAAGTTTAAGCAGAACTTTATTGTTTTAAGTCTTTGTTGAGCGTCTGCTAGTAACTCTTCATTATGCATGCAAAAGCTAATAATGTATAGCCAACACTCCCAGAACATGAAACATTACTGTCCTGGATAGATACATTATTTGGAGAATGATTAAACAACTAAGATAAAATCAACATTAGCAGTCAGCATCTAGCAGCAAGTATCTTTCTAGTAATTTAATATTTACTGTGAAGAGCCCTAACACCTATTTGCAACTAATCCACTGGAAGTTTCAAAATGCATGTTTTAATATAACTGACATCTATTTGTGCAATAGTTTCTTCCAGGAAAATAACACCAGCTCAGATTTTAGCATTGATGGCAGACAAACAAAAATGTTGTTGCCAAGCACCTTATTGCAAAATTAAATGTCCTGGGAAACATATTTAATTTGCTGCTTTCCCTAATACTATGCCAAGCTCTTCTTCCAGGTACGCCCATGTAAACCTACACTTGAGGGTTTACTACAAGGCTGGGGTTTGTTACTTTCTGTTGCACATATATTGAAATTAAAGAAACCTATGAGCTCATGGACAAATTGAGAGAGCTCTTGGATCCTTCTTTCCCCTTTATTCCCCTTCTTGGCTGAAATTCAGAAATATGAACACTAGATGAAAAGGCAGAATTCAGAATTTGAGCCTGTTTCATGCATCCCACATTTATCTGCTCAGCCCAACACTAATTTTTCCATGAAAACAACCAGCAACTTGTGACGCCAAGATCCTCTGACTCCTTCAGATGGACAATAAATAATTATGATATGAAATATGTAGCCATATAATAAAGGCACATTCATGTTCTATGGGTCAACTGATAGGGCTGGTCACCAAATTCATTGCAAGCAGCTGCAACCTGCCCATGGTGCTCAAGCAAATACAACATAAGCGCATGGTGTGGGTTGAAATATCAGGTTGCAACTTTATTTTTGCCCAGGTATGAAATAACCATAACTATGTGAAACTCTGACCTCCTGTGCATCTGTGGTGTTGATAACTCACAGGCTGTGCAATCCAGGATCATTCTAGAGCTATTTGGGGGCAAGGAGTGAGGATATGGAGCCTACCAGACCTGCAGGTGCTGGCACTGTTCCTAAAGCTCAAATTTCCATAGCTCATGGGCTTCTCACGCTGGTTCTTGATGATGGTGCAGTGTCAGCACTGCCAAGGGCTGGACAGTGGTGTTGCTGACAGGGACTCATCACACTCCCCTAGATGCTGCTTAAAAATCAAGTATTAGTATTATCCAAATGGCTTCCAACTCCCAAGTGCAATGGAAAAATATGGAGATATGAAGATTTGGGCCAACAGTGTCTCTGCTCACAGCCAGGATGGCCCCACTGCGGTGCGCAGGCATTCCCGACCCTGCTCCGGCAGGACACAGTTGCTCTGAAAGCTCAATTCATCTCCCCGTGATGGACACTTTAGAGCAGTGATTCTCAGCTGTTTAAAGTTGAAAGAGCATCCAACCCTTTTGAAGAAAACCTACAGATCACCTTGGGAAGTGTCACCACAACTGCTTCCCTTTGCAATCCAGGGCCAAACCTCTGCGTGTTCACCCCTTGCCTTTGCTCCTGTTTGAGCTGTTCGGTTTTCTGTGTGTGTGAGAGCAAATGGAATGGTTTGGTCACCCCAAACAGAGTCCCAGGCCACTTCTCAGTGCCATATGGCTCACCAGTGGTTCCAGAACTACAAGCAAACAAAAGCAGGCTGCAGTATTGAAAAAATTCTGTGTGTCCCCATTTATACCTAATGAAATCCTAGCCATAACAGATTTGATTCTTCACCTCTTTGCAGCACGTACATAGTGGTTTGCACTTGGAGAAACCAGAACAAACTCGACATTAATGCTGCCTCTCTGACAAGGTAGTTTTATATACTCAATTACTGCCGCATTATCTTTCATCTCTACTATGTGTGAAAACAGTAAAAACCAAATATATTTCACTTAGGGTTCCTTCATTCCAAAGAGTTTGCCTTTGTCTTCCTTTACCCTACTCACTGACAGCAAACTTCATGAATTAACTGGCTCATGGTATAACTCATGCATGGAAATCCAATATAACCTCTTGGCTACGAGCAGCAACACTTCCCTTATCATACACTAAAAGAATTTTTACTAGTTAATTAAGATTTGTTTGCTTAATTTTTTTGAGGCGGTTGGGGATGTTGCTCCTCTGTCATTTGGCTGGGAAAATCGTGATGTATATGCTGTATAAAAGTGCCAAAAGAAGAAATGTGTAAGACTGCAGTGTCTCTGGTAGTAAATCTTTTTTGTAATCCTAACTTCATATTTCCATTGAATTGTTCCTCTCGAGCTGTGCAGGCAGTTGAAGTATTTGAGTGTAGGCACATATGCTTTGGTGCTGCTAACAGCCCTAAAGTTACTAATCCAGAGGCACACACAGGGCCCAGGATGTTGTTGGCACTCCTCGGGCTGCAAAATATTACAGCACACCTTCTCTGGTGCTTGCTTTCGAAATTTCCTTTGCACTTTGTTTACTATATATTCCAATAGTGTAATATTAAACAAAAACAGTGTGTCCTGTGCCAGAATGATTGATTACTACACCGTGGCAAGGTCACCTCCTAGGAACAGGCTGAGTGCAGTAAGGGCTGTCTGACTCATACAGTTAACACTATATCCGCATTGTATGAATGTCACCAGCAATCCAGTGATTTATTGCTTGGAAGGCTCTGTTCAATTTTTTCTGCCTGACCAAATTGCACATTTTCTAGAAAAAGAAGCAAAAATATTTCAGCACATGGATTACCCCAAGTCCTCATTTCTCCCACTAGGTTCAACGAGTCTTTTCAAAGATGCTGATCATCAAAACCTCATATTTTTCACTTTTTTTTTCACCCTTTTCTGCCAGATATTTGGCAAAAATGATTATTGCACTAATGAAAAGGTGCAGCAGAAGATTGAGGGGTTTTTAATCAGATTTTGGTAACATCTGTGGGCCAGGAATAAGGGCAGCTGTATGTTCTGTTTCTTAATTTTAGTAAGATTTACTCTGGGTATAAAATGTTAGCCTCAGGCAAAATTTAACTGGCTTAAAAGAAAAGAAATGATAGTCTTACAGAAACTACCCAACTCAAACTGTTTGAAAACAGTGACTGAGATTAATCCTTTTCACTCTACGAAACTCCTGCTTTCTGACAAAGAAGATATAATTATAGATTGAGAGAAATTATTTTAAAAATTAACATTCCAGCAGACCACAGCATAATAGATACATTCATTCCTCTTGTATCGGCATGGAAATCAAAGGAGATACATCATGTTTGAATTCGGGCTTTTACTTTTAGAACATCCAGCGTGTTTGCGGCACGAGGAGGGAGTGAGGGAACAGCCCCACACCCAGCCAGGGAACCAGGCTGCGGGTCCAGAGGCCGAGGTTTGGCCCTGGGCTCTGCAAAACCCAGGCCAGCAAAAAGAGACTGTGGGAAGGTGTTTGGGTGTCTGGAAGTCGAGATAGGTGGAGTAGAGGTGAGTGTTGTGGTATTTTCAAAAATCACTTTATTTTCTGTAGGCAGCTGTGTCTCACCTGCATCTTTAGGTGTTGTTCTCTACTTTTAAAATCCACTTTCTCCTTCCACCTCATGCCACACTCTCAGAAAAAAATACAAATCAACAGGAAATCTGGGGTTAATACAACAATAAAATTTGAGAGATGATGCATCTTAACAAGCACTACATAATGCATAAATTAGTCCTGCATCTATCAAACTGTATCTGACACCAGAACTGAGATATATCAGCTCTTCTGAACTCCTTACAATGACTCTGATTTTCTGTTATGACAATAAGTGCATGTCTGCAATGAAACTCCCATTTCCTCCCTGCACTTCAAAGCAACATCTCAGAGACCACAATATAGGAAGGAACAACTGGAACCATCTTGAAATATTAAGAGTCTTTACCTTCTCGTTTATACCAGTGGGCCAATTAAGTGTTTTAATTTTAAATGGGAAAGAAAATTAATTTGGGGTGAAAGAGTGCAAAAGTCTAAGCTCAGATGGGCATGTTGTAACTTTGGTCTATTAAACCCAAAAATGTTCCAGCTCAAGGATGAGTTCATTGACTCAGCTCACTCAAATGAACAAACAGAAGAAAGTGAAATGAAACAAAGCCAAAGTCAGCTGCATGAGCTCAACACCCACAGCAGAGGGAGGACCACGGAGCCACCACACTGCAGTGCTGCCAGGAGCTCATCCTGCAGCAGCTCCATTACCACCTGCACGTGACTCGGGTCATACTTCATCTTCTAATTGATATCTGCCATTGCCTCATAACTAACGATGACTAATGGTAATCTCCAGAAAGACAAATAAAAGCTAATGCAGAGCCGCTCCGTGGTGCGGTTCCCTTTGGAAAGCTCCCGGGCCATTAGGAAGCAATTGGAAGTGGAGATTGATGTGCCCTGGGGGTTGCTCCCGGGGATGCGGCGCATCTCCAAACCCCCGGGGCCCCGGGGCAGCTCTCCAGCTGCGCTGCTCCAGAGCAGGGCATGACTCCCACCCCTCTCCAGCTGTGCTCACCAGGGGCACACCAGAGCACAGCCAGGCCACGGCACCTTCTGGCTCTGCCCAACACAGCGCAAGATGCCCAAACACACCGAGGTGCATCCGCCAAGGAAGGCAGCATCCCACAGCCATCACACCTTGTTTTCCATGTTTTGCTTATTTTTGCTTATTTACCAACTAAGCACCCTGCAACAGTGTGACTTCTTGTACGCAAAAGATTAAGGAATTAAGTTGCCAAGAGCTGCAGACAGCCAGTGACAATAAACACATCAACAGGTACACATGAAAAGCAGCCTCGGTTTGCAGCAGCTTGATTAAACATGCTGATTTTTCATGAGACTCATCTACAGCGTTTCAGAAAAGTTATGCTCTTTTAATTACAAAGTTTATGTCACCCGGTGCAATTTTAATGTAATGAAACATTAAACTGGACCTCGTGCCTGATGCAAGATAAAATTATTCATTGAATATTAGACCACTAGGCCACCTACTGTTCTTTTACAAATGGTTGAACTATCACGGGGTTACAGAACTTAACATGTAAATTGCAGCAGAAGTTATAATTTCTGTTGCAAATCCCAAAAGACTGTCATTTAAGTCAAATATATGAGTGAAATTTTGCCTCTGTGCCATAATAATGCAGGGAAAATGACCAAAACCTGAACATTTTTAAAGTAATTATGAACCCAATAATAATGCATTTTTAGTTATTTAATCAAGAGCCTTAAAAATTATTAATAGCAAATTCTTCTTATAAAAATGGAGCTTTAAACACTGGCATTTAATTTTAGGGATAGCAATACTTGATCTAACCCATTAGTGAGATCTTTTGTGAAGTCAAGCAGCCTGTGCCTTTCAAAGCAATTCCAGCTCGTCTTTAAGTTCATCACTCTCACATAAGCAAGAACAGCTTTATAAAATAATCTTTCTTAAAGTGAATTTAATATGTAACTGCACACTGAAAATCTTGAGTAAGTTGAGCTAGATTAAAAAAAATTGGGGCCTGAAATCCCTGCATAGAGCAGATTTGCATGGATCCCTCTCAGAAGCCCCTTCAAATCCACGGGATCGTTACCCTTCATCCCCAAAGCCTTTGGATCGGGTGTATAAATAGGAGAGGGCAGTTGCAGGGAAATTATTCGCAGTGCCTGAGCTTTCCTCCCAACCTCTGCCGAAGAGGAATCTGAGCAGTGACTGTGCATCACCCTGAATCTGTAATAATAGCACCTTTCCTGTCACTCTTTGTCCCTTCATTTTTAAACGTGATTGGGTCAGGAGCAGGCAATTTACATTTTTATATAATCTTTGCTCAGGTGATTCAGCCTCTCTGACGTTTGAGCATTTTGTGTGCAGCTCTGGGTTTCACCTCCCTCCCGGTGCATTTCCATATGCTGGGGGTCTGCCATCCTTGCAGCTGATACAGATCTATTTAGCTTCTCCCCCTTGCCTTACCTGCAGCCTGTAGCAGGTTGTCAGGGAATGAATTTTCATTTTCTCCCCCGTGAGTCCATCACGTGGCTGTCACCAGAATTTGCTCTGTCTGAACTCCTCCATCCCCCTGATTTATGGCTGGTTGATGAGAGGTTGGAGGGCTCTCAGTGTAGCAATAATCTGCACCCTGGTCCGGCACCCATCTAAAGTTAGGATTTCCGATCTAAATATTTAGTCCCCGCGGTACAGCAATCATTTACCGAATTATTAAATAACTTTTCGTTGGACCAAACACCTTTGGGATGTTTTTCTAGGTCAATATTCATCAGGAGACCCCGAATGTAAAGGTTAAGTGCACATTTCCTCTGCCAAATAAGAATGAATTTCAAACCTGATTGATTCTGGTCATGGAAACCGTAAATACTTACTCCAAATGGTGGATAGGTTACTAAGTCCACTCATTTCCACATCTGATATCGATAATACTCTGCTTCCCCCTTATCAGCCCCTCTCATATTTCACCGGCGCGAGCGGCGCGTGGGGAGCCGGCCGAGCCTGTCGGGGCTGGCTGATGGTCCCTGCCTTCCCCCTCACCATTCTTCAGTGGTCCTTGAATCTTTCACCCCTGTCACTCCTCTTTCATCATTATCTGAGGTGATCGGTCAGCCCTGTGCCACCACCTGTCTCTTCGATCCGATGCCAACAGTGCTCCGCAAAACTGTCACTCCCGAGCTCCTTCCATTTATAGTGAGTCTCATTAACACCTCTCTTCCCTCTGGCCATGTGCCACTACAATTTAAGATGACTGTTGTTACTAAACACGCACAAAAAAATATGTTAAAATAGCGTTCAGAGCCTGATTTAAATCTATTAAAGCCTGACAATTCGGAGCTAAAACCTCCCTCAGTGTCTGTGCATGGTTAGGGGGGGTGCATGTATTTGATATTAATGCATTTATACCTGTGTATATATATATACATATATATATATATATGTATATATATATATATGTGCATGTATTCCCTCTCCCACAGCTTCCCAGGCAGTGCACCTTGTCTGGGAACAAACGGCGTTGCCGGCCCCCAGACACAAAGCCCGAGTAAAGAGGATTTATGCTGGGGACATAAAGGTGGCTGCGGGAAGGGAGAGGAGCGCTGTCAGAGCCACTCGGGTGATCCTGGGGAGACTTGGGCCTGGGCCAGCCCTGCCCCAGTGGCTCTGATCCCCCAAACATCCCTTCATTTCCATGTCAGCACCGGACCATTCCTGTTCCAGAGGAAAACATGGATGGATTATCCCCCCCACCTTCATGTCTTTTACCTTGATTTTCCTGTCCACAAGCAAATAATGCCTCAGTAACAACTACAGTCCCAGGGACCACAAACTCATCCAAGCTACCTTTACAAGAAAATGATTTTGAGCTTTTAGGCACCCAAAAATATTTTAATGATGAAATTATATGAGTAGTATTGAGTGTGTGGACAACCTGTGTCACAGGAGGGTTAGGGTGGGTCTCAGGAAAAGGTCCTTCCCCCAGAGGGTGGTGGGCACTGACCAGGCTCCCCAGGGCAGTGGGCACAGCCCCAAGGCTGCCAGAGCTCCAGGGGGGTTTGGACAATGGGACAGGGTGGGATTGTTGGGGTGTCTGTGCAGGGCCAAGATTTGGACTGGATGGTCTTTGTGTGTCCCTTCCAACTCAGGATATTCTGTGATTCTGTGAACCTCTGAGCTGTGTCGGTGCATGGTAAATATTTTGCCACTTTGTTTATGTAATTTCAATCCCTTTCTTGAGTTACAGGATAAGACCTCAGGTGGTTTTAGCTGGCAAGTGTTTGTACTGTAATATCTGAACACTTAGAGTGAGTCGGGAGTTTCTTCTCCCAAACTCTCTGACAACAGCACTTGTTTAGAAGGAACAAAAGAGAAAAGGGATTGCAAAGAGTGAAACTAAAGGGCTTCTCCCCTTTTGGGCACCAGGCCAGCACAAAATTCATTTTTTCACAAGCCTTACTACCAGGGACAGGCAGGGACACACCTTTGCACATCACACAGGCTCCCATGTCCTCATAGGTGAACATTCATGTGGCCACGGCTGTCACTTGCAGCACTGCTGGGGATGCACTGGAAATACAGATGATGGGTTTGGTGGGAGTGTTCATCTGCTGGAGGGCAGAAAGGCTCCACTGAGGGATCCAGACAGGCTGGAGCTGCTTAGGTTGGATATTAGGAAAAATTTCTTCACCCAAAATTTCTCACAACTGCCCAGGGCAGAGGTGGAGTCTCCACCCCGGAAGGATTTAAAAGCCGTGCGGATGTGACACATGGGGACATGAGTTAGTGGTGACCTTGACAGTGCTGGGGCAATAGTTGTGCTCCATGGTCTTTGAAGCCTTTCCCAACCTAAAAGATTTCATGATTCTGTGACACAACTGCAGCCTTCTTTCAGGATGACCTGGTGCTTATCACTAATCATCTCCATAAGCCTTGACAAGGTCTGGGCCTTAAGACTTCAGAATTTGCAGATTTTTTCTGCTGATAAAATGACATTCAGAAAGATAAAATTCAGTGGGGTGGGTGGCAGGGGCTGTGCATTGTCACCTGCTCACACAGGCCATGGGGCACATGCATTGGTTTTGCACACCTATACTATTCCAGTGCAATCAACAATTTACATGCACAATAACACTGGCACAGTTTCAGTGGCTCTTTTTGAAAATATACCCTAAACCCTGCATAGTTTTTAGGAAAACTTTATTTTAAAATCAAACAATGGGAAGGATTTTATAATTTTTAAGTCTCAGCATACTAAGAAGCTTTAATATGTATAGCAGCTTCCCAATTTAAAAGTAAAACATAACACTTTTCATTGGGTTGGATTCAACCAAGACTTCTGGTGTGATCACCCCAAACTCAGACAAAGCACAAGAACCTGAATTTAAAGCTAAAGCTAAATTTTATTCCTGGTTCTTGTTTTAATATTGAACAATATTGGACACCCAAGCTCCAGTTAGGCTTAAACCATAAAGAGGAGCTCCATGTACAGAGCTCCTGAAGATTAAGATCTCAGGGAGAGCAGGGCAAGGAGCACCAAAAGGCAAGGAGAAAACAACCTTTTATTCCTAATATTTTCCCCTGCAATTTAGAAACAGTATAATTTCATTTTTTATCTTTTTACACCTATCAAACATTTCCATACAGACTGAGATCAGCAATATATGGTGAGCATACAGCAAGGGTGGAGAGAACTGCTTTTGCCAAGTTACACAACGTGGCAAATAAACCCTTGCAACAAAAGCATTCCTAGGAGGAGCTGCATGGATGGGGCTGCTGTAACACCATCCTCCAGGCAGGCTCCTCATTTTTCCAACCCACATTCCCAATTTTCAGCCGTTCCCTGTTTGTGCACAGTGTTTTCCTTGAGAAGGTTGTATCTAGTGATGGTGCTGTTGGATCTAACACACCTATTAGCTCACCTAAGCTCAGCTCTCACAGCAGCTCTCAAGCAATTCCCATAAATTCCATCAACAGACAGACATGCTCTTTCGTTCCTCCACGTGTCCCTCTGCAAACTATGATGCTCTGGCACTGCCAATGCCACTTTTAGTGTCATCTAGATATTTGCCAAGTGAAGCAGGTTGTGAAGTAGTTTGCATCGTTCAAAACAATCTGATTGAGAGATTCAAAATGTGGATGTCCAGAGACACAGTTCATATTTTTCCCAATATTTTCTTCTTTTTGATCACTTGTCTACACCCAAAACTTATGAATGCAAGCAAAACTGTTTTAGTTCTTTCATGTTTCAACTGCTGAAACAGGGTAGGTTTAGATCAGATGTGAGGAAGAAGTTCTTCCCTGTGAGGGGTGGGCAGGCCCTGGCACAGGCTGCCCAGAGAAGCTGTGGCTGCCCCATCCCTGGGAGTGTCCCAGGCCAGGTTGGACGGGGCTTGGAGCAACCTGGGCTGGTGGGAGGTGTCCCTGCCCTTGCACTGCCTTGCAGACCTCATGGCACAGCATTAGTGGTGTCTCCTCACAGCCCCATCACTGCACCGAATGCTTTGCCGAACCTTTTGTCATATCAATGCTGGGAATTGTATTTCCAGCCCTGAAGTTTGTTTTCAACCTTATTGATCACGCGGGCTTGTTCTGTGACCTGGAACATGCCTGTCAACTGATGTTTCTCAGTTTTACAGTGTCCAAAGTTGCAAAGTTACTGCCACAAGCTCGGGGACAAGCCAGGCTTTATGGCTACCCCAGAGCATTAGATTTGTCTGTTTGCCAATCATCAATTATTTACTTTTGTGGTGTTAATAATCTAAACAAAGCAACTTGAGATTGCTTATCAGCCTCATGATATCTCGCTGTCAAAATACAAGTGCTTTTCTCCCTTTTTTTTTTTTACAGATCTATAAAAACTTGATAGAACAAGAATTGCAAGGACATATCTTCAGCAAGGAAGAAACAGCAACAGTCTTTCATGATGGTAATTTAAATTGCGCTTTTCTATTGTACAGAGTTAATTTTTTAACCTAGTTTTCAACTCTCTTCTAATTACATATGTCGTATTTTAAGTGTCTGTCCAGAATAAGGTTGAAATATCAACCTTGCATATACCAGTCCAAAACCCCAGCTAAAAACTGTCCTTATATAGGCTGTGGGTAGCGTTTTAAAAGAAAACAAAATCTTTATTTGCAGTCTCTAAGTAAATCATCAGCAGGTGATCATCACATACCAAAAGCGAGTTGTTCTTAAACACAAATGAACATGAGGAGGGATGGCATAAGGAGCAAATTCCAGTGCTCCCATGAGCATTCCTGCTGCTGAGGGTTTCAGGACTAAACAAGGCTTAGGTGAAGGCAACTCCCTGCCTCTCCAGCCTCTCACAGGTTTTAAACAAAAACAAAATAAAAAGGTTATGTTTGGCTCAAGATCCTCTGCTGTCACAGGTCAGTGGGTTTCATATCTCTGGGCATGACAGATCTGTGAAGTGCCTCTTCTTTAGCTGCCATACAGGGAGAATAATGAATCACCATTAATTTCTATCATTAATTGGGTTATCAAGATTCTTTTCCACAATTTCTGAGAACTGGATGTTCCAGTAAGCATTTATTTGATGCTCAGTGTAATAAAGTTTTAGGTCCAACCCTACTATAAATGGTCATCATCAGTAGCAGTAAATAATAATAATATTTTCCTCGTAGCAATAAGATCCTACTTGCCTTGAGAAAAAACGCCTATGCTGACCATGACCCACCTATGGACCATGGATTTATTGAGAATAGGGTTGGGAGAGTTTCACAGCCCCTGGTACACGAGGATGTGCAATTCAAGTTCACCACACCCAGATCCAAAATGTATTAGTAAGTTTTTCCTTTTTCTTTTATATTCTCTCCAATCCAGATTTTTTAAAAAGTGTATCCAGAGTCCTGATTTTTTCACTTTCACACTGTCCACCTCAGTCTAAGTTTCCTTGTGTCTCCATCCAACTGTGCCTGCAGACTAGAATTCCCAGAGGTGTTTGGGGGAACTTCAGGATTGGGAAAAAAAGAACGATAATGCTGCAAACATTATCTTTATGCAAACATTAAAGAAAACATGAGTTTTAACTGGAAATTCAGGATACAGGAAGCTACTAATGGTACTGCAACATCATCCAAAGGTGTCCAAGGGTGCTGTGCACACCGGGACATTGGGAAAGCAGCCCTTCACTCTTCATTTGGTCTTTCTTGCATATTCCACCCAAATCCCTGCTCCAAACCCATTTGTTCATCCCTGTGATGGAGCCTCTGACCTGCTGATTTGTTTATTTTTGTTGTTGATTTGCCCATCTGCTGATGTTGGTTTTGTCATTTGTTTACTTCAAGTTAATGTTTCTTTGATTTTATTGCAGAGCACTATGAGGTCCTAAATGATATGGGCATGTATAAAAATAAATGATGGTTATTTATCATTATCATTATTGCACTTGGCCAGGCCTTTAGCTCACTAAAGACACCGCTGTCTTCAGGGGCCTCTGAGATTTTGCTTTTATTCTGGGGGGGATTTCTAATTTCTAGGATATATCCCTAATAATGAGCTGCCTAGGAGAACTGTGAGCTTTGTTTTCCTGAGCATCTGATGAGACACATTAATGACGACAGGTAGAAACAACCCAACCCACTAAATCTCAGCTTCCAACACAGCATTGGGCTCTTTTTACCATTTTAATTATTAGTCTGATAAACAAAGAACAAATACACATGGAATCTGTGGAAGACTTGTGGAAATTCAAGCTGTCCCCAACTACAGTGAGTTAAAGAGGAGGGAATACGGTAAGTAAAGTACTTGCCTGGCACGGGGAAATGGAAGAAGGTTAACCAAGTTAATCTTCCCCTATTTCCTCCCCTCCTCACTCAAAGCCTCCAGGCTGAACCATCATTAGGAACCATATAATTGACTCATCCACAGGATTTCCTTTTTGTGTTCTGAATTATGGCAGATTTTCCACATTCTTCTTCTTCTTTTTCTTTTTTTTTTTTTTAATTTTAAACACTGGAAGCATTTAAACAGCAGGAATCCTTCCTCTACAGGTAGAAGATTTGTCCTATTAGTGAAGAGCACAGAGGCATTTCTAATTCAGGACACCACGTATTCCCCAGCACCATTAAAATCTGCTGATTAACCAATGGCCCAATGGATCTCCGTGTGCTATACAGCTGTCACATCAGATGTTTTCTCTGCCACAATTGGTGTGTAATTTTGCCAGGTTTAAGTGCAGAAGAGGGGAATTTCCTTGTGATGGTACAAATAATTCATCACGGGCTATGGCTCAAGATTGTTATGAGGGAAAGAAATATCTCACAGTTATACTGTAGTTCATCGTACACCTGACAAGAGAGTGTTTGGCACATATAGTGGAAGCTTGATAAAATGGTTTAAAATCAGACACCGAAAAAGAATTGCAAAAGAAATTCTTCTTCAAGAATCATTTTGTGCTGAATTATTTCTTTTTTACTTGAAAGCCCTGTTAATACACAGGAAGCATAGCAGGGCTGCTATTAAATGCGGGCAAAAAAATCACTCACTCCATAGCGAGACACCCTCATTTTTTTGTTGTTTTGTTTCCCAAACTGATTTTAAGACTGGAGAGAAGCGTGTCCTATAGCAAACAGTCTAAAACAAATGTTGGGAGCTTTGCTTCATTATGTGGTACATTGTAGTTTTATGCATGTACGCTGTGTGAACAAGAGGGTTAAAAGTTAAACAGTAGCCTAGGGCTAACACACTTGCAAGCTGAACAGGTACAAAATAGGCTTTTGTTGCTTTCAAACTATTACTGTATGTCTTTAGCAGGAAATAACAGAGCGGGCATCTGTGTGCAAAAATGGATTTCCTCTTGGTTGCAGGTAGTGTGGAACGGGGCTGGTTTAATGGCTGGAATGCCCATATGACCTTTAATCCAAAGTCATAAATTTGTCAGTGTCTGAAAGTGGCAGGATATCATTGCTAATGAGGCCAGTTTTTAGGACTTTGTATATCAAGACTAGCATCAGGGAGGACGGTGGGAAGGAGCCTCACATGGGCTTGGGGGGAAATCATTAAAGGGAAATAAAAGAGCGGCAGCACAGAAAGTAATGAAGAAACAGCCAAACCCGGCGAGCTCAGGTTGTTCTGCATTTCATAAAATGATAAATAACTCCTAGTCATGTTTATGTATAATGAATTACAATCCCTCTCCGTTTACCTTAGTAACATTTTACAGGGGCTGTATTTTACTCCCAACTACCAATTATGTCATCATCCTGGCATTTACCTGGACGTAATGACACACAGCAAAGCCATTCTTGCAACATAACTCACTGCTTAAAAGTGTTTGTAAAGCCAGACTGCATCCCATATACTCATAATGACTTGGAGATTGCTATTAAATTTTACAGATTAAAGTTTACTAAATCTTAAAGTCTTTGCGCCACTTCCAATAATTCTTATTAATCCTAAAGGAAAAGATGCTCAGCTATAGAAATGTCAAAAACTATGGGACCATCCCTAAAAATAAATAGAAATAGCCCACACCAGGGGCAGGGAACTTATTAAACAAAGGCACACAAGGAGATAACTAACCCTGCAACTTCAGTACATGAATTTTAATGGTTAATTTGACCCATCACAGGATATTTCATCCACAAGCATTGTTGTTTTTTGTGCAAAACAGGCCAGGAAGGGCGTTGAGGCTTCTCAGTGCAGGTTTCATTTCTGCAGGACTCCAAAACCTCAGTCAGAAATATCTACTGTAACATTACCTTACATTTATTCAATTTAATTTCAGTTTGAGAAGGATAGCATATAGATCTTTTTATAAGCTTGTAAGGTCACCAAATTTAAATTAAAGTGACCTCTTTTAAAGCACATTACTAAAAGTACTATGTGGAGGGAAATTTAATATGAATGGTTAAAATGCATGGAATTCAGATTTTACTGTCAAACAGCTCAATTAAACAAATTGAATTTTTAAGCAACAAAAGGGAATTGAATCAAATTAGAAACAGAGTGGGATCTGAAATGTGGACATTTATGAGTGATAGTCACAGGGCCCTCCAGCAGTGAGTTTTCTTTATTTGTTGCCTCAGCAGTTAGAGGGGTTGGCAGGCTGCAACACAAAAGGATAAAAATGTTCACCATTGAAACACAGTTTTTGGCTCCCAATAAATCATCTGTCACTTCATCACAGCCCAGTAGATAATGAGCAATAAAGTTTTCACACTCAGGCAATGAGAAAGCAGACACAAGAAATACAGCTAAAGCTGCTGTCTCTCTGTTCTGTAAACGCAAGGTGCTTTGTGGAATAAATGACCTCTGGATTTCTGGAAAAGAATCATTCCAGCCTCGGTAAAATAAACCATTTGATGCACTAAAAAAAGCCAAATCTAATAACATTACTTAGTTCCTTTAATGAAAGAAATAATCACATTATATCTATGAGCTCCAGCCATCTATAACAGGAAGAGATTCCAGGGTATTACCTCCGAAGTTGTGTCTCTATTGCCAGCAAAGCACATTGCTGAAAATACAATAAAGCTGCACAATAATTTCAAGTGGGATTGTTTGCAGAGATTCGGGAGACATTTGTGTTTGGGACCCGATCCTGGGAGGTTTTCCCAGCCATTGCAAGGGTGGATGTCCAGCCCTTCCCCAGGGTCTTGCCACACCACAAAGGAACTCTGAGGGTCTCCCAGCAGCAAGATGCCAAATTAATTGAAAACAGGTCTTGTCTTCACCCTGAAATTTAAAGTGTTAATTTTTTAGGCAGTATTTTACCTCACTGTTGTTTTGGTGAATATTTTGCAGTTGTAACGCCACAACCCAATAAAACTGTTGCTCTTTAGTTCAAAATTACTTTTTTTGGTTGTTTTCAAAACTAAAGTTTCAACTCACTTCAGCTTGCTGATAATGCTGAGGATATTCAGCATTCAAGTTTCATATCAAAGCCATTTCAGCAAAGGTGTCTGGGATGGCCACATACAAAGTCTAGTTCACATGCAAAATGTATCAGTCAAAAAGTGACAATGCAGCCCATAAACCACATAAAACATACATTGATTCATGTTTTAACTTTATATCAGCATTTGAAGGGACTTGAAGTAAAATAAGATCAGATATTCTTGTTATATGCAAATGACAACTTAATATTTGCATAATATGTCAAGGTAGAAAAATGCAAATAAACTTTGGGAAAGTCTGTATTTTTGTCATTCTCTCATAGAGCTAATTAGCAACTTGAAAGGAAATTGAAAGCTTCTCTTTTCTGAACTCCATGTCAGCTAAAAAAGGCACCAAACTCTGCTTGTTTCTAGACCAAGTAAGATGAGCAATTAACATCCCCCTTTTATTGAACTTCTTACACTGATCCATAGCCATAAATGCTGTTTATCACCTTCCCAAGTTGGATAAGGAGAGACAGCCCTGTTGGAACAGAGGTCACACAAATGTAACTAGAAAAGGCATATTCTGCTATTAAATGGGATAAATCCAAGCAAGATTCCTTGAAATAAAGGAAAACTTGAATTTACCCCAATGCAATTTAAAGCAGAATCAAAACCAACAGACATGGATCTTCACATTGAAAAATATGTGAAAAAGGCTTTTTAGGAGCTTCAAACCTGTCTTGGTTCATTACAGGGTCTTAATACTCTGTGTGGAGGTTTGCAGTGTATTTTTTTATGATATTAAGGATGTATTATTTATACTGACTGCAGCCACGCCATGGAATACACGAGGAGAGTTTGTTTAGGAACAGAGTGAAAAAATATTTGCTACAGGGGCAGTCTGGCAATATTGCTTGTTAAGACATGCTATTTGTAAGCAAATTTATATGAAAAGTATGCAATGTCTAATACTAAACTACTCCAGCCCCAGACTGAAGGGTGATTTTACAAACGTCCTGCAGCACTCAATCATTCCTTCATTTTAATGTCTTTATTTTATGATTTTGTTGATGAAATACTACTTACCCAGTGCTCAAAATTCCTTTTAGGCTGCAGGCACTGGCTAGTTGACACGGCAAGCCATATTTTACAGCTATATATTTTAGCTTTCTCTGTCCAAGTTGGAGGACACAGTAGCCAAGATGGTTTTTCATAGTAGAAATATATTTTCATATTTATTTATTGATTTGACTAATGTATCTATTTTTCAATTCACATGCTTATGTTTCAATCCATTAAAGTGATTCATGGTCAAATAATATGTTATTGCAAGTACAAAGAGGAGATAAAACCACTGTACACTGGCTATAACACAAGAATAAAAATAATAAAAATCCATTGCATGATTAAATATAGTTTTTAATCCCCACATGATCATGAGTAAACTGATGTTTTTAATTATTTTTCTTTAAAATAAGTTAGTTTTGTTCTCAGAAAATTGCAATTACTGATTAAATAAGTTCTTAGGAATAAATAACCTTACCCTACCTAAGTGCTCGACATAAAGCATCAAATTACTAGCAAAATAAAAAAAAAACTGAAAAGGCTTTTAATTAGTTAAAATGAGAACTAAATGGCAACTGGTAGAGGAATGTTGAGCCTGTCACCCCTGGGGCAGGGCTGGAGGAAATCCTGGGCTGGTGTGGCCTGGAATTGCAGCTGGGATGGATGGGGGCTGCTCAGCATCATGCCCTGAACTTGCTAGGCTTGGTCCAGTTTTTGGGAGACTGGCAAAAAATTCCCCAAGAAAGGCAAAGAAACCCATTCCTCAGGAGGGGCAGCACTCCAACCCCCAGGGCAGGGAACGCCCTTGCCCTGCTGTTACTGTGAGATTTTTCTTGCTTTCTGTTCACCAAAAACTGTCTTTTCTTCCATAGTTCATTCCTGAACTAAGAAACTTTATGGGAAGCAAAGCCAAGGCCAGAGGAGGCCTTGAAGGCTGGTCAGAGAGGGATTCTGGCTTTTCCAACCACTGTGAGCACTTCTGGTGCCCAGGAACAGGAGCCAAGCTCAGCTGTGGGGTCACAGAATCATGGAATCCCAGAAGGGTTTGGGGTGGGACTGACCATAAAGGCCATCCCATCCCACCCCCTGCCATGGGCAGGGACATCTCCCACTAGCCCCAGCTGCTCCAAGCCCCGTCCAACCTGGCCTTGGACACTCCCATGGATGGAGCAGCCACAACCTTTCTGGGCATCATCTGCAACAAGAACATGAATTTGTCATTCCAGGGTCAGGGGGACAAACCCTCGCCCAGGACATGCTCTGCCCTGACCACCCACTGAAGAATGCTAAACCCTCAGGGTTTCATGCTCAGAAGGGATCATTTATTCATGAACCTTCCCCTTCTTCACAGCTGGAAAATATCTTACTTTTTTTCCCAAAAGAAAGGTTTTTCAACTCAATGTGTTTTTTCAAACCAATAGCTGGGGTGAATTTCACCCCCTAAATCCCCGAAAAACAGCATTTCTCCCAGATTAAGGCATCTGCATTGCTCTTGGGAGGGTTGGACTACACAAATGTCGCTCATGCCCACCTCTCATGTCCATGACTCACACAAACAGTCACTTGCCTATAGAAAAATATTTACAAGGATAAAGCAATGTATGATTCTATGATTCCATGATCTAAAACAGGCAGCTGGATCCAGGATCTCTAAAATTTTGTATGGAAAATAAAGCCCAAGGGCTGGGCACCCACCCTCAAGTTTCAGGCCTGCAAATTGTTGCAGCCTCTGGCTGTAGCACCAGAGGGAAAACCCCAAAACTTCATCTTTGCAGAGGAAATTCAGAATTTTTGGTGTTCTGAGCCTGAGACATCAGACAGGGGATTCTGTTGCTGAAAGGTGTTTGCTCAGCAGTCACTCAAAATCCTTGGTTCCTAATTGGGGATTCAAAAAATTTATTAATTATATATCAGTAATCACTTTTGGAAGTAAAAATTTACAAATTACATGAGGAAGGAAAAGGAAAAGGAAAAGGAAAAGGAAAAGGAAACGGAAACGGGAAAAAAAGAAAAGGAAAAGGAAAAGGAAAAAAGAAGTAATTATTTCAATTCTGTTCTCTGCATTAAAAACAAGAGAAAAGCAAAAGCAAGGCAAATGTGGTTTAGGGAGTCATTTTGGAGGGCGTATGGAACAAGCTGATGCTAATGGTGACAACAAAAAGGAACAAAAACCCCAATAACCCTAAATATCAGTAAGTGGGGAATATAACAAGCCTGAGAGAGCCGAGACTAAGATATAAAGGAGGGAAAAGAGGCCCACAGAGGAGAGAGACTCAGAGCCCATAATGAACAAGTGGGGTGACATCCTCACACACTCCAGCCCTGCTGCACTTACTGCGAGGCCCGTGATGGCTCAGTAATTATAGATCAGCCATGGGAAATATCCCCCACACAGGAGATGAGGACACTGCAGGGATAAGTGGAAATGGGGCCGTGGAGGGGGAGCCGGGAGGACACGGAGTTCGGGAGGACGGGAAAGCACATCCAGGGGTGGGCTGGGGAACCCGCCGGAATTCCGACAGCCTTCCAGAGCCGGCTGAGCTGCACCTTTTCATCTGTGCACCCCAACTCTGGGAGAATGAAAAGGTAGTTTAAAGTCACCTTAGGTCCCCCTGGGAAGCCGGAGCACAGAAGGCTGTCAATGTGTTGAGGTAGAGCAGCTGAGAGGCTCTGGAGAGAGAGAGCTAAATGAATAGAAACTTGTTAAATGATGTGAGTTAATGAGAGCATTTTGGAATTAACCAGCTTCCATGACTTTAAATAAAACCCCAATGTCATTTTAAATTAGATTTTGTACATTTTTTGAAACCATTATTTATTTATTTTCTTTCCACGAGGTGCATTGGTGGGAAGATGGAAGTGTTAAAATTTAATGTCCTCAGCCCACTAGTGGTGAAATATTGGCACTCCTTCTTCAAGGAATTCAGAACTAGGGGAGCGGTGACAACAGCCACGAGATTATCAGGAGATGGGGAGTCACCCCACTCTTTTTGGGGATGAGGAGCTGAAACCCACAGCCAACAATGAGGACACAGATGATGGAAACACCATCCTCTGACTCTACATTGTCACACTGATCACTCCAGTCCTCAGTCCAGCCCAGTGGAAAGACACACAATGGTTTTGGAGCCTTACCCTGTGCCCTGTTCCAGTGCCATGTTGTCACCCGGAAATGGAATGTCTGCTCTTGCCATGGATTTACCTTGATCACTCACCACTTTCCTTGCCCTGCTTTATGGCCCTCAGGAGAGGTGAAAGGGCTATAACTCTTAATTTTTAATTGTTATTATTAGTGTTATTTAGGCCAGCTTTTATTATTTTAAAATAAACCCTCTCACAGCCACTATTTGGAAGATGAGGGAACATGTTTTGAAGAAAAATCATGTCAGGTGCTTCCCAGGTAAGTCTGGCTGATAAATTAACTCAGTTCCTTTATCATACTTGTGCTGTAAGCCAGAAGATTTCTAGATATGTATTAAAAGGTCATTTTCTGCACCAGTTTTTTATTTTCAACAGCTGTGCCTACCTCAAACCAGTTTAGAAGTAGGATGTTTCAGTGGGACAGGCACCAGTCTGGAACTGTGATGACTAAGGTCCAAATTTCTTTACTTTAGATATGCTCATGGAGAGCCTCAGATCTGATCAATTCTGAAATATTAATGCAATTCAACTTCAAAATCTTCTAAATTTACTTTTTTTCTTGCTTTATTTGTATTGTACTTTCTTGCAGGCTCAAATTAAGGGTGTTGGCACTGCCAGGCTCAGAAGACCAGTGTGAAATTAAAGGCTATAATGGTGCCCCTGGCACCACAGCAACAGATGATATAAAAATATTTTACTTAAGGAGAATCCCAGAATTCCACACTGGTTTGGGTTGGAATGGACCTTAAAGACCATCTTGTTCCATCCCCTGTCATGGGCAGGGACACCTTCCATAGGCCAGATTGCTTAAAGCCCCAAATATAATTAAGTTTTTCCCAGTGTGACCATCAGCTGTCCTTCTACAACACTTCCCAGTCTACAGAATTGCTGTTTTAGGAGAGGAACCACCTGTGATGGTGAGGGGAGGTGTCCAGCCATGTGAGCAAGGCAGCTGTCACATCAGAATCCCACCAAGGATGAGAATCAGCCCCCACAGGTGGGCAAGGAGAGTCCCCTAAGGCATTTCTAAGTCATAATCAGCTTTGTAATGCATAAATACCCCCCAAAAGCTCACACAAGCTTGTAGGACCCAAAGAAAGTGCTCTGGGAAAGAACCCAGTATCTCAAACAAAGAGTTGCCAGACCTTGGGTGTTAATGTTGGATAGGACAGCAAGAACATGGGATTTATACAGCCAAGAATGGGGACAGAAGCTGCAAACTGGGCACAGAAAGGAAGAAGAAATGGGAAAGGAGGATGGGATGCGGGACAGGACAAGCCCCACATGCCCTGTGCTCACTGCAGGCTGATCCCAGCCCCCACAGCACAGACTCCCAGTAAACTTAGCACCAGGTCCCAATTTAAACTCTCACAGAGCCTTTATATGATAATTACAGTTATTATAAGTGACCCATGAAATAAACACCTCTCCCAATTATGCAAAAGGCACGAGGTCCTTTAGAGACAGAAATCTCACAATAAGATTGACTTTCCCATAACGACGTAGAAGGAGAAAGGTGCAAGATGAATAACAATAATATCATGGTACATATAATGTATGTTTTAATTAGCTAAAGGTAATCAAATGAGGTTTGTCACGATTATATTAAGGTCAGGTCTCCACATGGTTTCATCAACAACATATTAAGACAAGGGAGGTGATGCCAAATTGGGGTTTAAACCTAATCAACATAATTAAACAAAGCAAGAACATGTGTTTAGAGCTACACCCATTTTACTGATCTCTCTATTTTAATTACTCTTGTAGAGTAAATATTAGGCCCAAAATAACTCTTAATTAAATTTTTCCCATACAAACAGAAAACACCATCTTCTTTCAATTTACTGTTTTTGTCAAATGGATGTACAATATCCAGGTCTTTTGTAGTAGAAACCATTTCAAAAGTGTGCTCAAATTATGCTAAAGAGCCTAATACATTCCAATGTATTGACATACTGACTTCTAATGTGTGGGAAACGGGAAACTACACAGGCCTAAAAAAGTCATGGGAAACCATAAAAACAAACTAAGCATAATTTAAACTGATTGGATGCTTCCTTGTAAGAAGTTCTTAGTTTCTAAATACAAAATGTGGACATTGAAATGCGGTCAAGTTATGACTTAAATTAGAAAAACATGTTTTCTTAGGTTTCTATCTTGCAGTATTTGGCACAACTCAGACACTGGGGAAAGAGTTATGTCAGTAACATTTTCAAGAGTGCATAAGTGGCTTTGCCTGGGCTAATGTTGAAATGGGGCTTAGGCACTCAGAAGTCCAAAGGACACAAGTTTATAAGGGCTTAAAAACACTCAAAGCTGCCTGAAAGGTTGTATAGGCATTTTTTTTAAATTCATTTAAATATTTTTTAAATTCTGACCTAAAGGAGATGACATCCTATCCATGTCTACTAGAAGGTTAGACTAGATGATCTTGGAGGTCTTTACCAACCTTAATGGTTCAGTGATTCCATGATTCTACTCTGCACAAAAGGCTATAGATATTTTTATAAGTACCAATCTTTGGAATAAACCTAATATCCACTCAGGTGAACTGTTCCATCCCAGTGCAAGGCTGATGCCTCTGGTGGGATTTCTTCTAATTGAGTTGTCTAAGTAAAAGCAGAATCAGGTCTGCAAACAGAAGTTGTAGCTGAGTATTAGAAACTGGAGTCCTATAGGTCCTCCTGGAACTTGGGATTAGTGGAAAGGCTGCTGTTTCCTGAAGCACTTGAAACTTGTTTCACAGGCATAGAATCCCAGAATGGGTTGGGTTGGAAAGGATCTTAAAGCTCATCTCATTCCACCTCCTGACATGGGCAGGGACACCTCCCACCAGCCCAGGTTGCTCCAAGCCCTGTCCAACCTGCCCTTGGACACTCCCAGGGATGGGGCAGCCACAGCTTCTCTGCCCAACCTGTGCCAGGGCCTGCCCACCCTCCCAGCCATCAATTCCTTCCCAATATCCCATTCCCATTTAACCCTACCCTCTTGTCCTGTCCATCCCGACCCTTTTCCAGATTCCCCCTTCAGCTTTTTTGGAGCCCCTTTTGGTACTGTAAAGCCAAAATAAGTTCTCCCCAAAGTCTTCTCTTCTCCAGGATGAACAATCCCAATTCTCTAAGCATTTCCTCATATCAGAGCTGCTCCATCCCTCTTATCAACTCTATGGCTTCCTGGACTTGCTCCAATAGCTCCATGTCTTCCCTCTGCTGAGTCCAGAGCCGGAGGCAGCACTGCAGGAGGGCTCTGAGCAGAGGAGAGGGGCAGAATCCCCCCCATCCCTGACGTGCTGCCCACACTGAAGGATGAGCCCAGGACACGGTTGGTTTTGGGGCTGCCAGCACACATCTCCAACTCACTGTCCAGCCTCTGACCCAGCAGCACCCCCAAGTCCTTGGCAGTGCTGCTCTCCATCCACTTAGGAAGATTAGAGCTGGAAATCAAATTTCCACTTAAAAAGGAGCGTAACAGAAACACACACAGGGTGGGGGGTTTCCTGATCCAGGTCTCCAGTCTAGCATGGCAAGGGTTAAAAATGTGAGAGCAAAAGGTTCTTAAAGCCTCTGTAACTCAGGGAGCTCAGCCCCGACCGAGCCCTTCCGAGGCTCCGCTGGCAGCGCCGGCGTGCGTAGGACCCCAAATGAGTTAGGAAGTCTTCCACTCCATCATGAAGAATTGTTCTCCAGAGTATCTACCAGTGGGGAAATGCTTAAAACACTTACCATATGTGGCTAAGAAGGGTCTAATTTGTCCATTTGGAAATTTTGCCTCTTTTGAAAGGATAGTTAATTTCAAGTAATTTATTTCATAGATGAAGCTTTCTTTGGAGTGGTTAATATATCACCCTTGGTTGCCTGAACAATTAGAAATTGTCACCAAAGAAAAATGTCGCAGTTCATGTAAATAACTATTTACCTAAAGGAAATGGGAATCCACAAGAGTCAGCATACTTTAATGAGCCATGACAATAGGGGGGGGGAAAAAAAGCAGCCAATGGTACAGTGCATCTGCTAAAGCTGACATTGCTTATGGTAAAAATCGGCCAAAACAACTCTTATTTGTTGGTTTTTTTCATGTCAGAAATAATGCAGCTTGAAATTTTCAACAGGCAACGTGAGTCCAGACCATTTGTTACTTCTAATGGCCTAATTGTTCTCCTGGCAGAAATAAAAAATTAGGGCACTTATGTCATTTACCTAAATTTCTAATTAATGCAATGGTAATAGAGAAACTGGAGCAGAAGAAAGGAAAAAAAAAAGTAAGTTGGTTGAAAAATGTTTCTCTTGGCCTTTCTACAATTTGTCTTTGTTAACTTTCCTACAATCTTTCCCTCTTAAACAGCAGGTAGAGTGATCTCTGCAGAGATGTTCTGGAGTTTTCCAAATGGACAGAAGTATTCTGGGCATTGAAAAATATGATTTTTTCCACCTGAACCATTGAACAGATGCAATAAAAGCACCAACTGCAGCACAATGTCCTTTATGTTGCCTCAAAGGAATGTGCCATTAAAATGATGTTAGAAATATTCTTCAAAAGCAGCTAAAAAATCTGCACTTCAGGCTGCAATTCCATCTCAAAATTTTCCACTGTTCCTGTGTCCTGATGTCCAACATATCCTGTGAAGCAAATCACGGCTCGAATGTGTCCTCTTTAGGATGCAGAGAAATGCATCAAAATGCATAAACACACCTTAGAAATGCCTCTTAAAGCACTTTGTCCTGCAGCACTGGCAAGTGTCCACCACCTCCTGGATATTTATTGTTGGAATGACATGGAGGAGGCTCTGTTTATGCCCATCATCAGGATATTTACACCCCCTTCTTTGTAGTGATGCCACATGTTGATCTTGACATCAGTAATGCCATTAAAACATTGTTACTGGCACACACAAAAGCACAAAACTGGGAAAATTTTAGAGGACCCCCAGAGAGGGTTTGTCCCATGAGGTGTCCAGGAAATAAGAGATGGAGATGAGCTCCCATTTCTCAGCTGGCTTAGATCCACCTGTGGTTCTACCCAAAAATGAAGTGATAGGTTTCCTGGTTGCTTTACAAGACTTTTCCAGTGGAAGAGATACTCAAGTAGAGCTGCAATTAAAATGTAAGTGAAGTGTAAATAAACACACACATGAGTGTTAGCAAATTATTTTAATTTTTCTCTTAATGTCTGAGGAGCTTCCCCAATGATCATATGGAAATGAAGAGAAGGGATACCAAGAGGAAGGTCTGAGATTTAAATGTGAGCTCAGAATCACAGATAAATATCCAAGGTGAGGGTTCCTTGCAGTGGATCAAAATACTCCACTGTTTCTGACCACATCTTGATCTGGGCACCCACACCCCAAATATTCCCAGCAAGTTTCCCCCTGAATTTTTGCTGTTTAAAAGCAATTTTTGCTTTAAAATTCCATTTAACTCCTACTCATCAAGTACCTGGAACATCCTGGAGTACCAAGGAGTAACCTTAATGCTTTCATTAGAATATAGCCATGATATTTCAAGAGTTAATAGCAAATTCTGATCCAGTGAACCTTTATTTTCTGTCATCCACAATCCTTTACCATGCCCAGGGTGATCCCACAGGGGGACTGCAGGAGGGATCCCACCACTGCCTGGGGCAGGACTGGGAGCAGCCCCCCAGGACAGTGTCCCAGGGGTTCCCCCTTTCCCAGGCAGGAATATGAGCTGCCTCCCCATCCCCACTTCCCCACCTGGGCCTTAGCATTCCCTCTGCAGCCTGGGAGCTGATTTGGCAGGAGAGGTGTAAACACAGGGCTTACAATAGCACCAGGAGCTGGCAGGAGCCGAACTCCAGCAGCACCAGCAAGTCCTGCTAAAATAAACATGTTACAGGCAAAGGTCATGATGCCTGTTAATATAAAGACTGCGTGGTGTATAATGCATTCAAATGCCAGAGTGAGAGAGGGAGATAATATGATCCATTTGCCAGATTCCTCCTTTTAGTTGTAACATGAAGCCATTCTGGGCTGGAATGACCCAGAGATGATAATGAAGCGGATGATGATGCCATTGCCTGTGATAATGGTGTGACAGGGAGAATACCCTGGAAAACTGCACGAGCTGATAAGTGTAAAGGTATAAACAAACCCAAACAATATGGACTTATAGACATTAGCATGGAACAAAAGAGAGGAGGGGAAGCAAAGCCAACCGATCAACATTAAACAAATAAAAGACTTTGCAAGGGTGACTTTTTCAGAGATTTTTGGTATCGCAGCTCCCAAAACCAAAACAACAGACGGCCAAGTGTCTCCTACTGGGGGGGGACCCACCTCTCTGTGCCCGGGAACAGTTTGTAGCAAACAGCCCGCGATATGAAAATGTATTTAATGCAATTAATAATTTAAGAAGTGAGAGCATGTGCTCTTGGAGAGTTAAATGCTTGTCAGAGTGATAGATGCACGCTTCACCACCAATACATTTCGTACCAAGAGCAGAGGGATTTTGCAAACTTGTGTTGACCTTGGGTTGCGGTGGAGAGGAGGCAGATTGAGAAGGCAGGCCCGGCTACGGCGGGAGAGAGCGTCAGCTCTCAATTTACAGCCCTTTCCCCAATTAAAGGACTGTAAAAACATTAAAATTAATGCAGTCTTAACTCCAGAGCAGGCTCTACTTTCTTAATTAGTGCATAATTATTCAGTTTTTGATATCCTGGAAAATTATCACATGGAAATTATTTTAGGCACAGTAACAATAGCAAAAATCTCTCTACCCCCCCAACTCGATTAACATGTGGAAGTAATTAACACTTTATTACAGTGAAAATACTATTACTGCTAATGTTTAATGACTTTTGCCATTGCATCATAAGCAGGAAATTTAGAATACTACAGAGCAATGGTCTGCTATAAATACAGTCCAAAGATTATAAACCAGAGTCAGATGATTCGCACTAACAGCGTTTAAGACAGGGATATGACATACAATCCGTTTCCAAAATGTCACATGCAGGAAATATAATTTTCTTGATAAAGTCCACTCCATCCAGCCAAGCAGGCAGTGCAATAACGTTGGATGAGTTCGGTGTAGGCAGCAGCACTCGAATCCTTGTAAAAGCCTGTTGTTAATCAAATTGAAACATAAAACCCCAAGCATAAAGTTATTTTCTCATAACAGTTTAATAGAAATTTCCAATCAAACAAAGGCCAAAAAGTGTTATTACAACATGAAGTTCCTTGTATAAACAACTTAAAATGAAGTAGGGGAAAGTTTCACGGGATTTATGGATTTCTTTATTTTCGTTATTTCAAGTAAATGTCTACTGTAGATCTCCTATAAATGTCTTGAGAAATTATGCACCAGCTTCAGATGATTCACACCAACAGCAATTAAGGTGCTGAGTCCACAGAAGTGTCAAAGAGGTCAGTGCTCAGGAAATATCATTTCATTCCAGCCGGTGTGATGGAGCCAAATGTGCCAGAAACAAAAGGAGCCCAGAAGGGATGGAGACAGCTCTGCCTCGAGCTGGGCTTCTCCACGGTGTGACAAGGGTACAGCAGATGGGTAGAACTAGGGCAGTGTTTGGTGAAATGTTTCACTATCAAAATGTAAATAGAGAATTGTGTTTAATATTCAGCACAGCCTTATGGAAATTCCCAAGCAAACAACGGCGTGAAGCGACGCAACACGAACGCTCTATAAAAGGAAAACCAAAACAAATATAGAAGGAACCAAATGGAAAACAAGGCTGACCCTAATGAACCTGCAGAAAGTCACACTTTGCTTATTTGCTACTGTTTATGCTGTTGGGCTGAGAATTAATGAAGCTGAGCACTAATCACGATTCAACCTATGGAATTATTTTGAATTTTAATATTCTATATGCGTAGCTCATTGGGCTTTCCCCTTTAAAATATTTTCCTTTAAAACATGTTCATTGATCTGGACCCATTCCACTGGCGAGCCAATACAGTTCATAAATTAAGGAACACTTGTTTTAGAAACATCTCCTTGATCCATGGGCCGTGGATACGGAGAGGAAGAATTTGGCACTAGGATGCTGAATATAAATTGCTGTTTTGGAAGGGACTCTCAGCAGCCCATGTCTGGAGCCAGCAGGCAAGAAGAATTCACCTGAAGTGGACACAGCTATTCGCTCCGGGATTAACTTGTTGCAGTTGCAAATGACTCATGAAACCGGCTTTGGCAAAGCTGAGCCTGGGCCCGCCGTTGAACTGAAATAATGTATGTGAAAAACCTGAACTGGATTACGAGGCCATCTGGAATGCATTCAGCCTTTGCATTAGGAGTAGCAGTTTCCTTGACAGAGGTTGTGAAATATTAGAATTCCTAATGGAAGAAATATGGCAGTGCAAAATGACACAAAAATCACACAACCTCATTCCCTGACACGGAACAGTGAAAATGTGAATCTTTCTCTCAAGGGTGCTCTATCAATCCTTTGCAAACAAGGCACTTCAGCAGGCAGAGGAGGGGCTGACAGGGGTTAACCCTTCCCCACCACCTCCACACAGGGCCAGAGGCAGCTTCCCTCTTTGGGGAGGCCAAAAATGGGAAGGGATGATGCAAATCGTAGATTCACATGGGAAACTCTTCCCAAAGCAGGGGGTACCTGCAGCACGGGCAACCCTAGGAGCTGAATCCCCCAGGGACAGAGTTGTGCCACTCCCACACCCCTCTGGGGTGATGGTGAGATGCCTCTAATCCCACTCCCCCAGCAAAATGCTACCTCTGGGTTATGCCAAAGGCAGGGAGCAGCCATGACGATGAGCCTATAGACAGCAACAACCAACCACCACTGGGGAGATCTGTAACTAAGAGCAGAAACTGTTGCAATACTTCCCTCAGAATGTCTTATTTTTGAATGTGTGTGGTGCAAAGTCAGCCTGGACTTTGGAAGACTTGCCCCGCAATTTGCTGCGCTAACATTTCTGCCCCTTTGCTATTTATTTACATTCGAATGAGAAACATTTTCCCAGTCATAAGGATTTACCAGCAGAAAGTCTCAGGCTGAAATGTTTACTTGCACAGTTGACCACACTCACCTAGGAACAGCTCCACATTCTTAATGTTTTACTCTTGGAGTTCTCTTGGATAACACAGAATCATGGAGTCATAGACTGTTAAGGGGTTGGAACGGACCTTAAAGACCATCTCATCCCAACCCTTCTATCATGGGCAGGGACACCTCAAGGCCTTATCCAACCCGACTTTGAACACTTCCAGGGATGGGACATCCACAACCTGTGCCGGGGCCTCATCACCCTCACAGTTAAAATTTTTTTCCTAATATCTGACCTAAATTTCCCCTCTTTCAACTTCTACCCATTATTCCTCGTCCTGCCACCACAGTTCCTGACGCAGAATCCCTCTCTGACATCCCTGGAGGCCCCTTGATGCACTGGAAGGGGCTTTGAGGTCTCCCCAAACCTTCTGTTCTCCAGGTGAGCAGCCCCAGCTTCCTCAGCCTGCCTTTGCAGGGGAGGTGCTCTACTCTTACAAGCACCTAACTGATTTAGGAACCCCCAACAACTCTGGTTTCAAGTGCTTTTTCAAATCCCATCCCTTGTCTCCCTCGTTGTCATTTATAAGGCACACAAAGCTACTGTTTATTGCTACTTCCCTGCAGAAAAGGGAATAACTCCAAGATAGATTTTCTGTTTAGGAAATAGATCTGGGTTGAATTATTCAAAAAGGCTAACAATATCCAGCCCCAGAAAACTAAGGAAAGGCATAGAAGACTCCAGAGCTAAGGGGCTTTTTTACAGCAGCCAATTGTTATGACTCCTTTTAATTAAATACAAATGAATTAATTGATATGAAGTACTGCTAGGCAATTATTTTGCTGACATTTTGTCTCTTTTGAGACACACTTGTTTACTGCATCTCTCAGCTGCCAAATTTTACCACCATTCTCACTATTTTAAACATATATTTAAAGACTTAAAGCTAAGTTTGTTCTGTCAGAAACTTTTTACATTAATTTCATATTTGTGTTAATGGTACTCACATTGGACCCAATAGGATTTACATTTTTTAATCCATCTCCCGTCCCTAGGCCATCATTGTACATGAGATATTGCATGTTAATGAATTTTTCTGGTTAAAGATTTTTTAAATAAATGAATAAATAAATAAGTAATGAAACACTGATTTTTATCTCACTGTACACAAATTTACTGGTTGATTTTTTTTTTTTTTTTGCTTTCTGGTTTGCAGTGAAATATTTTCATCATTTTCCAAAGATATGCATGAAAGTACAAAAATGATGGTTGGCTTCGGAACAAACCTGCAGCAGCAGCCAGCAGTATATTAGCCTTTATATAGTAGGTAAAATTGAAGGGTTATCTGGAAAACCATAACTGCCCAAAACAATTTTACATCCTCTGATTATTTTGGGGAATTGCTGGGCTCGAGTTACTTCATGACACATCCCACAGCACGTGTGTGATCCATTTTTTTAAGTCAGCTACACGTCCCCCAGTGGTTCAAATGTACAGGATGAGATCACAAGCGACTTGAACCCTTTAGACAGAAGAAAAACGTTTCAGGAAAGCATTCACAGGACTTTTAGACTGCTCTTGGTGTGTCATGGGCTCAGCTCTGTGCTAGTGAGCAGCTCCTGGAAGCAGCAAGTCCTTGGAAACTGCTGGCTGTGAAGTGAGTTGTGGACATCCAGGGCTCCAGGACACCCAGAAGTTGAGCCCCTGCCTATCAGATCAGTAAAAATGTCAGCTGACAAGCTGTAGACCTGCCTATCTCTGTGATCTTTTCCTGCTGTGTACATTGAAATAAATAGCAGTCTGAAGAGTAATTAATTTACCACTGGTGAACTGAATTAGCCTAGTGGAGCACAGAGAGCCTTCAGAGACAGGTAACATGAACCTGCACACCCACATTTAAAGACTGAAAACTAAAAAATACCAATGCAATGCAAGTATTGAGATGTCAGTTGTCTTAAAGCCACTCTGCAAGTGTTGAACTCTGGCTGAGTGCAGACAGAGCAATTCCTTCCTCTAATGCAACTCTACTGCTAAAAAAATGAGCCATGTGGCCAGACAGGGTCTTTTATCCCAACATGGTCTTCTACCCCTAACACAGCACTGCTAAGAACAGTAGGATATGCTGAAGACGCCCATATATCATATACATAACGGGTCTACAGCACTGCAGCAATTATGCAAGTAAAATAAATGCCTATTTTGTTGATTTTTAATCGTACCTGTGGCATTCTCATCCCTTACCATTAAAAAGTCATGGACTAGATTCTCTAAATCACAGAATCACAGAATCTCAGGATATGCCGAGTTGGAAGGGACCCACAAGGACCATCCAGTCCAACCCTCAGCCCCGCCCAGACTCATCCCCAAGAGTCACACCCTGGTCCCCTTAGCATCATCCAAACCCTCCTGGAGCTCTGGCAGCCTTGGGGCTGTGCCCACTGCCCTGGGGAGCCTGCTCAGTGCCCACCACCCTCTGGGGGAAGAGCCTTTTCCCGATATCCCACCTAACCTTGCCCTGACACAACTCCAGCGATTCCCTGGGTGTGTCCCTGGTCCGCACAGAGCAGAGATCAGTGCCTGCCCCTCCTCTGCCCCTCCCGAGGGAGTTGGACCTGCAATGAGGTCTCCCCTCAGTCTCCTCTTCTCATGTAACTGCAGGAGATACAAAGACACCTGCTTTAGATTGAACAAGTTTTTACAAAATGTCACGTTTTTCAGCCTCTTCAGCCCCAAAGTCTGGAGTTTTCCTTTCTCTAGGAGAGGGGACTTTAGTGTGTTCATACAACTCTTGGACATGAGACTTTGTTCTGTCTTGACAGTGTCTGGTTTCTCTTAGGCCTGGTTTGGGCTATCAGCAGCTCCTATAAACCTTCCTCTGATCAAAGCACATGACTGGACATGCACAAACTGGCTGGAGGACAGTGCTTCTGGTTTTCCTATTTACCTATCGCCTGACTAGACATTTCTGCACATAAATCATACTTAGAAGACTTAGCAAAAGACATCAGTCACTTAACAAACTGTCCCATCTTTATCTCAAGGTAACAGATGACTGTTGACTATCTGCGCCTGTTACCAGAGCAGACAAAGCTCCTGATGAAAGGCAGCATGTGACCAAAGTTACAGACACAGCAGGAAAGACTTGGCACCGCTTCCAGCAGCCCCCTAAACACAGATACAGGGAGAGGTGGATGAATGGAAACTGTACAGAAATTCCCCCTCCACATCCCCCCAGGGACCTCTGACAATGACCAGCTCCTGTGAAAATTCAGGCACTAGTGATTCCTGCCACTGCCTGGAATGAGTTGCTGGAGCATGTCCAGAGAAGGGAACAGAGCTGGGGAAGGGGCTGGAGCAGCAGGAGCCGCTGAGGGAGCTGGAGGGGCTCAGCCTGGAGAAAAGGAGGCTCAGGGGGGACCTTCTGGCTCTGCAAGTCCCTGCCAGGAGAGGGGAGCTGGGGTTGGGGGGTGTCGGGCTCTGCTCCCAGTAACAAGGAACAGGAAAAGAGGAATTGGTCTTAAGTTGTACCAGGAGAGGTTTAGGTTGGCGATTAGGGAAAATTTCTTCATGGAAAGGGTTTTCCAGCCCTGGCACAGCTGCCCAGGGCAGTGGTGGAGTCCCCATCCCTGGAGAGGTTTAACAGATGTGGAGATGTGGCACTTGGGGACATGAGTTAGTGTTAGATAAATGGTTGGACTCAATAACCCGAGAGGTCTTTTCCAGCCTAGATGGTTCTGTGATTCGATGGAGAACAGGGCAGAGCAAGGTATGTGGATAATGCCTTTGTTTTTGTACAGAACAGGGATAACTGCCCTGAGCTCCACCTTGGTGCTTAAGACATGGTACTACAGCATCCATTGGGGTGGAAAGCATGGCCCCATGTCCTGCTTTAAAGTAAAGCCTTTCCTGTGGTTCTCTTCTGACCTGACTGTGTCCAACACCAAGCCTTGTTAGATTGCTCCCACGGCTAAGCCAGCAGAGCAGTTCCTTTGGCCCACCAGGAAAAAAAACAGCTGGTGTTTCTGAAGCTGAAATTTCACTCCAAGTCTCCTGAGACCCCAGGCATGAACAATGATTGTGTGTCCTCATTCAGTGCTCTGGTGTGTGTCCATCTCTGCCACTGCTGCTGCTGGTTCCACTTTTACTGCAGTGGCAATCAGTCTGGGCAATACCTACTGAGAGATGAATTGTCACCCCAAACCTGGCAATGACAGCCAGAAACCCTGTAATCATAACTGACCTGGGGGCTGAAGTTTATCTCCAAGCAAGACATCAGGAAGATATTTCAGCCACTTTCTTTTTTTTAAACTTAGCTCACCCTGTCCCACTTCTGTTTCTTAAACCTTGTTGGCAACAAAAGAGAAGCCTCAGTGAATCCAACCAATCCATGGCAGCTACTGCAAATTCCACTGTGTGGATTCACAAATTAACTGCACAGGCTCACACAGATTTGTAGGATGGTGCTCCCATGCTGGGATTTTCTTCCTGACACCCACCATCTTCCCCAGAGCTTGTTACTGTCACACCCAAGAGCAAGACAGTCCCGTTAATCAATGGTACCTTGGCACTGCAGCTTTGTGTGTGCATTTCAGGGCTTTACAGTACAATAAAATTTACAGCTCGTATAATTAAGAATATGCCAGATTAAACAAATTAAATCTCAGCCCTAAAAGCAAAAGCTCTATCAGATCAAGGCATTATGCATGAAAGAAATTTCAAACTCAAATCAACAACATCTGAAGGCTCAGAACACAAAAGCTGTGTAGGAGTCACTGGGAACTACTGCAAGACCTATTTCATAACCTCAAGGTACAATTCATGGCACGGGGCATCAGAAGGTCACAAAGATTAATTGAGTGCAAGGGTTAGTTGGAGATTTGTGGGGAAGCCATGCTGTTCCAGTGATTTCTTTTTTTTTTTTTTTTTCCCCTCCATGAAAGTAACAAATAATAACTTGTACTGAAATTTGCATTCATGAAAGGCTCTTTGTCTCTCCAGGGTATTCCTGGAAGTGAGAGTGTGGAGACAAGGAGAAGGGAAGCCCAAGCACACATCCTGGAGCGTCAGGAGGGATTTGGAGAGTCCCCTTACCCAGGATTCTGTGCTCTGCTTGGCTCTGTGTGATGTTCGGCTCCAGGAGCACCTCCACAAATAGATGCAACTTTATTTAAATGTTTCCCAGTAGATGCCCTTTGGGGTAAGTGACAATTCCTGGCTGTGGAAGAGCAAAGCAGGGATGGACATATCAGCCTGTCTCCACAGCAGAGGGGCCCCAGTGTCCTCAGCATCTTCAAGGCCTCCTCTGGACTCACCCCAACAGGTCCATATCCTTCTTCTGCTGGGGTCCCAGAGCTGGACACAGTGCTCCAGGTGGGGTCTCACCAGAGAGGAGGTGGAGAATCACATCCCTTGACCCTCTGGCCATGGTTATTTTGATGCATCCCAGGACATAATTGGCTTTCTGGGCTGCAAGGACAGATTATTGGGTCATGTTGAGTTTCTTGTCCACCAACATCCCCAAGTCCTTCTCCCCAGAGCTGCTCTCAATCCATTCTCCTCCCAGCCTGTATCTGTGTTTGGGATTGCCCCAGCCTTGGACTTGGTCTTGCTGAGCTTCATGAGGTTCACACAGCCCCACCTCTCCAGCCTGTCCAGGTCCCTCTGGAAGCCATCCCTTCCTTCCAGCATGTTGAGCACCACACAGCTCAGTGTTGTTGGCAAACCGGTTGAGGGTACACAGTGTCACTCCCAGTCCTGACCCCTGAGGACACCACTTGTCACTGGGCTCCACCTGGAGAGCAATCCTTTGACTGCAACTCTTTGAGTCCAGCCATCCAGTCAATTCCTTATCCACTGAGTGGTCCATCTGTCAAATCTGTGAGAACACAGAAGAAATAAAATGAAAAGAATTAACCCTTTAGCAAATTTCACTGTTTTTCAGATAATAGTGATTTTTTTTTTTTACTCAGTTTCTCTTCTCCCACATCAGAAATTGATTTTTTAAAATGCAAAATATGAAGTTTTCAGGCTTTTCCTTCTGTTATATTCTTCACAAGATAAGAACATGGATAATCAACAGTATGAACACCAAGTCTTGGAATTCAATACTGATTATATTGGGTATCATATCGTATCAGACAGTAAGAAGAAGAATCCTGCTTTATAAAACAGGACACAAATGACAGAAATAGTCCTGTCTCTGTGCAGGAAATGTCCCCTCCTGTTCACCACCATTCTTTGCACACAAAGTTCAATGCACAAAAAGTTATGTGCTGCTGCAAAATGACTCCACTATGGATTTTTACAATCATCTGAGAAACTTATTTTAGAAAAGCTCAGAGGTCAGCAGCAATCTCCATTTTCCCATTTGTTCACAAAAAGCTGTGCATGACATGGGCATTAGGTATATATATTCGTATTTATAAATATAAAAGATATTAGTTTCTCTTTTGAAATCGTGTTTCATATGCAGTTGGTGCTGGATTTCAATAAGCATCTAATTAAGATGGATTTTTTCATCCAGTGCTCTTGCAAATTCTATTTATGGGAGCTGCTTCACATATTGCAGGCTATCAAAAGAGCAACCAAAACTGCAAGTTCAGCAGAAAGATATTTTCAGGCAAAAGGGGAGAAAGGGGGACCAAGACAAATGATAAATTTGGGTTCAAATAAAGCAAGAGTTTTGATAGTGTTTAAAGATGTGTTTGGTGCATCTTATGGAATGTGAGGACATGGTTGGTGATGAACATGGTGGTGATGCTGGTTGATGGTTGGACTTGGTGATCTTAGAGGTCTTTTCCAGCCTTAATGCTCCTGTGATCACACATCTTTCATTTGTCATTCAGGCATTAACATCTGCATGGTGTTAAATTGCTTCTGAATATTCCAATAACCGTTTCAAAACAAAACCATTCCCCATTTCTATGAGGAACATGAACCTTGTGAAATTTTATTTCTTCTGTATCTTCACAGATTTGACAGATGGACCATGCAGTGGATGAGGAATGGCCTGGATGGTTGCATTCATAGAGTTGTGGTCAATGGCTTGATGTCCAAGCGGAGATCAGCGACAAATGATGTTCTCAGGGGTTGGGACTGGGACTCATTTGGACCATCGATATATTTTCCCTCACTTCCCTCTGGAAGGCAAGGAGGAGAAGCAGTAAAGTCCACGTGGCAGCAAACCCAACAAGGTAGACGACATTATTTACAAATCACAACAAGTTTGGCAAAAAAATCCCAATACCTGAATCTTGGATTTATGAAGTTCTAGAATTGGCTTTCCTGTTTTAATTTGGGAAGACAGTTATGGAGACTTTGTGTTTGAACCACTGAATATTTGCATATGGCAAGTGTTGGTCCCACAAAGAAAAAATTAATTACTAATAGTCAGCACATTGTTGTCCTTGTTGACAAAACTAGAAATTCCACTAAATGTAGCTAAAATTTCCAGGACTTCCAAACCCTCTGAACTAGTAATATTTTTGTTGTTTTATAACACTCAGGCTATTTTTCCCATCATTTAAACATAGAAAGAAAATGTCTTGCTTCCTTATTTAGCAGACTTGGAAAACCATTATCAATCATCAAAAATATGTATTAGACACTTTTATTCCCCTGACAAATTTATGCCAGAAAACTGATAGACTTATTATAGAACCTCTTCCCACAACACCAAAAAAAAAAAAATAATCCATAGTTCCATGTGCTTCACTCTCAGTCTTACAATTTGGGAAACAAAATCTTTATCCAACAGCACAGCCCTTGGAGCAAATATCTGAGAAAAAATCTTTTCTCTGCTAAGTTCACATATTGAAAATATCATAAAGGTATTATCATCCTCTAGGACTATGTGAAACTCTAAAAAAGTAACTGTATTAAATGGATTTTTTTAATCCCTGCATGTTCCAGTAATCAGTAAAGCAGATTTAAGTCCGGGGTTTTCTATCACTATTAGGAGAGAGGAAGAGCCACAAGGCAGCATATTTTAGGGATATCATTTATTACAAAAGTTTCACTGTGGTTTTGTTTTGTGGGTTTTTTTTTTTTCCATCAGTGGAGAATCTCTGCTCATCAGGATTTGTAATAATACACTTATTGTATCTGATGTTGGGAATCCATCCTTTGTAATACTTCTTGACATAATTGCAGCTTTTGACACACTCAATCGTGGGATCCTTCTAAACCATCTTGAAAAATATGTTGGTCTTTCAGGTTCGGTTATTCAGCAGTTCAAATCTTATTATAACCATCGACTACAGTTTGTTAATATAATTTCTTCCCATTCCTCCTCTTACATTGTCATCTGGAGTCATCTGTTACAATGTCATCTGCAGTCCCACGGGGAGCTGCTCCTGCTTCCATGTGCTCCTTTATCTACCTGCTGCCTTTAGGAGCTACAAAACCCAACTACAGAGACATGGGCTCTCTTATCACACTCCTGCTGACACTCAGCACTTTAATTTTCTATTCCTCGTGCCTATTTATTTCATCAACATTCTAATGCTTCTCCCTCCTGCTCAGCTATTTAGATGAGGCCCGGTTTAAAAAAAAAAAAAAGATAATATTAAAAAAGGATGTTTTTTTAAACATTTGGAAATTATACCCCAGACACAGAGAGGCAAAACAAGTTTTTGATTACATACCTTTTTCACAGCCAGGTGATTCATATTATTGTGCTTTTCAATTCCAGAATTGCTTTATTTATTTATAAATTTCCACATATTTGAGCATGTAAAAATGCCCAACAACACCATAAAAACTCAACTAGAAGCCATAAAAAAGGCATGAAGTAGAGAAAGAAAACAAAGCAAAGAAAAAGGAAAATAATCAGTTTAGAGTTGCATCCAAATTTCACCAGCCAGATTTCTATTTGTGATCCTATCTCTATACCAGTCAATCTGAGCTATAGTACCAGAATCTGAACTTTAATGGATAATATTGCCACATATGCTCCATAAAATCCAACCAGGAGCTGCTTTTCCATAAGCACAGGAGATCTGTAACTCCCACAGAGTTTGGTGGGCTACAGCAGATACCCAGAGCTTCAAAAATCCAACCTAATTCTTGATATTACAAATACTTCTCCTCCATCCTCATTGGCAGGAAAAGATTAGCTTGGAAAAAGAATATCTTAGGGAATAAAAAAGAGAAGTATCCATCTCTTTTCCACCTGCAAATGGGCGATTTCTGATTTTTCAGAGAGGGAAGTTGTTGGAATGTTGTATAAAGTCCTTTCTCTGTTCTTCCAGCTTTTTCACGGTGTTCTCAAATTGTCCTGATTAAGTGAATCTCCCAGTCTGAAGAAAACAACTTGTGTTACCAACACCAAGTGTCTTCTTAAATAAATCTATTTACACTTCTAAATCTATGTATAACACACAAAAAAAAATTAAAAATAAATAAATTTTAAAAAGAGGTGTCTTTGGTTATATTTTTAGGAAACTACTGTCCATTTCTTCTGCACAATCTCTTCCCCACACTTTTGAGAGACACTTGACCACATGTGTCCTGTTATCCCCCTCAAACTCATAACCTGAGTCACTTAATTCATCCACTACTCATCCCTTTTGCCCCTATCAAGAGAAAACTCAAGGCCAGTAGAAGAAGGGAGGTGGAGTGGAAACAGAGTTTGAGTAGAAAGAGAAGATCAAAAAGAAGGCAGAAGGGGGCTGGAGATCTTTATAAGATTTAACAAAATGAGTCTGTACAGAAAGAGCACTAAGAAAATAAAACTAATTTCAGCAAACTGTGATTCTGATGTAGCAGGAACCTCACCCCTCTTCCTGGAGCTGAGCTGGCTGCCTCCAAGGCCAGCTTGGAAGTGTCCAAGGCCAGGTTGGACGGGGCTTGGAGCAACCTGGGCTGGTGGAAGGACACCCTGCCCACGGCAGGGTGTGGCACTGGGTGGGCTTTAAGGTCCCTTCCAGCCCAAACCATTCTGTGATCCATCCTCAATCCATGTAACAGGTGTTTCTATATCCTGACACTTTTTTAAAACCTGTTTTGTTGAAATTAGTCATTTGTCAGCTTTATTTTGTTGTTAGGAATATTTCCATTTTTCACAGTTTAGTGATTACATTTCATTCCTCCTCTCTTCTGCTGTGCACGAATTCAGTGGCACTCCTGGGAAGGCATAAAGAGAAAAACTTACAGATTGAGTTCTTTTTCATATGCATTTTTATAAATTCAACAGTTTAAAAGCAATATTGAAATAAGAATGAGATCATAAAATCATGGAATTGTTTGGGTTGGAAGGGACTTTAAAGATTAGCCAGTTCCACCCCTACCATGGGCAGGGGGGACACCTTCCACTAGAACCTAGAACAGGTTGCTCCAAGCCCTGTCAAACTTGGCCTTGAAAACAGGCATTGTGGTGGGACAACAGGGAAAGAAAAAAAACCCTGTTTATAAACACAGTAATATTTTATTTTCTTTTGTATCACCAGATTTTCTCCTTATTTGAAATTCCCACGTTTGTCAAGTTTTTAAAGTTTTTTTGACAAGGCAAGACTTTTAGTTATATGGAATATTGTGTGGATTTCATTTGATTAAAATATTGATATGTTTAATTTCTGTGCCCAACCATATCATGGTAAGGAAGGTTAAAAAAATCAATGTAGCCACACACAAACTTCTTCACACTCCATTTTAATTTCTTTTCTTGTTGATAGTGTTGGTTCTGTCACAAAGCAACCCTAAAGTAAATTAAAAAATTAATGGATCAGGCATGAGAATAATTATTGTGGAAAAGGCCTGGACTGTGCCTTTTCCAAATAGACCAAAAAAGATTGATGCACAAATGACACAAGTGGGCCCTACGAGCTTATTCAATAAGGGCCCACTCAAATTCCATCTGTGAACATTTGGTCGGCTCTTTTATGGCCAGGAGGCCATTCCTCCAAGTTCATATTAATTTTTGTGCACATCTGTACACTCACCTAATCCCTGCCCACATGCCACTCCAATTACAATTAAAAGCACAAGTTAAAAATTGGGCAAATTTTAATCACAATGAACTCTGTAGGGTTATTTAGAAAAAAAAACAATCTATGGAAGATTTTAATTATTTTTAATTTCCCCATAATTTCAAGAAGAAATTAATCAGATTGGTGAACCTCCAGCCGTTGCCCTCATGGTTCTGATTTTTCCTTGGATGCAGAACAATAGGAAGAAGCATCATTGGACTTCTGGAGCTCTCAGAGTTCAGCATTCCACTGCTGCCAGCGTGGCAAAGTATTTCACTGCACAAATCTGGAGTTTACCCTGAGATCAACAAGTAAATTACTGTATTCCAGCTCTTATTATGATCCCTGAACGAATACAATCAGCATCATTATTTTAAGCAAACAATTGCAAGGGCTTTAAATAAAAAATGCCGTGCTCAGAGCATTTACATTTTAAGCAGAGCATATTAATAGGAAGGGAGAAGAGGAAGATGCCAACGAGAAATGTCAGCCGGTTTAATCATGCTTAATATGAAAAGACTGCTATAACTTTAAGAATGCAGCTTAGCTGACTTTGGAGCTTAGGTTTTTATTTTTCTGCTTTATAGCATGCTTCAAAACTACTTGGACAAATACAAAACAAGAATTACAGTGCACCATAAGTTATTTTAATATCCTGTAGTGGTGTATACTTCCAATGAAATCCCAAGACTATTATTAAGGTTCTGTGTTTGTGTGAAAATGTCAAGTTGTTTCGAGTGACTACATACTCTAAATTATATATAACTGTTACTTTATAGCTAATAGGCACTAAAATTACTTTAAAACAGAAATGTAAAGTTATATTTTCATCCTTTTTGACAGATAATAAAGCTTATTTATGAGATACATTTTCTCAAGTATTAAAATATATAATGTTTACAAAAACATTAAAAATACCAATACTTGATATTTAAGCAAGAAACAGAGCCATCACGAAGATGTCTTCCTGCCTGTATCCAGCATGAAGCCAAAGAGATGATAACACAATAATTTCACTCGTGAAAGTCATTTGTTAAACCAGTAAAAAATAAAAAAGGCTGTGTCTCAAAATGAGATTTAGATGCTTTTCCTCTCCCTGCCCATCATTAAACTGCAGGTATGAAATCCTTGTGTGCATCTTCGAGATGAAACGATGCCACATGACACACTCCCACCCTTTATTTTAAATTGCAGCCACCAAGACACGTTGCTTAATTGCTTTGTTGCCGTGTCCCTGCCCGAGGAGGCCGAGGGGGAAAAAGTTGCTCCCTTTAACAAGCGCCATGGAAAGGGACATGAGCACCAGGGTAATTTCTCCCCTTGTAAACTCCAGTTAGGATGGAGAATTTATGAAAGGCGAGATTGCTGCTGGCAGGATGTACCCTTAAGTGTCCACACCACTGCTCACCCACCAGTTAGTCAGGGGCTCAAATAAAAAAGGCTTCACATGCAAATATTATCCTGGTTTATTCCTCCTGAGCACTTAGTAAATAAAACCATATAAATGTCGAGATGTATCTTGTTCTCTGCAAAGCATGAGGGGTATCGGTCTGCTTTAGCCCTGATCCACCCAGGGTTGGAGGCAACCTTCCCAGAAGGTTGTGGAGCTAATTGCCAGCCCTCTGCTGTGACAGGGATTGCCTCTTCTGCTGAGGGGCTGGGGCTAAATTTATGCTGCGTGGTTCTGCTGCTCTGCTCTACAATATTATGCCGAAGCATGAACAAAAGGAAATTACCCCGAAGCGATGGAGTGCCACAACGCATTGTCGCTATTAATCTTTTAGTAATGGCAATGCTAATTTGACATGATGCATAGTAATTTATTAATAGAAGTATTTGAAGTCCTAAACTTCAAATATTCTGGGTGAGAAAGGAGGGCTCTGGAAGTGGGGAGGGGGATGCAAAGCTCTTCACCTCCAAAGTGCTGCTGTGGCTTTGACCCCCATCAGCACTGGCAGGAAGATGTTGCCCCCATGCCAAGCCCCAAGTGTTCCGACCCAGGTGGGATCTCAGGGAAAGGCTCTTCCCCCAGAGGGTGGTGGGCACTGAGCAGGCTCCCCAGGGCAGTGGGCACGGCCCCAAGGCTGCCAGAGCTGCAGGAGGGTTTGGATGATGCTCTGGGGCACAGGGTGCGACTCTTGGGGATGGGGCTGTGCAGGGCTGGACTCGATGGTTCTTGTGGGTCCCTTCCAGCTCAGCATATCCTGGGATTCTGTGAACCTGGTGGTTTTGTTACCCAAATGCAACCCATGAGCTGTGCAGTGCCAAGCCCCCCATCCTGGGCTCCAGCCCTGGCCAATCTCCGCGTTTCCACAGCAGGGAGAGGAAGGAGCGCTAACACCGGGGCCTTGGCAGAGGGAATTTTCGCCAGGCGCTGGTCGGCAGGGGATGCTCCTGCACCAACCAGCTCGTTGCTGTCTGGGAGAGGGGGGCAGCTGGGGCACAGCTCCCGGGGGCTCTGGCCCCCCGCGCCGAGCCCTCTGCCCAGCCTTGGTCTCGGCAGGAGGGCACAGCAGGCTGCTCCCGGGCATCGCCGCTCCTACAAACTGCTTGGCCGTGCTTATAAAAGGGCTAATCCGTGTTCACATCGCACGGGCTTTGTTCCTTCTCCTGAGCCATCATTAACTATTAATCGAGGGTGGGTTTCTTCAAAGATCTGCTCCATTTGTTGTTTGCTCTCGGAAAACAGGAGCCCGTTTAGGAGGCATGAGAGTGCCAGGAAGGCAGAGGTATTTGTAAACATCAGAATGGTCATATTAAAAGACTAAATGTGCTTGAAAACAAAAGACCAAACGATAAGGGGAGAAGGAAGGTATGGATTTTTTTTATGTTGAGCTCACCAGAAAGCTGCAGGAGAACTTCTTGATTTGTTACAAGAGCAGCACTGGAAAAACTGGGGAAGCCTTAAATTCCACTTGTCTGATTAATGTCAAGGTTACGTTCGATCTACATTGGTAGCACACATGAATTTCGTGTCCCCAGACTTTGCAGGAGCCGACGTAACAAGAGCCATTATTTATTGGTGATAATGGCCACCAGCCAAGGTAATACTGGGCACAATGCATTAATAGCACCACGTTGTCCTGGGAAAACGAGGCCATTAATGCAGGTCACCTGCACTACAGAGTGCAGACCTGATTCAGGTAGAAGCCATCAAAAACTTCTTCTTAAACTGGAAATAAGCAGAATTCAAACCTTGCTGCATCAGTCAGGAGAAAATACTTGCAGGTCTTCTGTGGCCTGCCATTCCCAGCACCCTTTCAGGGTAATTTCACCTGGACCACACTTGCCTTCAGTTTTTGCAAGTTTCTTTTTGTGTCTTCTATAAAATGGTGATCCTTGGTTTGGGAACGGGAGACGATTAGTAGATTTTAGAGTAAGACCTCCTGGTCATGTATTGCTTCTTTCTCTATGAACCACAGAATTGAAAATATTTGCTCACAAACCTTCTTCACTGTGAATGACGTTATTGAAGTGCATCACACAATGGGGTGACTCCAAAACCAAGGGCAGGATCTTGCCCAACAAATGCAAAACAACTGCTGGAAACTCATTTCCATGAAAAAACCATCACGAATGGAGCACCATCATCAGCACCCCAAACAGGGCTGCTCTGTGCATGAGCATCGCTCGGGGCACTGTGTGTTCCTCAGGCCAGAACTGCAGGGAAATTCCTGTTTGTGCTCTGCCAGAGTCTGTGCACCCAAACGGTGGGATAGGCTTCCCTGCTCCAAACAAGACACGGTTCTCACCACCCTATCGGGCTATTTATTTGTTTTTTAAGAAGTGTGAAATGCCTGTGGATACTTTTTAACTTCAGGCACTGGAAGACTTCATTTATAACATGATAGCTTATTACTTGACTTTCCTAAACTCTCTTTTCCTTTTGTTGTTTCAATCCATCTTATATCACCACTCAAGTTCGACAATGATAAAAAATAAAGGTGTTTTCTTTTGTCATGTAGAAAATGTGATTCATTCGTTGTCTTTAACAGGCCTTCAGACCACCAGACATATGTTCAGTATTAGCAGCAATAAAAAAACCCCAACAACAGCAGCTAAACAAATATATATATTTGTAAGGATTATAAATCAGCACAAGTTATTCTGGCACTACTTTATGTAAGACATTAGTAGGAGTATATTTGAAATATTGTGTGCAATTCTGGTCACTATATTACAGGCAGGACATTGTGGAGATTGAAAAGGTGCAGTGGAGGGCAACCAAAATGATTCAGGATTTGGGAGATATGAATGATGAAGACAAATTAGCTGGGTTCGAGTTGAGTTACTTAAGGACTTGTTTCTAAGGGACTCTAGGGGGCTTCCTGCCTGGGCACCTCTCCGAGGATGGTCCACCAGCTCTGGGAGCACAGAGGGAAGCCCCCAGGACAGCGGGAGAACCGGAGCTCTATGAGAAATAAGTGGACTCGCAGCTACAAGTTGCGGGAGTAGTAAATAATTCAGGAGCATGAAAAAACTGACAGAGAGGAAATTATCCATCCATTCATGTACTGAATTTAAGATTAGAGGAGCTAAAAAATGCCGCACATAAAGTAGTGCTAAAAGCAAAATATTGCCTTTCAGGAAGGAAAGCGTAATTTTTGTAACTTTTTCCCTAAGATGGGGAAAATGAAAGGCTCCTTTTTGCACCTGCAGAAAAAAATTACTTCTGCTGCAGGGGAAAAAAAAAAAAAAAAAACAAAAACGAAGCTGTATACAAGAGTGGAGGGGGATGTGAAGGTGAAAGGGTAAATTCTGTTCATTGCAAGACACGCTGCTGACCTGGCGGTTGTCGGTACAACCGCGCCACAGGGACACCGTGCCAGGGCTGCACGGATGACCCAGCAAAGAAAACTTCTCCTGGAGAGAAAAACAGTCAGAAACAATCCCTTGTCCTCAACTAACTGAGGGAAAGGCAGTAAATCCCAGTATTAGATGCACTCCATATATCTTTTCCCCTCCTTTTGTTCTGAAGCTCAGATAGATGTCCAAGCAGCAAGAACTCAGTTCAATAACACAGAGGAGGAAAAATGTTAATGCAAAAGTGTCTGTAGCTCTAGTTATTTACAAGAGAAACATTTTCCACATTTGATTCTAAGTAGGTTCACGCCACCTGCTGAGGCATAAGGGGCTGGGGATGTCACAGTTTAAGGGAAATTGCAGGTGGATGGAATTCTTCTAAAATATTTTTATTCCATTTTTATTTAAGAAAAATAAGGAATGAAAAATATGCATGAGCATAGAATTGTAGAATCACAGATGGTTTGGTTTTAAAGGAACTTAGAGATCATCACATTTCACTCCCCCTGATGGGCAGGGACACCTCCCACCAGCCCATGTTGCTCCAAGCCCTGTCCAACCTGGCCTTGGACACTCCCAGGGATGGGGCAGCCACAGCTTCTCTGCCCAACCTGTGCCAGGGCCTGCCCACCCTCACAGGGAAGAATTTCTCCCCAATATCGCATCTAACCGTGCCCTCTGGCAGTGGGAAGCCATTCCCTGTGTCCTGTCCCTCCATTCCTTGTCCCCAGTCCCTCTCCAGCTCTCCTGGAGCCCCTTTAGACACTGGAAGAGGCTCTCAGGTCTCCCTGGAGCCTTCTTTTCTCCAGCACCCAGCTCTCCAGCCTATCTCCAGAGCAGAGGGGCTCCAGCCCTTGGAGCATCTCCGTGGCCTTCTCTGGACCTGCTCCAGCAGCTCCACGTCCTTCTGATGTTGGACCCAGAGCTGGGTGCAGTGCTCCAGGCTGGATTCACCAGAGTGGAGCAGAGGGAGACAATCCCCTCCCTCGATGCTGGGGTGGGTGATGTTCCCCATGAGGATCAGGGCCTGGGAATGTGAGGCTGCTCCCTTCTGTAGAGGGTCTCATCCCATTATCCTGGCTGGGCAGCCTGTAGCAGACCCCACTATAACGTCACCTGTCCCTGCCCTCCCCTTAGTTCTGCCCTGAGCTCTCGGGCGGGAAAAGAGCTCAAGGCTCTCCCTAATTAAGCACATTTCTGGGCTGTTTCCAACACCTAACAGAGTACAAAGTGTTTCAATCTGCCCTACATGGGGCAATCTCAGCATCCTACTTGTGGAGTCAGACTCTGCTGAGGCTGAATCAATCCTGTGACTGATGTTCAGCAGAGGCTTCAGACATTTAAATATAATATCTGACTTCTGAGGGGATAAGTATTCCACGTCTCGCTCCTGTGCACTACTCAAAATGCAGAAAAGAGAGTTCTGTGTGCTGGGAAATGGGAGCAGGAGCCTGAGAAAAAGAAAATGACTTGAAGGAGACGGGAGTGTGACCTCGGCGTTGGCCAGTTCAGGTAATTTTCACCCTCCAGCAGGACTGTGCCATGTCAGAGGCCAAATTACAACCCATCTGGTCAGTGAGACTTGAAGCTCAGGAGATTTTGTGAAGAACAGAAAGCTACAAGAGCTCTATATATCTGTCAAGGGCTAAATTACGTTATGGATGAGAATGGACTTCAGTTTGGGACAGTTCAGAGATCTTTAAGTGAAATTTTCCTACCTAGGCAACACCTGCTCAGCTCCAATTCTTTGGAGAAAACTAGAGCTACAGTTTTGAAGGCAAACAAATCCCATTTTTAAATACCACTTTATTTCCTACTATTTTTTCATGTAAGACAAGTTAAATCCATCACCCCAGCCACAGTCATTGAAGAACTTCGCATGTAAGACACCATTTATTTTCTTTAAGGGGAATTTTTCAGGAAGATGTATAAGGAATATTCATACCAACATTAACAGGAGCCAATACCTTAAAGCATAGCTAGAAAGCAGACCCAGAAATTCCTGAAGTATTTAATAGACTCCAGGGATAGATGATCCTACTGGGATAAAAATGTTTCCTTCCCTAAACCTGAACCATTCTCAGCAAGAAGCTCCATGGGATTTTTTTTTTTTGCCACCAAGATCTTTCATCCTATAGCTCATGTTCCTCTATACCTGTAAGAAACACAAGGCAATAGTCCATGATATAGCAAATGACCACTCAAGGGACTTTCCAGCCTGCTGGAAGCCCATTTAGGAGAAACAAAATGTTGCTACATCAGCCTTTGCCAGTTGTACACTTCCAGTTTTTACCAGGAAGCTCTTTTGACTTTGCTTTCCCTCTTTCAGGACACAATTACATAGGCAGAATTACTATGTATGCCATGGGTGAGACCCTCGAATAGTTTAAACAAACCCAGCACAATGTAAAAGCAAATCAGTAATCTCATGTGATATTTAAAAGCTAAACTGTATTTAGGTAATGCTATTTAACTCATGTAATATGACAAATATATTTGAAGAGTATATTTATACTGTAACTCCATTGATTTCCACAACAGGGATGAATTAGACTTGCCTCTCTTAAGCAAATAAAATAAACATTGTACTCAATCTTTAACTTTCAAGCTAAGCATGTTCCAGCTCCAACATTCCTGTTGCCAGCGCAGCCAAATAGATTTATTCTCTGATGTCATTTTTCTCGTGTCATTTTGGAATTTGATTGCAGCATATTTAAAATGTTGGTTGCAATCATAACAAAGTGCAGCATTTAAAATGCATTCAACACACACATTGTCCTTGTGGAGAACAGTTATTTGTCTCTGTCCTCTGAGGAAGAACATGGGATGATGAGCAAAACCTGGCGTAATAAAGAAGAATGATGTGTAAAACCCCACTGAAAGAATGGCTCTTTATTTCTTAAATTAAATATGTTTGGGTGTGTTAAATGTCTTATCGGATACAGTTGGAACAAAACTGTTAGACAAATAAAGTCGTGCTTGCTATTCCATCCAACAAACTGAACAAATACAGGAAAACCTTCCCATATGAATAATTGATAAAGGATTAAAACTGTTAAAAGCATATATTTTCCATGCACCAAGGGTACTTGTCTAATAGGTTTCCACTGCGATAAGCAAAGTACATCTCCTGCTTCATAATTTCAAGATAGTTTTCAATATTAAGCAATGATTTTTTTTTTAGTATTTTTTTTTTTTTTTTTTAGTATTTTTTGCTGGTTTTTTTGCAACAGGGCAGCCACCATGACAGCATCCATCATTCTGCTAGGAGGAAACACAGAGAGGGGTATAAGCCATGGCTTTAGGGAGAGTGGCAAAGTTGGAAGGGGAAACCACACACTGAGGGACAGACACTGAGAGAGCACTGAGACAGTGCAAATCAGCCACCACAGCTCTTGATCAAGTAAAAAAGTTGGACATTTTGTCCTAAAGCATTCATAAAATGCTACCAACTGGTCCAATTTAACAAAAAGAAAATAAGTTTGTGAGGAAAATACATAGAATCATAGAATTGTTTAGGGTGGAAAAGCCCTCCAAGACCACCGAGTCCAACACCCCCCCAGCACTGCCAAGACCACCACTAACCCATGTCCCCAAGTGCCACATCCACACGGCTTCTAAACCCCTCCAGGGATGGGGATCCACCCCTGCCCTGGGCAGCTGTGTCAGGGATGGACAGCCCTTTCCAGGAAGGGATTTTCTCAATATCGAACCTAATCCTCCACTGGTGCTGAGGCTGTGAGACAGCTGGCTGCTCTTCCACTGCAGAACACACCTTACTGTAGCATCACTTCCTTACTGGAATTGTACATAGGAAATACTCCCCCGGCCCCACACTCCACTGGATTTTATTCCACTATATCCAAAATTACTATCTTCGTAGTAAAACTTGTTTTTATTCTTTTGATACCAAAACAGAAGTGGTTGTGTTGGTCTCATAAGGCAAAAACAGATATTTTCCCATAACCATGTTCAGATACCGATATAAAACAGCAGTTCTGTCCCCAGCAGAAAATCCTGGAGTGCCTGCTATTATTAGCAAGATATTGCTCTGAATTTTGGTTTCATAGTTAACAATAAAGGTCACAATGGTGATGTTGCCTTATTTAGTGGGTCCCAGCAGTGAGCGTGAGTTTGGGTGATTTGACAATGGGAGGACAAGCAGAGGACAGGGATTTCATTGAGCAGCCCTTCAGCTGTCCCAGTGCTAAAACAATTCTCGGGCTCACCATCACTGCAGACCCTGTCTAAGACACTGCTTTGTCCACAGCCACTTCACTATTTAAACAAGCACCCAGGCAGAGGCAGCACAGATGGTAACACCAGATTTGTTTCAAGAGCCCATAGAAACTAAATTTTTATCCCAGACTGGCATCAGCACCATAAAAGTAAAATTCAGATGAATTGGAAATGTGCAAAGTGTTTTGAAAAGTAAGTTAACAAAAGTGTGTGGTGGTCCTTCATCCAGCTTACACTGCCCAGGAAAACTGCCTTGGTTTCAAACTCACAGAGAAAATCACTTGGGAGCCAATGTTTTCTCTTAAAAATGGGTTAATGGAGATTTTTGTGGAGTTTTGGACTAGTGAACCCTTGATGTGAGGTGTATCCTGCAGCTGGGAGGGGCTGGGCTCTCGAGCACTGGAGCAAGAGAGACCTGCCCTTGGTCTCCAGATTCCAAATTAGAAAGCAACAGCAAGTGCACCCCAAAGGATTTTACTTGCAGTGGCAAAGCACACGTGGGAAAGCCTGTGGAAAGCCCAGCATTAAAGAACAGGGCTCAGGATCCAGGCAGTTAAGGCTGGATTCCATGATCTTGGAGGTCTTTTCCAACCTTAGTGATTCTATAATGATTCTGATTATGCAAATCATTAGGTCAGCTGGCTCTGCTTCGGTAAGTCCTCCCAAGTCCCTCCTTCTTACCCACACCAAGGGAAGTTCCACTGCCTCCGCCAGGATGGACACAGGCTCCAATCCCTCACCTGCTGGAAGCACCTCAAGATTTTGGGATTAAACGAAGTGTGCAATGTCCCTTTAAGAATCCTAACTTGGCTTCCATTAAAAAAATAAAAAAATGAAAGAAGTAACACAGGAGCCTTCTACTCCGGATCTGTTTGTTGTGCACAACTCATCCCACACTCCTAAAAGACAGCTAATTTTTTTAGCATCCTTTGCTTTCAAAGCAACCAACTAAATGCAGAAAAGTGGGGCCTCCCCCAGGGACTGCCTCCTCCCTGTGATGCACATCGCCTGCAGCAAACATGCAAGTAGGACAGGAACAGAACTTGAAAATACTCAGCCCTACAGACGAGCCCATGAAAGACAAAGAGAGGTGCTTATTCCTCCTGCCAGAACCGGCTCCTGGGCACTGCCCGCGGCCGGGGGGGGCTCCCGGGCACCCCTTAGTTAGTGGCAGCAGCAGATAATTTGTAAACAGAGCCCCGAAGAGGTCTGCGAGGGCATTAATATGGATGCATCCAAACCGAATGACCTTAAGCGTCGTGTATTTCAAATGCCACGGAAAAGTGAGGCGCTGAACGTCTTCCAGCGTGGGGAGCTTGGGCGGGGGGGCTTTCTGTTCGCTGCCCACCCGAATTTCCCGTGGCTGAGTTGGTCTGTCTGTAACACCACAGCTCGTTTCCTCCCCAGCCTTAAATTACATAAGCACTGGCTACAAGGAACACTTCTAAAAACACAGGGAAAAGAGAAAAAAGGAGTTTAAAAAAAAAAAAAAAAAAAGGGAAAATAAAAAGCCCTGGTACAAAATATATGCAGAATTTGTTTTCCAATGAAGGGCTAATAGGGCTACCTCTTAAGTCTGGATATGTAAAAAATTGCCCTTTTCACAGCTGATAAAATACAAATTAATCCTTAGAGGATTTAATATGTGCCTATTTATTACTTTCAAGTATGAAAGTAGTGCTGCAATTAATATAGCCTGCACTCCTGTATGCGCTGCTCCATGGCATTGTCTTTGAAACAAGAAATATATGCAAAGCTTTTATATACAGATATGTAGAGAAACACTCACACACACAAAATGAATATATTTCCCCTTAAAATCTGCAAAAGCAGGTGTGATGGTGTGCCTTTTCAAAGGCTGAGCATCCTGAGTGTCTCTGTTGTTCCACCGCTCCTGCCGGAGTCAACGTGAACTCCAAAGCTTTAAATTAAGGTGTCTTACGGGGATGAGAGAAATTTATTTGTTTGCAACTGGAACTTGGCTTTATTCTGAGAAGTGTAAACATTTTAAAAATTAAAGAAACATTTTTCTTTCTCTTCGCAGATTAATGCTTATTTAACCTCCAATCTCTTTATTTTTTTTTTTTTTTTTAAGCACTGTTACATTTATTCCCTCGTCTTTCCAAAATTAACTCTTGGAATGCCAGCTCCAAATTCCCTGTCAAACCACTTGTGCCTGTCTTCAGACAGCAGAGTTGTCATTCAAGAAATTTCTGACTCAATTTGAAGAAAAAAATATTCTTTACTTTCCTACTCCTATGCACATATATTTATTTTTTCCCATCTGTTTAGCATATATTGGCCAGGTGACAAGTTTCTAGCACTTTGCACACCTTAAACATCTGCTGACTTTGAAGTTAAAGTGAAAGGGATCCATATTCTAATATTTTTGAAGGCAGTATTCAAAAATTGCTATTGCTCTTCTGGATACGTAAGATAAAGGGGATGTGGGGCGTGTGTCTCCCTCATATATATAAATACATATTTGTGTGTACATATATAGATTTAAATAATAATAATAACCTTCAGGTCATTCATTTATCTGCTGTGGCTTCAAAAATTTTGTGATGGAAACGGAGAAATGAAAATTATTCCATTTTTATCCTTCAGTAATGAATCCCCCAAATTACCATAAGCCTTGTTCTTGAAGTTCAGGGTAATGAGTCCGATTTTATTCATATTTTTGGAAGGGTCGAATATGTGTTTGATAGTCTCCCTTTGTTTATTCATCTCCAAAGTCTATATAATTTCCTGCATGGTGGGATGTTTATTTACAGTCTCTCCAGCAGTATTTATTTAGGGTAAAAGACCACCTTGGCAGGAGTGGAGGAGAGCAGCTCTCCTGCATTACGCTGCCTCTTCCGTCCCATCTCAGCCCATGGAACTCTTTTGACAGACAGCCTGAAAAAAAAATCTGCATAAGGAAAAGTAACTGACAGCTGGGGTCAGACTCTCTCTGTTTAATGACACTGCCAGTTACACATTTTGAATTGTTTAAATATGAGTCTACAGCTTCAACGATCATCATCTCACTGGTTCCACTTTTCATACCCAACAGCCAGGAAAGTGACACGTAATTACACACTTACTGATGGTATCGCCGGGGCCGATAATTAAAACTGCCACGGGAGGATTGCTATTGCTAGTCTACAGCTGGGATGTTGTCAAGAGGTAGAAACTCCAGCAGCTTTTAACGCTCTCTTCTTACAGGTGGACCACGGTGAAGGAATAGAAAGGCCTCAGCACATCATTCACAATGTCTCGCACAAATGAAGAAAATCTATTAACAGTCCAATAAGTGAAACACAAACACGCTGACCCGAGGGTTAAACTGTCGGGGTGGACGCTCCGTTCGCCTCCCTCAGCATTGTTCTTTTTGTGTTTTTTTTTTTTCCTTTTCGGATGTGTTTACAGGAAAAAAAATAGGCACATTAGGAATATTTTGCCACCTTTGGTAGCACAAAGGGATGTTGGGAGGGCGGCACTGGAGCGGGAACGAGCCGTGGGTACTTCCGATGAGCTCATGGCTGCCCCATGACTAACTCAGACTCAGGGGCAAGGAACCAACAAGCTGCCAAAGATAAACAGCTGAGGAAACACGGAAAGGTCTCCTTTGGCATGGGAGGTTTTATCAAATAACTTGCACCAGAGATTGGTGTCCTGTCTTGGCAAAACCAGAGCAGAGGAATTCTGAGCTGGCAACACAGAGCTGGAGGAATCAGCATGGCCAAGGTAATGGAATACTCAGTGGAAAACCCAAATTTGTGCTTGCCACTGGTTTGATGTTTGAATGTTGATAAACTAACCCCCAGTCTTCTGGAATATTAAAATCTGAGCCAATTATGAAGGAATTAGTATCTGCCTAGTGCTTGGTAGTTGTTTTATTTCAGGTTTTCCCAGTGCACTTATGAAGCTCTGTGGAAGCAACGCCGGAGAGCAAAGCCAGATGACTGCCTGACCTTGGAGGGCTCGGAACAACTGCCAGCACCAAACCCACTGGCAGTTTGCTCTTGTCAGTCCCCCCACATGGATTCACTACGACCTCGGCTCTGAGCCATCCTGGCTTGAGACAAGGTGTGTTTTGGCACAAGAGCAGCTCCACGTTTGCAGGTTTGATCCCCAGCCACCAAACTCAACCATCTCCTGGGCTTCAGCTGGGCTGTGGCCAAGGCAGCCTCATCTCCAGGCTTCCCATTCGGTCCCCTGCCTGCCTTCAGAGGAGGTATGTGCTATGAGTTGCCATCCACAGGCAGCTCCTTCGTGCTCCCACAGCCCCAAGGACTCTCCTGGCACACTGAACGTGCTCTGTCCTCCTGCTCATGGGCAGCATCCGCTTTCTGACTGCATGAAAGGTCCCCAGCAAATGTTGGGAGCAATAGCAAGGACACACATCCCCAAGCAGTCCTAGACTGCCTCTCACAGTTGGCCCTGGTGAATTTAGAGATGCAGAGAAAGCCTGGACGAGTGAGGAAGTGAGTCAAAGGGATGAACACTCAAGAGCCAGAGTCAGGCATGGAAGAATCACAAAATAATTTATGTTGGAAAAGAGCTTCAAGATCATCATATCCAACCTTTGAACAATCCCTACTTTTTTTCCCCAGCCCAGAGCACTCAGTGCCACGGCCAGTCCTGCCTTGGGCACCTCCAGGGCTGGGCACTCCAAATCTCCCTGGGCAGCCCCTCCCAAGGCCTCACCACCCTTTCCAGGCAGAAATTCCTCCTGCTGTCCCCTCTGCCCCTGCCCTGTCCCAGCCTGAGGCCGTTCCCTCCCCCTCCTGTCCCTGTTCCCTGGGAGCAGAGCCCGACCCTCCCCAGCTCCCCCCTCCTGGCAGGGAATTGTAAAAAGTGAGAAGGTCTCCCTTCTCCAGAGTCCAAAATGTCTATTTTCCCACTGTTGGTTTGCCTTAAAAGAATAAATTAGATTGAGTATCCCTACCACCCACCCAACCACCAAAACAACCAATCAACCACCAAACCAACCAGCCAGCCATTGCTGTTGCATTTAGATGTATTAGACCAATTAATATTTATTAAATCTGGTCTCTCTGTGCCTCAAAGGGGCTTTAAAATTTCAGTTTCAATCCCAATTCCTTCTTCTTTCCATCTCTGCAACCACTTCTGGACAGAAATGTCACATACTCATACTTCAACGTGTTGCATAACAAAAAGGGGGGAAAACCCAAACAGCTTCTGGATCTGAATTGCTGCTGCAGAACTACCCCCCCACACACTTTTTTTTTTTTCTTGTTTTTTTTTTTTTTTTTGTCACTTCTGAAAGTATTCTTCCAATGTGCTGATCACAATGCCTTCATCTAACTGATACACCTTGACTCTTCCTGTGCTCAAGCATTTTCAAGACTGTCCCACAGCCTGCACCTATATATAAAATCTGTGTGTCTTTTGACGTTGAATTATCTAATTCTTAAGTAAAGTACTCAAGCTTTCTAAGACTTTGGAAATTCAGATCTTAAAAAACTATTTAATTTCCCTGAGCTGATTTATTTTTTAAGCATCAGCTTTGTATATTTAATTTTGGGAACTTATAAAATATTTCTGCTGAAACCTTGGCTGGGAATTTTGAGGTTTCAGCCCACTTTGGGTATTTTGGAAAATTAGATTAGTAAAGAACCTTGAACGATTTAAGTACTATAAAACATATTTAACCAGAAATTATGACAAAACTAAGCACACAGTTCTGTGTGATTTGAATATTTGCCAGTGAACTAGTCACAGAAGTCCACCTGGTATTAAGTAACATGAATGTTGAGTGGTGCAAAGTACTGAAATCAACAGTAATAATTTTTCTAAATGTTTTCCCTCAGTTTCTGAGTTTCAATTTCTTTCTTAATGACCAGTAACATACTATTATAAAGTCCTAAAATCATTTTAAGGAATAAATATCACCTTTCTTCATTGAAGGCTCACATCTAAGATAAATTAAACCAAAATACAATTATAAATAATATCTATTAAAGATTTTGCAATTACACAAACAACCAGACAAGCAATGGCCAGATCATGTGCACTGCAATATACTCACATGTTTACTTACAGCACTTCTTTTTATTTTAAAAAATACAGCATGTGAAACTCTATCCCACTGAGGTGAAAGGATGATTTACTATCGACTTAAGCAGCAGCATCATTTCACTCTGCAACACCTTCGTTAACACAATACAAGAAAGTTGCACTTTCCTGATACAAAAGTCCTCAGGGTTTGGTGTTTGTTTTTTTTTTTTTTTTTTTTTTTTTTTTTTTTTTTTTTTTTTTTTTT
>JAWWEU010000160.1:35079501-35089859 GCA_035583155.1 Acropternis orthonyx
TGGAAGGGGCTCTCAGGTCTCCCTGGAGCCTTCCCTTCTCCAGGTGAACCCCCCCAGCTCTCCCAGCCTGGCTCCAGCCCTTGGAGCATCTCCAGGGCCCCCTCCGGACTCTCTCCAAGAGGTCCCCATCCTCGTGCTGAGCATCCCAGATTCAGTACTCCAGGCAGGGTCTCACAAGAGAGGGAAATAGAGGGAGAGAATCTGTCACCAAATGAAAGGTGTCTGAGGTAGGAAGGTCCCTACAAGGCCTTTCTTTTGAAGCAGCTTCCTCCGAGTCTGCACTTTCACTTGAGCTGAGAAGTCTCAGAGGTGATGAGTGACTGAAGTTACAGCTCAGATGCTGTTTAGGACACCAGGGCTATAAATACTTTGCACCTTTCAGTAGCCTGGAGTGGTGGACAACTTAACAACAGTTAAAAGAGGTAAATTCTGTTCCTCTTTGTACGTGACTCTATTGATTTCACATTCTACACTTTAAGAAAGTGCTGAGATCATTATGTGTCTTTTAATAGATTTTGACTCGGGAGACAAACACGTTGAGAGCCGTCATCATCAAGATGCCTGCTGTCATTGTGCCATCTTCTTAACCTAACGTAAGGAAATTCATATTTAGTGAACAAGGAAATTACTTTGGGTATGTATCATTCAAATCCTTAAGGATTATTGGCTAATTAGGAGCACAGTAATGTAAATTTGCCTTGTGTCAGGTTTTCAGGAACAGTAAAATAACATAATTAAGCAGTGAGCAAAGTAGATCATTTAAGCTACTCTTCACTGACAAATGTATATGATGTCTAAATATACCATGGGCTTCTAAACTGGTAACTAATGAGAACTGACTGGAAAGTCTAAAACAATGGTTTAAAGAGAAATTGAGTGTGTTAATCCAGAGTAAATTGCTCTAACTCGTACCTGGTGGTACGAAGGAGCAGCAGGGTGATGTTTAGGAGCAGGAGGGCAGTGCTTTCAGTCTCTCTGCCTGTGGCCCTGGTTGGTGGGGAGAGGTGCAGCTGGAGTAGCAGGGGCAGCCCAGGCTCCTTCCTCCTCAGTTTCACAAGAAACAGTGAACGTGTGCAGCTGCAACAAAGCCACGTGGAAATTCAGCACAAACCCCAGCAAGCTCTTTGCATGTGCAACTGCACGTGCATTTTGGGTTTTCATAACCTGATTCTTCTTTTTTTTTTTTTTTTTTTTCCTGCTTTAGTTCACCCTATTTGCCAGGTGGTGACTTTGCATGATGCTCTCTCCCAGAGCATTGTGTTACTCAGTGCACAGCCCTTGTTTTGCATCTTGTTGGAGCAGCCCCTTCTGAAATCAGTACCTGGGTGTTGTCAGGACAGTGGCACAAAGTGGAGAGTGGAGTGACACAAATTGGTGCCAGAGAGAAACTCCCTGCAGGGGATCCTAACTTCTCCAGAGCTCTCATGACTTGCAGAAAGTTATTAACACAAACTGCACAGCCAAATTCTCCTCAGCTCCTCCATGGGAACATTAGCATTTTTAAGTGCAGATGTTTCAGTTTAATATCTGGACCTCAGCACTGGAGCAGAGAATGGATGTGCACCTCAAGTAGGAGTGGGAACATTTTCAGCTCTCCAGCCAGAGGCACGGACTGAACTTGGTTTGTGAGGTCCTGCAGTTGATCATCCCTGTGCCTAAATGTGCAGTTTCCCAAATCAGGCATGGGCAGAGGGTGTCCTCTGGAATCCCTCAGCCAAGGAGGACTTCATTCCACTCCCCATCACCTAACGTATTTCTGTTACTCCTGGGTGTGACGATGCTCCCAGCCAGGGCTGGTGCCATTGTCACCACCTCCCAGCACTGGCGTGCTGGCACGTCACTTGCTCAGCATTTTGGGTGGTTCCCACCTGCAAAGAGCCATCACACCACAAATAGCTCATGGAAAAACCCTTCTCAGTGCTTCCCATCAGTGCCAACAGCTCATGAATGGAGGTTTCCATTTTAGAAATAAAGGGTTTCCAGCCCCTCTGGTTTTCCCACCCACAGGTGGTTTTCCCACTCCCATCTCTGTCCAACCCTTCTTTCTCATGCCAACATTCATACTTCTGATTTCTTCCAAGCACTGTGATTACAGCAACCAGCTACATCCATAGTGTGAAGCAAACAACTCCCCTAAGGTATCGGGAATGTTTTCACAGCACCGGGAATAGATTCAGAATGGAGAAGGTTGTTCTTGTCAGACCTGCACTTTGGTGTAAGGTACCAAAAAGGGATGAAGTTGGAGTGAGGTGGCAAACCTGATGCCCTTATTTATACCTTACATTTGAATTCACATCCCTGAAGGGATTTAAAAGTGTGGATGTGGCACTTGGGGACAGGGGGCAGTGGTGGTCTTGGCAGTGCTGGGAAACAGCTGGACTAGATGACCTTGGAGGGCTTTTCCAACCTGAACAATTCTGTGATTCCACAATTCTCTCCACTCTATGCCACCAGACTTGGAAATACTTTAGAAGGTGAGACACTGTTCCAGCAGACACCAAGAATAGTGATATGGTTTATGGCACATTTTCCTAGAAATATTATCCTAATTCAGGCCTGATGGGCACCAACACTCAAACACCCAGGAAAAGCCTAATTTCTAAACATTGCAGCTCTGCTAAGGTCAAAAAACTCCTACAATTAAAAGTATTCAAACCTTCCGTTCTTCTGACTGCAAACACATATAATTTACTTTTGGTTCCCTGCCACAATTTGCAATTACATTGAATAAGTCATTTACAGCCGTGTCCTAATCAAAGAGATAATGCGTGGAATAAGTGTTTCAGAGCAATTAAATCTTTTTTTCTACCCTTAACTAAAAAAGGTTCCTTTGCAGCCTCTTTGTGCTGAAATGTAACAGCACAAATATAGTGCTTTGTTATCAGTTTAAAAATTGAAACCTCTGTGCATCTTTTTTTTTTCCTTCTGGATTCCAGTTAAGTAAAATTGCCTTTCATGAGAAATGCTTGCAAATTATCAAAGACTTCCTTTTAAACAAGCTGAGAGAGTACGAAGCAAATGCACTCCTTCCAAAGTAATTGGACTTTCTATCTAAATTATTCTTGGACAAATTAAAAGTGCCAAATATAAGTCAGATTTTATTGGGAAGAATTCTATTATAGTTTGCAATAAAGCAAAGCTAAAAAACATGCCACGACACCCCTGGAAAAGTGGAGAGTATTTTAGGAAGAAGATCGAGAGCACTCAGCCTCCTATGATGCTTATTAAAAACTACTTTCAATGAGGTGATTAGGGAGAAAATTGTCAAGTAAGCAGAGAAAAAAATTACTTCTCAGCCTAATCAGTGTATCACAGAATTAGTTCTTTCCTCCTTTAGAGATAACATCCAACTGATGGGCTTGTCATCACAGATAAAAGCTAGTTTGATTTTATATGCTCTAGCTTTTAAATATTAATTTCCATACAAAGGAAAATAATTTTGCAGCTAAAACCTCCACTCTCTTTCCTGGCTCCTAATTCCAGCACAGAAAAGGGCAGCTGTCACCCCAAAAATGAAGCCGTTTTTAGCCCTCTGTGTCTAATCGTGGCAAGAGTCAGTAAAATAAATCAGTGAGGAGTAAAAGTAAAATTTGCAATAACCCGATACTACTGCCTCATCCTCCCACATCTCAGCACATAAAACTTACTGTCAGAAGAACTCACAGCATGAAAATTAATCAAGGAACTCTTAAAATACTCCAAGCACCTTCCTTCTGATGACTAATTTGCCTTTCCTATTGCAAACTACTAATTTTTTATCTCAATCGATATGTACGAATATACCTTCCCATCAATCACCCAGGGCAAGGACAAACTTCCACTATTTATGTAAGACTGACTACAAGATGAAACAAAAATTGACTACAGCCAGCCTGGGCCACTGTGACAGCACCACAGGGAGGGAGGGAAGGGGAACGGAGGGATGGGAGCAGATGCAATGGGCACCTGGGGGAGGAAGGAGGGGCTGGGGGACAGGAATCTTCACCTGGCAGCAAGTGCAGGCAGAGAAAATCGGGGGGTGGCAGAGCAATGGCAAGAGCCCCAAAGAATCTCTTAGAAAGGGCCAGAAGTCCCAGAGGACGAAGTTGAGAATGAGCAAGAAAAAGGGAACAATAGAAAAATGGCCGAAATGTAAGAAAAGTGCCCAGAATTGCTCTGTGGAGAGAGGAGAGTGCAGAAACTTCTCAGATTGGAGCAGAGTGACCCCAGCAGAACCTGTGAGGCTTCAGGGATGTATCAACAGGGGAGGTTTTCTCTATCCGGTCAAAGGCATTAACACTCAAGGAGGACTGAGCTGGAGACCCATGGAAGCATTTGAAGATGGGAACAGCCATCTGAAGCAGCACTGCCATGTGAGGAGGGACACATCCTGCACATCTCCAGACATTTCCAAACTCCATGGGCATGCCTGCAAAATCCACATGGAGCTCACGGAGCTCTAGACAAGCCCAACACCCCGGGCTGCCTCCAGATGCGCCCAGACCTGCTTTAGGGATGAACATGGTATGATTCCAAACTGCAAACCTTGGCTTATGAGCTGAATGTGAGCACTGCCACACCACACAGAGAAACCCCGAGTTCTTAGTGTGGTTGCGTCGCTTCAAAGGTGTGGGAACCAAAATGGGAATTCGAAAGATGTTTCTCACTAGGGATCTGCGAAAGAAAACACTGGAAGGAGGCAGAAGTGGCCACTGTGTCTCAGTCTGTGCTCCCTTGGCACATCTCACTAAGAAAGATTTTCCACTGGAAAAATAAAGAGAGCAAACAAGTAAAAGGAGGTAGAGGGGGTTTATAAGAAAGATGGAGCCAGAGTTTTTAGTAGAGCCTGTTGTGATAGGACAAGGGGGATGGTTTAAGCTAAATGGAGAATCAGACTAGAAATAAGAATGACATTTTTTATGGTGAGGGTGGTAAAACACTGGTGCACAGGTTGCCCAGAGAAGCTGTGGCTGCCCCTGGATCCCTGGAAGTGTCCAAGGCCAGGCTGGATGGGGCTTAGAGCAACCTGAGCTAGTGGAAGGTGGCCCTGCCCATGGCAGGGGCTTGCAACGAGATGTTTTTAAGGTCCTTTGCAACCCAAACAATTTCATAATTCATTGCAGGAATATTGGGTCTGGGTTCTTCCACCTTCTGCCCAGGAAATTCCCTCTGCTGGGGCTGGGCTTTCTCTGGAGCAGGAAGATCTGACACCTTTTCCTTACCAAGAAATAGCATCACAGCAGCCATGGAGTCCAATATTTCAGGAGATAAAGTACAGCACAGAAAGGAATCAAAGAAGAGAACAGCGGGACAAGCACTGGAAACACACCATGTGAATTCTCAAGCAGAAGGATGTTGACTCTTGGGTCTGCTACTTTTCAGAAGCAGGATCCATGTTTTATTGATAAAAATGACTAAATCACCAATTTAAAGCCATTTTTGGCATAAAGTCCTCCACCAACCATTCCAAATGAACACACACACTGGGGCTGTTCAGACAATACAGAGCAGTGGACATGAAAGGAGTGACAACAGCCCAAAATAAGGAGATACAGATGGACAGGATCTGCTTTAGCAAAGAGCTTTGGATGCGCTTGGTTTGGACGACAAAGTTAGGCTGATGGACCTCAGTAGGGCTGCACCTGTGAGAAAGTCACATTATTAAAGTTATAGATGTGCCTAATTACCTTGATGAAATATGGTCCAATTTGTTAATTTAAGTGAGCAAAGTTGTAAATCATGTTAAACACTGTGGCACTGTGGGGCTGCTTCTGAGCAAACCGCATTCTGTGTGGAATGAAAAATTTCAGTTCCGAGCTGAAGACTCTCACTCCCCCCATTCTGGGGCACTTACACACATATTTCTCCCCTACAAAAGGCACTTGCAGCACAATACAAAAAGTATTTTAAATAATAATCTTTAAAAATACATTAAAAAATACATTAAAGGGTATAAAAATTAATCTCTGTGAGACAAGAAAGAGACAGGCATTCGCAGATCTACGTTTGTTTCAAAACCAGAAAATGTATTTCCTTAATCCTTGTGATGTTAATCAATTCAGCTCATTAAACCCTGGCTAAATATTTTAAATCAAAGATAAGTTTCCACATATTACTAAAACAAAACAAAACAACAACAAAACCCCCAAACCCACACAAGCAGGAAAACCCTCCCCACTGCATCTCTTTTCCTCTCTATCACAAAAAGGCCCGAGAGACTCTAAATTTGACTCTTGGTACTACTAGTCAGATCGGTTTTATTAATTAAGACAAGGAACTTATTGGAATTTACCTTGAAAGACCACACAAGGTACATTATTAGAATAATCTCCTTGTAAAGAATAGAAACAAAAAAAAAAAAAAAAAAGAGAGAGAAGAATGTAATTGGAATTCTTGCTCACTGCAAACCTGCCCCACACCTCTAGAAAAGAAAAGGAGAGGCTGTCGAGTCTTCTCAAGATGAGGAAATTATTAAATGGAAGAGAGAAAATAAATCTGAATCCTGTAAAAACTCTAACAACATAATAAATCATAGAATCTTGGAAAGGTTTGGGTTGGAAGGGACCTTTAAGACCATCTCACTCCAATCACCTTTCACCAGACCAGGTTTCTCATAGTCCCAATAGTTATAAAATTTGGAAGTTGAAGGTATTTGAATGATTCTCATACATCGCAGAAGATTTCAGATCATATTGGACACACTCAGAGCAAACCAGACAAGTAGTTTTATAACAGAATGAGTGATGTTATGGTTAAAAAGGTTTTTTGCTTAATTTATATTCATGGGACATCTTTTAAATTTCCCCTTTCTTTATGTGAAGGGTGCCCACAACATTTAAAATAAGTGCAGCAGGAGGAGGTGAAAACTGAAAGGGATACCCCAGGTTCACACAACTCCTGTGAAGGTCACTGTTCCCCATTATTGGTGCCCTCCCAACACCCCAGGCCCTTTCCCATCCCTGGTCCGAACGCATACGGTACTGGGAACAGAAGGAGGACATACGGAGCTGTGCCAGGGCAGGGTGAGGTTGGATCTCAGGGAAAGGCTCTTCCCCCAGAGGGTGGTGGGCACTGAGCAGGCTCCCCAGGGCAGTGGGCACAGCCCCAAGGCTGCCAGAGCTCCAGGAGGGTTTGGATGATTCTCTGGGGCACAGGGTGTGACTCCTGGGGATGGGGCTGTGCAGGGCTGAGGGTTGGACTCCATGGTCCCTGTGGGTCCCTTCCAACTGGGCATATCCTGTGATTCCGTGATAGTTTGAGTAAGCCCAGCTAGAATTTGCAGATGGCTCTTTCTTGCTGTAGCTCTCAAAGTGCTGTAAATTCTGGTGTTACACCTGCTGTATCTTCCCCTATTGCCAAGTGCCTGAACTGAAAACAAAACCTAAACCAGCTCCCTGGAAAAAGAGAGAAAAAGCAAAGCTAAACAAGTCTGGACCTAAGGAAGATTGATAAATTGAATCCTTGCCCACTATTTTCATATCCCAGTGAAAACTGGATCCCCTTTAATTGTTCAAGGGGTATGAACGGATTTTTCCAAGGGATTCCTGCTGGTTTGTAGACTAGCACCTCGACCTGAGCTGTTCTGTGTGTGCCCTGCTCCAACTCTCATCCACACACACCATATCAGGCAGCATCGTGCCTTCAGATTATTGGGCTACACTGCGTATTAATTCAGCTCTGCGCGTGCAGAATGACTAACTCAATCAGCAAGTTTATTGGAGACATATTTAAGAAGGGGTATTTATGGATTAGGCCCAGATTTTAGAAATGAAATGGGAGACAATCTAACAAATCTATCAGGAATAAGATCAACAACTTAAAGTTTAAACCAATCATCTTGAGTCTATATTTGAACTTGGATATGCAGATGTGGTGCACAAGTCCCAATGGTTCAGCAATACACTCAAAGGATCAACAGCCCTATAGACAGCTAAATTACTCGGAAAGCCAGGGAATTTATCAAACATGAATTTCAAAGTGGATTCTAGCCTGCAGGAAAAAATGGAAGTGCCCATTAATGTACATACAAAATAAATGTTGTCTGCAAGCTCATTCAACTATTTATTTTTGACAGAGAACTGGCTAAAGATTTTTTAATTTACATAAAAAGGTACAAAGCCTGTAACCCCTTTGATGGAAGAGATGGGAATAAATACCCTGCGAAAGAGGGTTTGTTTGTTTTTTAAAGGAGCACTAACAACCTCGCAGGTACAACACAAAGGAATCATTTACGCTCCTTCACATCTATTAGTGCATTATTTATAACTAACTCCAATTTGAGAACGTTGGCATTAAGTATGTTTCTCACATGTAGAGGAAATTCTTACAAACTGATCATATATTATGGATGAAAATTGTAACAGCTACGCCGAAACCGGTTAAAGCAGACGTGGCTGAACTGAATGAGCACTGGGGTTGGCTCTTCCTAAGTCAGGTGCTGCCCAACTGCTTGTTTGTTTTACTCACCAAACCTAAATATTAAAAAAAGTTAAGTCCATGTATTGCTGACAGACTACTTATCAAAAAATGTTGGCTTTAATAATTAAATGTTTCACAACTAAGGTTAAAAAAGAAATAAAAATCATTGTATCATCCACAGGCCTTTCAGAACTGAGAGTCTGCTTTGCCTGTATAGAGGGAGGGACTCCACATCATTAAATAGAATAAACTACACACAAAATATATAGAATAAACTTATAATTACAGATTTTAAAATAAAATTTATATTTCACCCCTAAATGAAATAGTCTTAAATCCTCCCAACACTTTTAAGGTGTGGCCTGTTGCCCAACACAAACTTTCCAGAATTGGCATTCAGGAGAACATATCCCTCTTTCAAGAGAAACCCATTAACTGTGTTGTGATTTAGGGGATTTATACCTTCAGTCCTACAACTAAAGGAGTTTTGTTAAGCCTCAGACTACTTGAACCAACCTGCTATGACTGTCTGTCAGTTTTATGAAGGTTTAGATTAAATCCTTAACTCTTTTCTGAACCAGAAATCAGAGTAAGAGCGTGTTCTTAACTACTGTTCTCAATAACATCAGATTTCCTTCTTCATTTTTAAAGACTTGTGACTGACAATACCATGTTGCATAAAAATTGATTGGCACATAATCTTTTCTATTCACGTCAAAAATCCTCCTTCCATTCAAAATGGGACCCATTGGCAAAGATCTGCTGGAAGAGCCTGCTGTTCACCAGCCTGAAGCTCCTGCAGGTGAGCAAAGAATAACATAAAACTTCACAGAACAGTATTCCAGCATCACCAAGTTGTTGGAATTCTTCATTATTCTGAATAATTTGGCCAGGATACAAATGATGTTGCACATTAAATCAGCCTTGTTATCCAACTACACTGAAATGGAGAGGCAAGGAGATGAATTACAGCAAACACCCTACACCAACCAGCACAGGAAAACTCACACCGTGTGTGCAGACCACTCTGCATGACACTGCAACCTTCTCTTTGTGAGGGGGATTATGTTTGAATTTAAAAAGAATCACACAGGAGACTCTTATGATTTATTTGATGTCCTCGTAACAGGAGGATGTTTGCTTCCATGTTAAAGTCCTCACATATTGGAAGATGTTTGTATATAGGACCTGAGATGGTGAAAAAATGCTTTATTACTTTATAATACATCACACATAATAAATATTTGTTTAACAAAGCCTGCCTGAACTTCATGCATTAATCAAAATTGAATGTAGCAGGACTTGTATGATTAACTCAAAAGCCATATTCCAAATGTTAAATAAACTAATATTAACCTTGTGTGTTCATTAATAATGTAAGTAAGTTCTCCATAGTTCATAAACACAACTGATACAGTTAATTGAAGGTTCACATTTGTAAAATATTCATAATTACACTTTCAATGTTCTGTTCAGTCAGCATCCAAACTAATAAAAAAGCAGATTCCATGTGCTCTTCAAATTGAAATCCATCACTCCTCTCATTAGGCTCCTGAAGTGCCTGCAGGAGGGAAAGCAGATGGGAGTGGAACATGGAAATAAAAGTCATTACCTGTCCTTAAGGGAGGAGTTCTTTAATTCATCAGAAGTCCTGCCCCACCTTTGGTCCCCAACTTTTGATATGCTCAGTGTGGTGTCCAGAGACTTATAAACAATATGATTTTTACTAAAGAAGCCTCACAGAATCAACCTGTAAAACAACATCAGTATCATTCTATATTAACTTTGCATGTGATCAGTATAATATATGATCTAAGAGCTCAGAAATCACAGAATCATCAAATGATTTGGATTGGAAGGGACCTTAAAGCTCATCCAGTCCCTCCTCCTGCCATGGGCAGGGACACCTCCCACCAGCCCAGGTTGCTCCAAGCCCCGTCCAACCTGGCCTTGGACACTCC
>JAWWEU010000160.1:35100409-35158419 GCA_035583155.1 Acropternis orthonyx
CTTTCCCTTTCCCTTTCCCTTTCCCTTTCCCTTTCCCTTTCCCTTTCCCTTTCCCTTTCCCTTTCCCTTTCCCTTTCTTTCCTTTTCCCTTTTTCAAATTCTGTTCTCGACACAGCAAAGAAAATCAACAGCTCTTTCCATAAAAATGGTACAATTATATGATGTTAAAGACTAAATAAATAAATAAATGGAATGGTATTACAGAAGAGCAATTATTCATCTTAATGTATCAAATTTGGCTCTGTTAAATGGCTCCTGAATCTTAGCTAACTGTTTTATAAATATTTAAACAGCTTCACTTCTAGCTATCCATTTTACCTGCTTTGTTTTTCTTCTTCTGATCTTCCAGAAATAGCTATGGAATAACCAGTTCAATCAGCTCAGGGTAACAGAGTGGCAGAGCTGTCGCTGCATTGTGACAGATGGAACCCACAGTATTAATCAGGGGCCAACAGAGTATCAGCTGATGTGATCAGACCCATCTCCAACCATTTTGGTGTTCAACGTGCTCCTTGACAGCTTTTCTCTTCTGAAAGTTCTCAGAAAGTCCACTGAACTTCCACGTGATAATTGGAAATCAGCAAACTGAGGGAATCCCAATGGGTCTTGCATATCCTTCCAAAAAAATCGCCCAAAATCTGGAATGTATTTTACCTGGTAACAAAATTCTGTTATTAAATACTTTGACATGCAAAGGATTTGAGTAGGCAAGTGCAATGTATGAAAGCATAATGTCTGAACATCACTTCTCCTTGGTGATCACTATGTGAGGAATGTTTAACACCTTTCACTGTAAAACACCTTCACTGTGATCTTTATTTTCAGAAACTCAGAGAGGGGAGAGGGGTTAATGTCCCAGTTCTTCACCCAGCTCTTGGAGCAGCTCTTTGCCCAGATGTCAGACTGGGAGCCCGACTCTGGATGAGTGGCCAGGCCCCAGCAGAGCCTCTGGGGCTGCTCCGGGCTGAGCTATGGGAGCTGCTGCTCTCCCTCCTCATCCAGGATCCAAACACAGGACCCAGATCATCCCTGTATCCTGTGCTAGGACACCCCTCCCAGGTGACAATAAACCTTCTCCCACAGCAAAAGAAAGCCAAGTCATCATTCTGAAACCTTTGAGTGCCAATAATGCCAAGGTGGTGGGTTTGATCCCTGTATGGGCCATTCGCTTACGGGTTGGAATTGATGATCCTTGTGGGTCCCTTCCAACTCAGTATTCAGTGATTCTGTGAGTTCAAACCCTGGTAACATAACATGGCACTTACAGAAAGCAATTTCTTGGCATTCTTTCCTTCCTAAATTAGGATGCACGCAAGTAGCGCCTGTTCAATACCCTTATTGACATGTCAAAGAAGTCGAGCCCTTACAAGCAAGTTTAATTTCATAGACATACTACAAAAGCACATCAAACTCTCTGACACATGGTGTGACTCTTGGGGGTGTCCTGTGCAGGGCCAGGAGTTGGACTCCATGATCCTTGTGGGTCTCTTCAGCTCAGGATATTCTGTGATTCTGTGATTCTGTGACCGTGAGTTGGATGAAAGCAGCGAATAAAGGAATTTGGCCACCTAGAAGCCAAGTCTTCCCCAGGTTGTTACTTCCCTCTTGCCATTCCAGGGAGCCGATGGCACGTGTTGCACAGCAGGAAGGGGCAGAGCAGCCGTGAGACACAGGCAGGAGCCGGAGCGGCCCCACGGATCCGCTTTTCCCACCCAAATGCAAAGCAGAACTCCGAGTGCTCCAGAGGTCTGCTCTCTGGTGAGGTTCAACATTAAGATGTGACAAGCTCCTTATATACAAGAGGATAAATGATATGCAAAGTCCATACTCTTTGTTCTGACAAGTGTCCAGAGGGAAAATTCTTGAGATAAAGCTGTAGCTTTCTAAGGCACCAGGGTAGGGTGGGCAGAATGAAGATTTTATCAAAGAAGTTGAGCATTGAAACACTAAAAAACACCACACTGCTCTCTCTCTGCACCTTCCCACCCCCATCAGTGTCCTGTTCTTACCTCCCACTTAGCCATTTGACATCACCCCAGTCCATTGGGAAGGTTTTTCCTTTTTTTTTTTTTTTTTTTACATAGCTAAATATATATAGAAAGAGATCATCATATAAAAAGTCTTTTTTTTACCTCTGAGAAAAAACTCAGGGGTTGCTGTTTGACCTGCCTGGCCCTGGTCTCACCTGGAAAGAACATTCTGAGTTTCTGAGCAATCAGTGCTGGGGCAGACACCTCTCTAAAATCCCCTTATGAGACACAAAGCATGGCTGGACACCCACCTTTCCTCTTCATTTCAAGCAAGACAGGACAGAGAGGGAGAAAATAACAGACAGATTCAGGAAAATGGCTAAATAAAGACCAGAGATGTCTGTCTGGATGTGCAGACTTGGATATGTCCTAAGGCCCATCCAGAAAAGAAACTGGTTCAGCCTTTTACACTTCACTGTTTTAGCCCCACGACCCCTTAGTGTGTATATTTTATAAATATTGCCTTGGCCCAGTGATAATAAGTCTGAAGAAGCTTTTCCACCCCTTCTGAGAAGGCTGCAAGTCACCACTGCCCAACCCTGGTGGACTTAGGACACATCAAAAGGAGGCACTTATAGTATCAAAACAAAATTTGGAATTTTTGTGGCTGCCCCATCTCTGGAAGTGTCCAAGGCCAGGCTGGACAGAGCTTGGAGCAACTTGGTCCAGTGGAAGGTGTCCCTGCCCATGGCAGAGGGTGGAACTGGATGGGCTTTGAGGTGCTTCCAATCCAAACCACTCTCTAATTCTACGATTCTATGATTTCTGAATTAAACCCAGCAATCTATAAGACTTTTGCTGCATTTGGAATGAAAGATTTTCATAGCAGGGAACAGATAAATCCAGATGTAAAAGAAACAAACTGTTGATTAAGACCTCAGCGTGGTTCTTATGTAAATACGATGTAAACATTAAAATTCACCCTTAACTCTGTTTACCTCCAAAGTGTAGAGCTCATCAATTATTAGGCATTGTTTTAATGCACACAGTATGCCCCCATAATATGGCAATAAGTCCCAAAGACTTATGTAAAATATATCTTTTTTAATCATGTCTAGTTTCATAGACAAAAGTAATCACTAAAAAGCCAGTGGCTACAAAAACTGCAAACAAAATGAACCTTTAAAAGCTAATGACTTAAGGGTGATTTTACAGACATATAAAGTATGTTAGGGGCTTACACTATTTGTCATTAACACATATTTTGAAAGCTCGGCTAATATAATGTGACACAAAATTAGTCAAACACAATTCATGCAATATTGTTTAATTTTACTCCTCATTTAACTTGGTTTTAAGCAAAATCATTATGTCACATGATAACGTTCACTTGAACAAGAAATATTTTATAATGGTGTCTGCGTTTGGAAATGAGTTATTAGGAGCTACATGCTGAACACATTCTTAACTATGAAAACTATAAAGCTAATAGCTTCATCATATTTTGACAACATCTACATACTTTATGCATTATTTACAAGAAAGATATAAAATGAAACTACTGAATATCTTGCCCCATACTTCACAGTCATAGTTAACTGGTTAAAAATATACCACATTTATCTTCTGCTGCCTTTGGATTTGCATAGGGATATTTGCATACCGTGTTGCAATGTGCTCTTAATGTAAAATTTAACCTTTGTACTTTCCCTCTGATGTGGAAGGTATACTCATTAAGTTAAAAATAATGGTAAAAATAAGTCTGCTGGTGATATACTTTCCATGAATGATTCCCATGAGTGGTGAGGAAAGGTAAAATGTGGGTGGGAAAATGTTTAATTGAATTAACTCCTCATTTCCTATTTTTATTCCAAATTTCACCAGCAGAGCAATTGGAGTGGTATTTGTCAACCACTCAAGTTCTACCTTCAGCACTGAGGCTCTCAGTGTCCCTTCATCCCACGTGGGAAGATGTATTCCTAGGTGCAGGTGAAGATCTAAATCATAGGATCACAGAATATCCTGAGCTGGGAAGGGATCCACAAGGACCATCCAGTCCAAATTCTGACCCTGCACAGACAACCCAGCAATCCCACCCTGTCCCATTGTCCAAACCCCCCTGGAGCTCTGGCAGCCTTGGGGCTGTGCCCACTGCCCTGGGGAGCCTGCTCAGTGCCCACCGCCCTCTGGGGGAAGAGCCTTTCCCTGAGATCCAACCTGACCCTGCCCTGACATCTTTCAATTGCGCATCCGATCGCTGAGTTTTGGAACTCCAACAGGACCTTGTGCCCCAGGCCGGTGGCAGGGAAAGGATTTGCTGTGGTTGAACCTTCAAACAGAGTTTATACCTCTCAAATATTCTCCAGTTTTCTGCAGACCAGAAGCCCATAATACCACCTCTTTCCCCTCCAAACGTGACTACTTCTAAATAACTGCTAAAAGAAATGCAACTCCTAAAAGAAACACCCTTATTTTTGGCCACTTCTTGTTTAGGTGAGGTTTTAAAGTTAAGGCATCCCCTTTTTGTACACAAAGCACATAAATATCACAGACCAGAAAAGCATGTGATCCACCTGAGCTTTGTTCCATACTCGGAAAACACAGATGAATCCACTGAATGCCACAACAGCAGTTTTGCCACTTAACAGCTCCCAAGCAATTAACGGCAGCACCTTCTATTTTCCCTCCCAAAAAATTCTTGTGAGCACCTCCCTGCAATGCTACTCCTGTTACTGGCTGCTGGCTTCTTCTCTATTCCAAAAAGCAAACCCTTTGTGTGAAGAAATTCTGCATGAGTTGCTCGCACACGGTAATTGGAGCGGTATTTTTTCCCTTTTTAGGGCAGATCCAGCGCTGGCGTTTTCTCTGTGCTGACCCACCGCCGACCCCCGCCATTGACCTCAAAGGACTACTTTCTCTTTTGGTAAGAGATAATTCAGTCTCCCTGGTGTGCCTCCTGGGCACAGTCAAAATTATGTGTGGTGATTCTGCAGTGTGGACGACTGTCTGCCATGGGCTGAGCTAATGCTGTGACGTGCAATTAATTCAGGACCTCGGGATGGCCTGGAACGGCCCCCACCCTCTCCCCACGGAGCCCTCACCTCTAATAAACACGAGCAGGAGTGTTTAGAGGGTATGTAAATGCATTAATTTTTACAAATTGGTGCCCAGTACCCGCCGTCGGCTCTGCCGTCGGGCATCGGGCAGCGACGCTCTGTTGCCACTGCCAGGAGGGTTGGAGAGCCCCAGAAAGTTTTAAATAAACATCAATAGGCTAAATTTCCAGCAAAGAGTGAGGGAGGACATCCAGGATTGGAGTTTTACTCATTTACTGCCTCATCTGGACCTTGCGGTGATGGTTCCTGTAAAGATCCTCAGCGAGGTAAATAAAAGCGCGGAGCCCCCACGACTGGCTGTTATTACGGCAGCGAGCGGAGGTGCACAGAGCAGGAAATAACTCTCCCAGGGATAAATTACATGTGATGAGGGCCAAAAGAATACAGCTCCTATTTCAGGAAGTCTTCCAGGCAAAAGCAGAGATTTGGCAGTTTTAGCGTTCCTTTCAAGACAATACACGTACACCAAAAACATTACTCTTCACAGAGTACCCCAGAGGCCTTTCCAATCATCTGGATGCTCGCAGTTATTCCATTCCCTCAAATTCAACACAGATCTTCTTTATTAATTTTAATTTGTCATCAATAACCTGACAGGCTCTCTTTCGGCAAGAAATACTGTATTAACTGTTTCACTCACTGTGGCAGCTATTAAAAATGTGATAATGATTAGCAGTAATGAGGTCAAATAGAATAATGTGAGTATAAGTTGCTACCAGCGAAATATATAACACAAGAGGATTTATTATGTTCACTTGCTGAAATGTAATTTAAAAACAGGATATTACCACCTGCTATGCTGGCTCATAGGGTTATCCAGATCATTTAAGCATTTCCTGCTAATATGTTTATTTGCTTCTGGCAGATATTACCACTACTGTATTTCAAATAACTACACTTAAAACAAAGTTAATTGTTCCTATCTCCTTAATATAAATATGATTATGTAAAGAGATGATTAGATGACTTGCTGGTAAACAGAATTATTTGAGCATCAGTATCAGTTAGGATAAAAACGAGGCAGTAACACTGAGAGTTGTGGGAAAAGCAGATCTGCAGAGAAGAAACTTTTTGTGGGTGATAAGGGGTGGTGGGAAGGGCTGCAGATTTTAAATATCAGGGCAAACTAAGTGAAACATTTAAAGTTAATCAATACAAAACGTGATAGATAAAATCATTACCCTGTGCTTTCTCAAAGAGATTTTGGGTTTTGACTCTCTTTTATTACTTTTCCATTTGTTGATCTAAGTAGATTAATCCTCAGATTTCATTGCAGCAACACAGAGCAATACCATAAGGACCTGGGTGACACTGGATCTACAGAGGCTTTTTCAGATTGGGAAGATGAGAGTTTAATAGAAAAGAAAAAAAACCCAAGAAAAACACAACAAAACAAACAAAAACCAACAACAACAAAAAAGTCAATTGTCATCTATTCAGCTTTAATTTTAAGCAAATATTACAGAGTTAGGCCAAATTCTGCTTCTGCTTACACAACTTTAAATCCCCTGAACTAAGCCAGAAGTCAGCCTTAAACCTGTGCAATGTAAAGCATGACTCAACCTTCGGCACTGAGACTCCAGTGCCCTGGAAAGATGGGTCGGCAGGACTGAAGTCCTGTGAGAGGAAGGAGACAGCAAGAGGATTACTTTTGTCAGAATAGAAGTGATTCCCATGTGGTTTTTCCAGCTAATTCTTCCACTACTGGGAAGCGGGGATATGGTTTTTGGAAAATATGAGTCAGCGGTTTGACACTAAACTTTCATTGTCTGTCTGGGTCTTCAATAAAATTTGTTATATAAATCATAAAATAAGGACAAAGAAGCAAAAGTGATATGAAGGTGCTGTACAAGAATGGCCTGGAGTTGTGTCAGGGCAGGGTTAGGTTGGGTATCAGGAAAAGGCCCTTCCCCCAGAGGGTGGTGGGCACTGAGCAGGCTCCCCAGGGCAGTGGGCACAGCCCCAAGGCTGCCAGAGCTCCAGGAGGGTTTGGACAATGGGACAGGGACAGGGTGGGATTGCTGGGTTGTCTGTGCAGGGTCAGAATTTGGACTGGATGGTCCTTGTGGGTCCTTCCAACTCAGGATATTCTGTGATTCTATAAGAAGAGAGGATGTCACAAGTCAAGGCAAAATAATAGCCACAAATAGACATTTTAGAATATGCATTTATATTTATTTATCTTATTTAAGCAGGTTTTTAATCTGCCATGTTTTTCATCTTATCTTACACACACCTGTTGAACAAATCCATATATAAAGTGGGATTTCCTGAGATTTACATAACCTTTACTTTTTAAAAAGCTGGATTCAATGAATAGTATTTTATTCCTGGCAAAGGAAGAGAAGGCTGAAGTTTGAAAGCAACTATGAATGTGATGTGCTGAGTTGTGATTAATTATAAGGTTCACCTGCACCTTCCCAACCATCTTTAAGAGTGTCACTCTTCATTGAATAAACAAGACATGCAAAGATTACAAAGAGACGTTCTATTTTAGTGCTGATAACATGGCACTATGTTATGTGCAAAAGAGGTAGAATAGGAATATTGGGAAGTTGCTTCCACTGTATGGGAACTTCGTGTAACTTTTTCAGCATCTTCTTTGCAACACCAGCAATGGAAGAATGAAGGTCCTGAGCTTCAGTGACCGTGAGAGCACTGGAAGCCAAAGAAATTGTTATTTCTGTTTCTGGCAGGATCTTTTCCATGCAATGACAAAGTTCCCCCAGCATTTGATTTCTGCCCTATGACTAATGCAGGGGGTGAGGGTCAGCCCATCCACTGGCATCCACTGCTAATTACTGGCTGGAGTAATTGGGCTCTGGAAGATTTTCCTCAAATGAAGTCAGTGTTGTGAGATGAGCACTGAGCTTGCACTGAGTTTAGTTTTGCACTTCTCAGGAAAAGAAAGCAAGGGGGAAGAATAAAATCAGAAAAAATAAGAAGAGTGAGAGGAAGGGAGATGGCTCAGGGCTGTTCCAAAGTCAAGTGATTGATGACATGGCATAGGGAAGGGCAGAGGGACAAATTAGGTGGTGACTGCTCAGCACCCCTCGTGCCCCATGTCGGGAGGGCAATTCCAGGAGCGTTGCATTCTCCTGGCCAACCCAATCACTGCTGCTGTGCCCAGGGAGAGGCCTTCAGGGGCCTCCTGCTCCTGTCTCCGTGCCCAGGTACCCTCCAGCCCTGCACTCCCGCTGCTCCTGTGATGTTCCCCCACCGCTGGCTTTACATATCAGCTAAATTTGAATTGATGAGAGGTACAGTGTTTGTAATCCTACATCAAGCGGCGCCTGTGTCTGGCATTTATTTGTGCTATTGCTTTGGCAGCTTCTTCCAGAGCCTCCTCTCATCTGACATGTCAGGTCTACAATCAAAGAGGAATAGTGAATTCACTTTTACAGTTAGGCAAGCTGAATGCTATTACCCATGTATTTGTCACCAACCTGCAGATCCCAGCCTCTAATCTGCCATCTGGATGGATGCTACAAAGTTAAGAGCCAGGGACATGCATTTCTCAGTAACTACCTGCTGTCAGCTATTATTTTAAGGATCCTGTGATTTTCTTTTATTTTGACTAGAAAAAACAAGGCAGCTGCAGTAATAAAAAGGCATATCAACTAGTCACTTCCTGGCAGATTTGTCACTGGTGTGGATACAGTAGTGGTATTTTTTGTTAGCAAATGTATACAGTGGAATATAGTATTGTAAATCTGGAGTGCGTTCTTCACAAAGGAAAAAAAAATATTCCTTTTTAGAACCTTGTATACCAGTCAACAAAATAAAAAATGAAAACAGATTTGCTTTCACCTTATTGTGCACATGTATTATATTTTTCTTTTACAATATTGTCCATTGTGTGCAACAGACTTTGTAAAAACCCTGTTTGGGTTTAAAAATTGCCATTGTCCTCCAATTGTGGCGGCTGCACCCTCAGTTACTGCCCAAGTCCTGGGCTGTAAATATTTGCTGAGAAGAATCAGAGGTTTTATGTTTGGAGAATCTGGAGAATAAGATTAACTTTTCAATTAACAATTCAACAACTAACAATTTTCAAATTAATTTATTATAGTAAAGCTTTGAAAAAAACAGGGGCGAGAAATGCAGTGATGGAAAAGTATCCTGGACCAAATTAATCCCCTGTGTGACTCTATTTCAGTCAACATAGTTATATCAGGATAAAATTATAATTAATTGTTATTAATACGAGCATGAAGCAACTGATGAGAACAGTCTAAGAGTGAAAAAATATATATACCCAGTTCAGGTCCTGTGGCTCTACACGAGGACAAATTGCTCTACTTTCAAGCTGCCATTTATCATCATTTTAGATGATAAAGTGATTGTTTTGCTTCTGCATTTCATTTGTTAGAAGTTCTTTGACAAAGATCCTGCTTGCAATTCTCAGCCTATGGCTGGATTAAATAGTCTAAGGACTTTTTGCATGACATATTTAGGATGTGGGAACCAAATTCCAGGGTTCTGGGGTGCCCATGGATGGTGGGACATCCCCACACGTCTGCAGACACGTGTAAGGTCAGCAGCCCATGCAAAGCCCCACTACAACCTGTCTCGCCTGGAACCAGATTCTGGGGTTGCAGAGGAAAATGATGTTTTGGCCCTAAAAAGAGGAAAGTTGTAGCAAATTTGGAGAAAAGAATGGTTGGGGGAGACCTCATGATTGCCTTGTAGTGCTCGAAGGGGCCTAATGAAAAAGGAGAATGACTTTTTAAATGGGAAAATAGGGACAAGACAAGGGGGGATGGCTTCTCACTGCCAGAGGGCAGGGTTAGATGGGATACTGGGAAGGAAAGTTTGGCTGTGAGGGTGGGCAGGCCCTGGCACAGGTTGCCCAGAGGAGCTGTGGCTGCCCCTGGATCCCTGGGAGTGTCCAAGGCCAGGCTGGTTGGGGCTTGGAGCAACCTGGGACAGTGGAAGGTGTCCCTGCCCATGGCAGGGGGTGGGACTGGGTGGGCTTTGAGGTCCCTCCCAATCCAAACCATTCTGGGATTGTATGGACTTATACCAGCTCCACAGTGAATCCTTTCACCTGGTTGCCACGTCCACTCAGCCACCCCAAATACAGAAGTCCTAGAATCCCAGGCTGGTTTGGATCAGAAGGGATCTTTAAAGCTCCTCCCGTCCAACTCCCTGCAATGAGCATCCCTTGATGGGTACAGGCTGCAGTGCCCTCTCTTTGCCATGAGCTCATCGTGGTGCCCATGCCAGAGGTGACGGGCATCAGGGGCTGTACAAACACCCACCTCCCAGTCCCACAGTGTCTCCTGGTCCCTGGGGCTGCCACAGCCAGAGCTGTGTTCACAAGCAGTGCCACAGCCATGGCTTTGGTGCTTCAGGGGACTGTGGTGAAAATGGGAACGTTCTGACTCAGTATTTAAAATCTTGTTGAAATAAGTAATGTGCCAACTGAGCTATGCTCAGATAATCCATTGAAACCACATTTTATTTCCTATTTTGATTTTCCCTGAAATATTTTTTCATTTGGTGATTATTAAGTTGCAGAGATTCCCACCTAAGGGAGGACACGGATGTAGGAAAGGGAGTCTCAGGACTGTCACTTACTGTTGCTGTGATCTCCAGTGAGCTGTTGGTGGGTTCAGGAACTCCTTCTGTGCTGGCTGAGGCAAATTTCCACTTCCAGATGCTCTTTTTTCCTGAAGAGAGGCTTTTTGAAGAGCTCGAGTGGAGGAACTGATCTTTTGATTATGGCTGATGAGTTCTCACTAATGATCAGAGAGTGCTGCCTACTTTGGGATTTGATGTTGGTAAACATGCACAATTTAGATGTTTATTCAAAACATCCAAATCTCATCAGTCTCTGAGATGGTTATGACAGCTACAAAAAAGTGGACAATTGTTGATGGTTGAAGAGCAATCAGAGTGTACAGCATTTAATGAATTAAATTTTAATAGTCCTTTCAGACAATTCAGAGCCATCCAACCCAGATCTCAGTCAGCACAGGGCATTATCTCAGGGCTGCCACTTTTGCCCTCTTTGCCTTCTGCCTTTTCACTTGCTCTGTCTGGTTTTTAATTACACAGCAGGGGCTGCAGGGCTGGTGCCAAACCTGAATCATCCTGAGCAACTCCTGGCACCTCCGATGCAAAGGAGAACAACTGAGCTCAGAACTAACAGCTGGGCCCAGAAGGCACAACTGAACCCAGAACTAACAACTGCTGGGAAGAATTGATGTTGTGTTTTTCACAGGCTGAAATAGGAATATTGAAATATTTTGTATGAGATTCCTTGTGTGTACATTTTGATGCCATAATCAATGAAAATAATTTGAAAATATTAAATGCAGCCAGGTTGCTCAGAGCTCCACCCAGCCTGGTCTTGAGCACTTCCAGGGCTGGGGTAGCCACAGCTTCTCTGCCCAACCTGTGTCAGGGCCTCCCCACCCTCATAAGGAGAAATTTTTCCTAATATTCCACCTAAACCTACTCTCAGTCAGTTTTAATCCATTCCCCTTTCTCCTGTCAGATCATGTCCTCTGGTTGGAGGACCAACTTCCCCACTGCTAACACAGCCCAGGCAGATTGGACAGGCAAATGTCAACTCAAAATATCTAATCAGGTTATTCCCACATCACCATTCTACATCTCACCCATCCCTGTGGGTGCTACAGGAGCAGCTACACCTTGGCACCAATAAAATTAAAAGCCACATTTCTTTCTCTTATGCTCATACATGTCACAGATGACTCTCCAACTATATTTCAGCAACTAAATGAAAAATAAGGTTTAAACTGAATTCTGATAGCAATAGGATTAGAGCTGAAACACTGTGAGAACTATGTAAACATCCCTGGGAGTATCTGTAAATCCGAGTGCTCTGTAAGTCAATCTTCACTCGATTGAGCTCAGCTCAGTTGCAGTTAAGATGATCTCGGCCTTGAAGTCTTGTCAGGCACACAGGTCTGAGCATAGTGGATTTGTGTCCATGCAACTGAAGCCAAATGTTAGTCTCCCAGCTCTCAGCATTCCTGGAATGTGTGGGCTCACAGAGCCCGTCAAAGACTTCCAAAAGGTCCTTCAACAGAAAGTGTCTGTCCTATAGAAGAGGCATTTTTTCCCCTTTGACTAAACAGTTTTCACTGAGAAAAACAAAATTAAAATTTTAAAATAATACCTGTTTTGAACACTGTTTGACTACCTGGACAGCAGAGCACTTTAAGGACTCTTACTCCACACAAATAAGACATGGAGCACAAGACAGGCAGCTTTTTGCTGAAAATACCATGTCTGAGCAGAGAGATTTTAGTAAAACATTTCAATTGGCAAAGTTCTTGCTGAGTAGTTTCTCCTAAGTGATATTTAGCTGTAAACAAGAGGATGCATCATTTTGTGGGAGAAGGTGGTAGTTTATGGTTGGACTTGATGATCTTAAAGGTCTTTTCCAACCTTGATGATTGAATGATCCTGCTGGATTTATCTTTCTATTGTGGTCCATCCACCCTGAGAAGAAGATAATGGTGGGCAGCACCCACATGCACTGACTGCCAAAACCAGTTGGTGTTTGCAGAGACATTCAGCAGCAGGTTCTGGCCTGCCATGAGTGTTTTCCAAATTGCCACGAGTTTATTCCAGGCAGGAGGAGAGCAATCTGCATTCTTTATTTATCCTTTCCAGAGCTGTCAAAAGATCATTCCTGCAGAGAGGGCATGAGGGTTCAACTCTGCATGGGAAGTTAATCTTTGAAATGAAAGGAAAAGCAGAATTAGCTGGTATGAAATTCTGCTAATAGATTAAAGGACTCTCTCCAACCTTTTAAGGTTATTTATTAGTAATTTATTAATACAGTTAGAACAAAAACTACTGTTGTTTTCAGAATTCATTTCTCAGGCTGAAGCCTCACACCAGATGACACTCGGGCACTGGCTCTTTGGGAATACACATCAAACCCTGGTTCATAATTTATGTAATGACATATACTTGGACACTGATTAGCTACCTTATCAGCCCTGTAATAAAGGAAGCATAACCCCTAGTTTATCATTCATTTATCTGAAGTCATTTTGAATAATATCACAAGATTGTAATGTAATCATTATGCTGTACAGCATGTGTGGGCCAGTCCCCTACACTGGCAGTGTCAGAGGACTGTCATAGTTCATACTACTTAATTTGCTCACTTCTTACACATTTATGAAATTGGAGTCAACAGTCTGGTGGAGCAGGAATATTCTGGGCAAGGAACTTGCACAAATTGTTAACAGGGTCTTCCTTGGGAGGGTGAGGAAGCACCAGACAAGAGGAAAATGGGTTCTGTGATGGAGTTGAATGGGTGACCAAGGAGCACGCTGACCTTCCCTTGATGGGCTCCATCCAAAGCACCCGCTGACTTTGTTGACCTTCTCTCTGTGCATGAGGAACAAGCTTCCCTTTAGACATCTTAAAAGCCCTCAGCAAGGCAAAGGGGTTTCTTTGTTGTCTGCAAAGCTGGAATATCTCCTGAGTAACCATGGAGCTCGCAGTGAGGTCCTACAGGCTGAATAAACACCAGTGCCCTGCACCTCGCTGGCTCTGGGGAGGGCAGAAGGCAAAGGGTGCATGGGGAGATGTTGCAAACTCAAGCACAGCCTCGTCCTTCTTCCCTGGGCTGCTCATGGGTTTATAACCAGCTTCCACTGTATTTTATATTTTTAGTTTGGAGTCTGAGTTTTTGGAAATGGTGCTGATTAAGAGAAAAGGGTTCTAGACTTCATGGGCGAGGAGAAAACTTTGGAAACATGAGCTCATAGAGTCTGATAGAATTGGAAAAAAGTCTCTGTATTTATATATATTAATATACTTTGGTGCTGCTCTCATGGAATTCAGTGCCCAGATTTCCAGTTTTTGAGTGTCTGAGGTGCACAAGTGTAAGATTGCAGCAAAGCCCAGCCAGTCTCACCCAGACCATGGGGCAGAACTGAAACACCAGCAAAAAGGGCTCAGCACCTGCTCATTGCCTGGCCCTGCTGGGCCATCACCCACATTTATGTTCTCCCAAGCCTTAATATTATGGATCTGGCTGGGTTAACTCTGGGTTAGCCAGCAGGGACGGAGGATTTGGGGGCTCTCACTGTGGTGTCTGGGGCAGGCGGAGGGGCCCCAGCACAGCCCTGATGATGAGAGGGGCCGATGGATGGAAGAGCTGGTGACAGGCTGTGCTGAAATAATGATTGCTGGGCAGCAGGAGCCATTAGGGTGTCATGGAAAAACCCCAAGATTAATGAACAGCACGAGTTGGATAAGTAATGAAAAAAAGGGAAGGGATGGAAAAGAGTAGCATAATGTTTATTTTAACATAGTTAATCAAAAGAAGCAAATAATTAAAGCTGCAGTTCTTTTCTGACATCAGCTTAATGAAATTATAACTGCAAAAAAAAAAGTAGATATAAAACACAGGGCTGAGTATCAAGGTCCCAGTGGGGAGAGGGGAAGGACCCCTCCAGACAGCCCCAGCAGAGCAATCGGATGGATGACGTGAGCATCTTTTCCTTCTCTGATTGCCAAACAGATCCACATTCCATGCTTCATCCCTCACGTATAAATAATCATTTCACGAATAGAGATTAAATGTTTACTGTAAAAACAATTAAATTTGTTTCTAGCCCTTTTTAATGTGAGACAGTAAAAGCAGATGATTTAATCATCAATCTTGCATCCAGCATTTATTGACTAGAAATGCAATTCTAGTTACAGTTTTATTTCTATTAGAATAAAAATATATTCCACAGATTTTGCCAGGGAAGCTCATCAGTAAATTTTGGCACTTCAGTTCAGAGTTGATGTAAAAAGAAATGATACTCAGCAAGTTATCCCTGAATAGGAGAGGAGGGGACGGGTCAGTGGGGGAGCAGGGGATGACCAGGGCCATGCAGGGCCATTCCAGGCTGTAATTCCTGCAGGGATCACACAGGGAACACTGGCTTTGTTGGTATCAGATGCCTGATGAAGATCAAATCATATTAAGTGACCGTGATTGCATCAAACGTCAGCTGAAGCAGATGATGCAAAAAAATAAAAGGAGTGTGTGAATCCCTGCACAGCTGGAACAGCGACGGAACCGCAGGAAAAACGGGAATAAACCTGAACCAGGGATTGTCAGCCAAGACCCACAAGGGGCATGAAAGAAGCCAGGCCCTCTGAAAGGCTGGAAATTTAAATATGAATGAAACGTAGGAAATTCTGCTTCCTTAAAAAGAAAAATAGAGTTTTAATATTGCAAGAAACAATCTGTGTTTAACACAGACTTTATTGCACTCTGGAAATAACAAATGTGTCAAATAAAAATGAGCACAGGACAAAGGCATAACTTGTGCAAAGATGTCACAGTATCATTTAAAATACTGTAAAATCCCCCATCACCACAATTTACAAATTAAACACCCCTAAATTATAATGTGATCAAGGGGCCCTTTCAAATTTCAAAGCAGAATGGGAAGCCAAAATTGGGATTAAAATACTCCTTCCTCCTTTGTGCAATGCGTTACACCATTTTAAAACTTTGCTTCTTAAAATAAGGAAGTCATTGGCAATTCTTGAAATGAGTCAACAATATCAGGTGCCACTTCTGTCCCCTTTGGTGCCACAATTACTTTGCTTAAAATATTACAGGAAGTTTTCCACAACCTGCACCTATTGTGAGTGTTTAACTGGGCATTTATTCCCTCAAGACATAAATACGAAGCAGAAAAACTTGGTTTGAATGGCTAAAAAGTTCAAAGGCTGCTCCAACACAGGTAAATACATTAGAAAGTATGTGAATATTTCTGTATCAGACTTTTTCATGATATCACTCCTGAAGCACTTCAATAACAACCCCCTTTTTCTGAGGATATTTGCAAAAAGCCATTTGCCAGCATTTGTCCACAGACACATTTGCTGCCTTGCAAAATAAATAATGTAATCTGAGATGTAACTGCAGAAAGATGCAGAATTTATAAGATGTGATCTAGGCAAGGAACAGGTATTAGAGCACATAGTTCCAACATTTGTTTCCAAAGGTCTTTGAAAATGTTGTCAATACTGTCTTCTTGAGAGATGCAAGTGCTCCCAAGTACATCTTCCTGCAAATTGTGCCTCCACCACCTTTTGCAATCAAATGCAGGTAAAATTTGAGGAACGTGATGTAACTTCCAATATAGCTTACGTCGCATGTCCCACCTGCATGTAAACAGCGAATTGTGGTGTTACCCAGCGTTGGATGGAGAGCTCTGGGAAGAAATTCCTGCTGTTTCAGGTACTTACATCACCTTCAGCTTGTGCCCAGCCTGGTGCAGAATTTGCCCCTCGTTCTTCCTCCCCAGTATTCCAGAACCACCTTTACAGAAGGGTTGGTGCCTCCCAATCCTCCCCAGAGCATCATCCCTCCCTGGGCTCTGACTGCTTCTCCTCTCCCCTGTGTATTCTACCTTCTTTCAGATTTAAACTGAATTTTTATTTCTAATTGTCACAGAGGTTGAGCACCTCTGTTTTCAAGTGGAATATAAAACAGATGGGAAATAATTATGACCAAGCATTCTTTCCCAGGGCTGAAGGCTCATTCCTGGCACTATTATTCTAATTTTGCTCCCTTCTCAGGTAATTTTTTTAAGTTCAGAGTATTCTGTTCTTTCCGAAACTGTGACAAACAGGGTGGGGGGAATGTGCTTGGTTCCTCAAAGATCTATTCATGTGCATATGGCACTGAGAGGGGAAGGAACTGGGTATCTGCTTTACTAATGGAACCATATCCAGCAGAAAAGGTAACAAGATGGTGTTAAAAGCACAGAGAAAACTCTGAGAACGCCAGAACCCCAGAATGGTTTGGGTTGGAAGGCACCTTAAAGCACATCCAGTGCCTCCCCCTGCCATGGGCAAGGACACCTCCCACCAGCCCAGGCTGCTCCAAGCCCCGTCCAGCCTGGCCTTGGACACTCCCAGGGATGGGGCAGCCGCAGCTTCTCTGGGCAACAACAGCTCAAAGAGCCTGTGTTTGCACTTTTCCCAGTTTCAGCTTCACCCCTAAACCCTGGAATCCCGGAGGGGCAGCCAAATGGTGGTGGTGGTGGTGGTGTGGGGAAGCCTGTAAGCTTCAGCCTGGCTGGGGAAAACACTTGGTTTTCCAAACATAGGAAAGTGTAAATCACAACTGTTAGAAACATAGACTTCGCCTGCAATTAATCTCTCCAGGAATGCTGTCAGGATTTTAATTACCATGAAGTCAAATCTTCTCTTATGAAGCATTCCAGCTGTCCTGTGTTTTGCTACGAGGAACACTCTTCAGCTCCTGCTAATTACAAAATATACCAACTGAACCAAAACTTCCAGGCATTTCCCCAAATTTTAGTTGCAGCTTGTCAGGTGCCCCCCTCCCCTCCTCGTGTTCCCTCTCCCATCTCTGATGCTCCCGCCTTTGCCTCCTCTGAGCCTTTGGGGACCTGCTGATGCCGAGATTGCTCCATCCCAGCACGGGCAGGGGATGAGGGTGGGATGGACCTGGGCTGCTGAGCTGCACACAGAGTCTCCCTGGGCAGACTGGGCACCCTCAGCCACACATGGCATTGGGATTCTCAGTGATCCATCTTTGATGCTGTCTCCAAAAATTATCCCAAGAGCAGACCTGCCACACAGCGAAATCTGTCACTCAGAGCTTGAAAACACCACTTACAACCAACATTTATAAAGATATGAAGGTCAGGATTAGTCGCTCAGCTCCACTGATGAGAGAAGAAGCTGTTTCTCAGTCCTAAGTTACACAAGGGGATGGCCTCAATGATCCTTGTGGGTCCCTTCCAACTTGGCATATTCTGGGATTCTGGGACTCTGTGACTGTGTGAAACCAGTTCATCCAAACAGTCCCCTGACACTGTATTCTACTGCTAAACCCATTTTTTTCTATATGTATAATATGATGAGATCTGATTCCATACTAAAAATAAACCTCAACATTTATGCTCATATAAATTTTAATTTTTGTATCATCCTGATACCAAGTAATTGCTGGTCACCAGATATAACCATCTTTCCTAGTAGCTGTACTTTTCAGCAGCTGCTCAAGTGGTTAAAAACACCATCCCTGCTCTGTTGTCTTTAATTTAGAGTTGCTCATTTACCTTGAGTGACACCCATAATGCTTCTCACAGTGAGCCTGATGTGCTCTCACTTAGAGGGGTGAAAGCAGGGAATGGGTCTGGAAGCGGACATGGGAGCACTGCAGCACAGCCAATAGTTCAGGTTAGAACCAGAATTAGTTAGTTAGTTACTTTTAGTGATTTTAACACCTGGTCTATAACAGCTGAAACTGCAGATTCGAAAAAGAGCCAGATTATGTTGGCATCCTGGTAGTGCTATTTTCAAACAGAAATCTTTCTCCAAAAGCCAAAACATGCTCCGAGTTCCTCTGCAGCCTGAATTACAGACAGCTTTATCCTACCTGCAGCAGCACAACGTGCAAAGTGCTTACACTGTGCTACATCTATCACATAATTAATCCCAATATTGCTACACAAACTCTCAGGTGTGATAATATTTTCCAGAAACATTATGCTACAAAAAGGTCAAATATCATATCATTTTTCCTGCTGGATCCTCCTTTGAGCCATGTTTACCCTAAGATATCAGGTTCCAGAAGGTAAAATGAACAATAACAGTTGATAGTCCAGTTGACTAAATGACAGAAACACACGTGCTGAGCAGCCAGAGCTGCTCTCGGTGGTGGCACAGGTTGGGGGAGGCACCACGGAGTCAGGGAACAGCCAGGTGTGTTCCTGCACTTCCTTACATGTTACGGACACAGCAATCTGTTGTTTCTACCGTGGTATATATAAATATACCATATATATCTGAGAGCTGTTTCCCAGCAGACCAGCCCTAAGGGTGGGACACTGTCATTGGACCCTTTGCTCACCTCTTTTTTTTTTTTTCTGATCATGGTGTCTGCAGTCCTGAGCTTCATCAGCATTTTTGTTCGGGATCTGCCTTTCCATGAATCAAGCTTGGATTGGAAGGAACCTTAAATATCACCTTGTTCCAACCCCCCTGCCATGGACAGGGATGTCACCCAAGAAGAGCTTCAGCATTGGAGTAGCAGTGGAGGAAAACATCCTTAAGAGATGTCACTCTCTAATTCTCATCTTTAATTCCATAGTGAGAACCATCACACCACTGCACAATACTTGGAGTTGTTTCCTCTTCAAAACCACCCTACAGCCTCCTTCACAGAGGTCTTCTCCAGGCACAAGCCACAGTCAAAGCCAAGGTTGGACAGGGCTTGGAGCAACCTAGGATAGTGGAAGGTGCAGGAGGGTGTCAAGGGGTGGAACTGGATGATCCTTCCAATCCAAAACACTCTCTAATTTTATTATTTTAATTCAAGAAGGCATGACAATGAAACTTATCTAAATTGCTCCATTTCTGCTCTCTTGAACCCATTGCCCTCAAGAGAACAGAGGTGCAGAGTAATTCCTTTAACTGAGACCCTTCAAATGATGGGCTCAACTAACCATTCCCATTCAGTCCCCTGTAAAAACAATGAATACAATATGCAGAACCAGAACCATCACCTGAATGTCCTGTTGATACACCACCATAACTCCCCTAAATCCATAAACCCATGGATTTATATATTGTTAATATCTGCTGTATTATTTTTGAACATCATATGCCATTCACAAGGCAGCAGGTGAGGCAGCGATTCCTGCCTCCATCCCAGCCAGGAAAACACACTGGGAAACACAATCGTGGATGTTTGCCTTGGGCTGGCCATGGCACGCTCCTTCCTCAGGGAGAGGGATCCTTCCTTGTCCTCCCAAAAGGAAACTGAGCAACGTAAGGCCCTGTTTTTTATTTTTACTTTATTTTATGGATCTGATCCAAAGCTCCCGAAAGCACAGGGAGCGAATTCTTGTGGCACGTCAGCGACAGGCGGGATCTGAAACAAAACTCTTGCTTATGTGTAAAGATTAAAGTGTGTGGAACCACGAGAAAATGTCCCTTTCATTTCAGTATTGATTAGTCTTTATTGAACACACACACACTTCTGCTAACTCTGCCTTTGCTGGGGTTTGTTTAGTTTTTACTTCTTTCATGATTCCAAGTGCCTTTGACGGTAATTTTCCCTTTGCTAAACTCAATCAGCTATTGATAAAATCCAAACCGAGATGCTGAGTCCTTAAAAAGAACCTGTGTTTTTTCTAGTCTTTAAAAAAGTACTACTGCCTGTCTTTGCTGTGAACCATCTGTTACACGTCTCATTAAAATATATTTGTAATGAGCTTATTAGTGCACGGAATATGTCCTGAACAGGATGTCAGTCAGGAACCGATTGTTTGGGGAGAGAAGAAACCTTAAATTCCTATTAGTTTAACAAAATCCTGCATTGGTGTTTTCAGCCTGTATAAAAGCAAATTCCGAGAGGGCAGCAATTCACACACTTTTTGTAATAATTTCCTCTTCAAATATGTTGCTGTTCCTTTTTAATATAGAGTCAGATGGCCTCTCATAATTGCAGTATCAAATCTTTGCCTCAGTTTTCAACTGCAGGTGATTTCAAATGATTAAAGATGCACAACAGGGAATAAACAAAAATGCTTACATGCAATTATTTTTAATTAGTATTTGGCTATAAAGTGTGTGCCTTCATAAAAAAGTCTGTTATTCACATAAACATCTGTTACCATACACACAAGGAAACACACTGTAAGTCTGTCATCACATCACCAAAACAGAACATACTAAGGAAGGCTGGACAGGAAAGCCAACACTTTGAGTTTTTAAACAAAAGATATAAGCATAACTGCCAAAACAGACACTGCACCACACCTTTCAATTAGCGCAGTGCACAATCAAAGGAAGAGCTATTACCAATGGAATTATACTTGAAAATGTTAAAATAGATGGAATTATTCTTTGAAAACAATGGAATCTGTAAGCACAAGACAATTTCAAGCTCTTTACTAATTTTGCACCAGCGAACATAATCAAAACGCTTCCTGTTTGCACAGTATCTCTGGGTACTCTTCTGACAACTTTTTTAAATCTTATTTTTGTTCATTATTTAAGCCTGCTCCAAAAAAAAAAAACAAAAAACACCCCAACAAAATTCAAAAAGCCCCAAACCTCTGTGGCACGAGCACATAAATAAACCTGCAGAGTTCAGCCCTGGCCTCATTTTGCAGAACCCGACTCAGGGACGTTGACATATTTTAAGTAAGGACGCGACAAACAGCGAAGTAAGAGAGATATACAGAGCTATATAAATTAATACCTCCATAATTGATAGGTGGAGATAAGGTTGCTGTGCGGAATACTGAGAATAAAATGAAGAGGAGGTGTGAGAGCACCTTGCACATGAATTACCGAATCGGTGGGAATTGCTGAGCTCTGCTGCGAGGAAGCTCTTGGAAACACCTCCAGCAACCAAACTTAACACCTTAGTTCCACCAGCAGAGGAACCCGCACATTAACCACCCATTTTAAATAGTACAGCTCAGTTTGCATGAAAATAAAATCAATTGTTTAATTAAAAAGCACACGTGGCAGTATCTGCCAGTTCCACCTCGGTGTTATCTACGGTCAGATCCGAGGAGGGGAAAATCACTGCACCTCGATTGTGGCTCTGCTGGGACCAATAATTAATCATTACAGCAGACGCAACCTGGGGGTGCTGCTCGTGGGAAACATGGCTGGAGATGCCACTTGTGATCCTGACCCAGCACCTTGACCCGTTAATTGTGAGCACAAATCTTTCTGCATACCCTGGGAGAGCTCGTGGGTCTTAAAATCCTTCCTTCATGAGCAGTTAATGAACGTCCTCTGGGTCCGGCCTCCTACTCAAACCAGCACATCTTGTCCCAGAGAGAAGTCAAAAGTACCCTCAGAGTTTCTAATGGCAAAGATGACCCTCTGCTAGGAAGCAGATCCGAATCTTTTCCAGCTCCCTTTGATTTACAAGCCTTCTCTTGCACATCAGCATTTCATATATCTTCCCAAGTGTCAGAAATATGAAAGTCATACATTACACGCAAAGAATGGCCCAGTTCATTACTATCATTTTATTTATTTAACAAATACGGTATTTAATCAGAAGGAACTGACAGCTACAATTGTTTATTGCAATCATACAACACAGCAATAAATAAACATTGCACATTAAGTACAAGGTAGAAGGATCACTGGAAACATCCTGTATAAAAAATTTGTCCGAAGAATTCCTCACTAACGGACAGTATTTGTAAATCTATTGACAAAGAGCTCCAAAAAGATGGTGCAGTAAATAAAACACGTGAGAGCAGACAAGGTAGGTTTTGCTTTCAGACAAGCAAATTAATTTCTGGGTTGACTCCAGAACAGAACGATGCCACTTGCAGTTGGTGTTGGGCTGGGACAGTAACATATCACATCCTCCCTCGTAAATAACAACAGCCCCAGGAAAGCCTCCTCTGCCTTTTAGTGATCAACAATTTTCCATGCCATCAAATGGAAATCATCCCTTCTCTGTTCACATTCCCGAGATGGGGTGGGCATCTCACACCTAACCCTCACCAAACTCCACTTCACCCACCAGAGTGGGGTCCTCTCCCCAGAGGAGCTGGACCATGTCACAGCCTATAATCCTCAGCTTCTCCTTCTTTTCCTTCTCCTTTGATTCTGTTCTCAGCTTGGAGCATCCTGCCTTACTTGCAAAAAGAAAAGAAAATGTATCTCCTTTTCAAAAGCTTCAGACTTCATGCCCCCTCCTGCTTTCTGCAAGCAGAAAGTGGGCTTGTTTTAAGACCCCTCAGCTTTCCCAGCCTCAGTGAGACTTTTGCAAGAGTTAGTGGACCAGGAGTGTGTCTCAGTAACTGTGACAGATGGCTGGGCCTGAGAGAAGAAATAACCATTTTCCTCCTGAAATTTGCTGCAGTGCCATGGCAGGGAGATGCTTCCCTTCACCATGGAGGACTCCCCAGGATGAGAATAAAGTCAGCACTTTCCTTTATTTCTCTTCTCATTCCCTCTTCCCTCTGGTTTAAAAGCACCTCTCATCCAGCTTGGAATGCTAACATTGAGGGAAGAAGCTTTAACTCTTCATCCCTTAAGACAAGGAAAACTCAGAGGGAAAAGGCAAACAGGTCAGCCCTGGCAGTGCCTGGCCAGGGGATCTGCAGGATCCATGCCAGGCAACATCACCTGGGGATGGCAGGGACCCTCTGCGAGCTGCCCCTGGACATGGACATCTTTCCCACCCTCTGCCCCTCTCCAAGGACTAGAATTATTTCTGAACTTGCAGATCCTTGTCATGATGAGTGTTACATGAACGAGGCAGGAGGTGAAGCCCCTCCAGGTCCTCTGACACCTAACACAGGACTGATGGCTCCTCAGAAAAGAGTTATTTCTGTGTCTATTGCATATTCCTGAAAATTAAACTGCAAAAGAATTGGAAAAGAATGAAGAAAACCCAGGAGAAATGGCTATTTCAGCTCCATATGACTATCTCACTTCCACAGGAGAGCCAGATCCCGAATTCCATTTCTGAATTCCATTTCCAAATTCCAGGAAACACAGCATGGAAATTTCAGAAGGGAAAAGATTTCATTGTAAGAGCAACCCAGGAGATTAGAGGTGAGACAAGTTTCTGGATCCATTGGATAACTGAGGCTGGCAGGAACACTAGAGGTCATCCCATCCAACATGTTGCTCACAGCAGGCCTGACTGCACAGCCGGACCTGGATCCCAGACACTTCTCAGGTCTGGGTGTGGGAATCCAGCACATTCCTTCACATCAGAGCAATTCCAGGCCCCACAAGATCCCAAATCCTTCCCCTCCTCCTCCAGTGGCATGGTGTCAGCATAGACCCTGCCCTGTCCAACCACAGGGAATGGGAACAGAGCTACAAGCAGGTCCCTTCCACAAATTATCCCTTGGACCTGGAAATACCTGCCAGGGAACGAGGCAGATCAGGGACAGACCAAACCATAGCGTTCAGCATGTCAGAGGTGAAGAACTGAAGGTGTTTCAGGGATCACAAAACAAACAGACCAGGAGGTGTTGGACAACTTCTGTCTCCTGCAACCGATCAGAGACAGGGACAGAGACACCTCCCAGGTTTGCAACCAGACAATGCTCTCCCAGGGTAAACCAACAAGACAGACAATCACCACCACATTGTGAAATCCCTGGGAAAAAAAAAAGGCATTCATTATGTTAAAGTTCAGTGAAAGATAAATTATTACAAAAGGTAAAGTAACTTGGTGTTCAGCCAAGACTCTCTTTGGAGCACATAAAATACAGACCCTATTCCAAACCCTGCATGCACCAACCTCAGAGTATCCTGGGATATTAAGCATGTCCTAATGTGGAATATTTCATCTGCATGGCCACAGTCTTTGAACCAAAATCCCTTAAAGTGTGAACAACTGCGTGGATTTGGCTCCAGCTATTTCAGTTTCAAGAGGCATAAATACCGAAAGTAAAGTGTCAAATCTATGCTATTCTATATAATATGCTAAATAAAGGCTATGTATGTGGCTTAATTCTGAACTTTTGCTTTATTTTTTATTTGTTTTTTTCCTAAAGAATCTGATGGCAGTGACAAAAATATTAAAGATATCCGAGAAGGTAAAACCTCCAGCATGGTCTGCTTGGAGGAGGGAAGTTGTACCTTTAAAAGATGGTCTCATTGCAGTCACTAGGAACTCAATGAATGAAACCCTTCAAAAGCATTTCTAAGTACTAATTATTGCAAGTCCTGGAGATAAACAAAGCAGTGAGGAGCAATTGTTCCTGCAACAATGTGAGGACTTCAAATGAGTGTCTCATCTTTGAAGGAGGAATTTTACTTCTTCACTTTATAAATTAATCTGTCTCCAGAAACCTATTATTCCTCTAACATACAACTTAAAAACAGGATGTATTTGGGACTTTCCCATTGAGGGAAACATGAAATAATGTGACAACACTTGGTGTGTTGTACCGTGCCAAAAACATCTCCTGTGTCTTTGTAAAGTTTAACTCAGAACCAGCTCATTCCTTGAGGCTCTCAAATGCCACTGCAACAACAAACACTATCCAATTTCCATGGCCACAGAGAAAAATTCCAAATGCAAAGCAGTCTCACAGCCCAGAAGGCAATTACAAAGGATCCACATTTATGTATTTATTGTCTTTTCACATAAATCTCACAAAGCTATTAGTTGATAGAGGGAAGGGGGAGCTTTATCAACCACTTTGTTAAATACCTACCTTGGTTTTATTTTAAAGTTTATATAAATATTTGCATCAGGTGGTAGGGAATCATGGAATCACAGAATTCCAAGATGGTTTGGGTTGGAGGGAACCTTAAAGGTCATCCCATTTCACCCCCTGCCACACCTTCCACTATCCCAGGTTGCTCCAAGCCCGTCCAGCCTGGCCTTGAACAATTCCAGGGTGGGGAATGCAAATGCTCAAAAGCAGTACAGAGACTGCGGAAAGAACAACAAGAGCACAACTTTTATTTTCTTCAGGAATTCTTTGAAAGACAATCAGTTTCTGGAGGAATCACCTGGAAACACAGCAAATACCCTCCTGGAAAAATAAGGAATATCCACAGTTTCTGTCCAGGCCATTGGTAATGTCGCAGAAATTGCATGACATGACAGCTGCTTGCCTTTTTCCCTGTTATTTTAACTAGTCAGAGCAACAAATGTCCCAGTTGCAGAACTCTCTGAGTCTTTGGAACACTAAAGGTTCCACATTTTTCTTAGAACTGGGGGAATCTCAAAGAATGACACTTTCTGTTCCTATTTTTCTGACTCTGCCTTTCCCAGAATTAGGTAAAAGCTCCAGTACACTTTGTAGCCAGCATGAGATGGAGGATTTCTTCCTTTTCCAGCTGTCACATCAGTATCTCTAAGCACAGTTTTATTTAAATGTTCCAGCAAGAAGACCCATCAAGCCTATTTTTTTCCTGCCCCCTCCAAGTCCCCCAGTTTCCCGTTTCCTTCAGCTGGCTGGGATCCACCAGGAGATGACATCCCACCACTGCTGCACTAATGACACAGAGCCATAAATTCATCCCTGATGCTCAGACAGACCTCTGTGTTCTTGCAATACAAAGTTGTGACATTGATAATATTTTATAAACTCCTTTTTTATCCATGTTTTGTCTTTTCCTGCAAATCCCTGATCAGCTGGAGGAGCTGACCAAGCCACGAGCCTGTGCCCAAGCAAACTGAATGGTTTGCAGGGGTAGGGACTGGTCCTTCCATTTTCCTTTGATGAGTTCAGGCTACTTTACTGGGGAAACCACTAAATTATCACTGTGGTGAGAATAATAAATCATTAACAGCCGAAATCCCCTCTCCATTCTGGCAAACAGGAATATTTGTATGGAAGCCTAAGCAGTGCAGGAACCATCTGCACCCCAGGGTGGGTGCTTGCTTCATCTCAGACAGAATGGGCTTGGAAATGTTTGGTAATTTTCCTCACTCTGCTGTTACACACTAGACTCATGTGCATCTGCTACAAGCAGAGTAAAAGTAGTGTTTACAATTTTGCTCTTTTTTTTTTTTTTTCTATTTGTAACCTTTTTCTGTATCATTTTCAACACAAACTGACGTAGTTACTGGTCTCACTTCTAAAATTTCCCCTTCATTTTCTTCTTGAAGGCTTCCAGGTTCACTGTTGTCAGGTTTCACATAACCCTGTTATAGCTGTGAATATTTTCTCTGCAGAGCTGAGAAGAACGTGGTGGAAAGTACTCCATGGCTACTGAGGAGCCTCGTCTTATGGAGAGGGGATCCATGAACTTCACCCCTCTCTATGAGCACAGGCTAGAAATAAATATGCTTTTAGCCACCCCATTTGTGCCTCAACCTTTCAGCACCCTTGCCACTTATCACATTTTTCAAGGTCACCCACTAACACTGTCTCCCCAGTTGCCAAATCGATACGAGCAACATCACACTTCCCATAAAAACAGTTCTGTTTCCATTCAAGCCCCACAGAAAAAAACGTAGCCTGCAACAGCCTGAATTTCTCAGTAGGAATCAAAGAACCCAGGTCATATTCCTTAAAAATAATGGACTTGCACCATTAACTTTGACTGAGCACCAGAAGAGGTATCCAGGACACTCTTTAGCAACCCAATTAAGTTACCTGGCCACCTTTGAGCAGGGCTAGTAAGGCTGTGCCTAAAGTTAAGCCAACAGTCAGGGGCTCCGATGGCTGTGGGTTTAGCACTGCTCTGCAGAGCAGGCACATGGAAGCTGCCACCGAGGCTTTGGTTACCAAGGGCACGGATTTCATTCCAGGGAAAGTAAATACTTACATTGCAATTTAAATAATTTTCAGTATTTTCTCTACATAAGACTAATTAATACTAGTGTTTGCAAAAGTCTTTGTATAGAATATTTCTTATTAGACCAAACTACCACAGATGAACTCCAGGTCCCCCCCAGGCTTCACAAATATGTGCAAACCTGAGTCCTCCATTGCTGTGGGACGTGGATTCCAATGTCCTGGCAACCCACAACCTTCACCAGGTGTTTCCATTCAGATGCCAAGCGGGGGTGGCTTTAAGCTGAAGGGTAGATTTAGATTAGATCTTAGGATGGAATTCCTGGCTGGGAGGGGTGGGCAGGCCCTGGCACAGGTTGGGCAGAGAAGCTGTGGCTGCCCCATCCTTGGGAGTGTCCAAGGGCAGGTTGGACGGGGCTTGGAGCAACCTGGGCTGGTGGGAGGTGTCCCTGCCCATGGCAGGGGGTGGGATGGGATGGGCTTTAAGTTCCCTTCCAACCCAAACTGCTCTGGGATTCTATGATTCTCTGACAGACAATTTTGGTCCCTGGTTTATGACATGGGCCCAGCCCACTCCAGGGAATACCCAGATATAGGATGGAACCTTTCTTTTTGGGACAAGACCATGTGTCTGTCTTCAATTCCTCCAAGGGATTATTCACTGTTTCCTGGCTATATGGGGAGGTGTCTTTTACCTGTGAGTACAGCACAATTTATAGAGCGAAAAAATCCCATACTCGTGTTTGTATTTCACTCCAGCTGTGTATTTGTGTGGGCACTTCCCACCCTCAGGTCCCCTCCCAGTATTCCCTTCCCAAGCAACACGTCCCAGACCAAAGAGGGCTCTCTGCAAGTGATGCTATTTACATAAAATAAGCTTCTGCTGAAAGCCAGTTTGCCAAATGGATTATTTACTGAAGCCTCGTTGTTACACCGCGCGGTTGTACTGCACACTGGTGTAAGAACCACAGTGATTGCAATCCATTAGTAACTGTCACAACAGAGCTCCTGCGACAAAGGAGGGAGACAGGGAAAAATACCTCCTACCCAGGAACTGGAAATTGGATTCAGGAGACATATTTATTCTGAATTTTGAGCCTGGTTCTCTGCGTGATCTGTGACAACTCACTTCCCTGGACTGCTCTGTGCCTTCTCCTTCTGAGAAGTGAAATGAATCGTGTTTTTTCTCCTCTGTAAACGTCATTTATATGATCAGATGGAAATGGCCAAGTGCAAAATTACGGCCGTTAACCTTTCCCACGGAATAATCCCAGGATCCACCCGAAGAGCCGTTCACCTGCCGGTGACACTTGGATGTCCTCAGGCGATGGAAGGCAGGAGCCTTTCCTGCCAGCAAATAAAGCCTTTAAGTAGGAGCAGAGATTAACTTCACCGGCCAGAAACAGCAGTGGGAACGCTGGGAGCGACACGGATAACAGCACGAGGAGAAATTCCAGGAATATTGTATCTGGACAAATCCAGTCTATGTCTGCTGAAGAGGCCAGACTGCTGCTCGACATGAGCTCTCCTTAAGAACTCCAAGCCATTATCTCCTACTCTGTGAGGGAGCAGATCCCAGCCCAGGGACTGCAGCCACGAGGACAGCTCACGCTTGGCACAGCACATGGAATTTGGTGAATGTTTGTCTTTTTAATTGTGCTGATATTCCTAACTTTGTGAAATAGTTCTGTACAGGGAAAATGACATCCCTGCAAAATTCCGATGCCTCTTATGGGCAGCAGCTGTTGGAATAACTGCTTTGCAATGTAATCCCCTTGTTCAATAATTCTTTGCCTTCCAAGGCTGCAATTTACATTTTTGCCAAGGAATCAAACTGGTACTTAAGTATGAGAATAACTGAGGATCCTGCCTTTGTCTCCAGCCAACTGATATCCTAAGCCCTGCTATGACATTATATAAATATTCAAAAAATGCTTGTGAATACCATAATTTTTCCAGGTCTCACAAATGAGGAATTATCCAAGTAATGGATTATGAATGGAATAGTAATGTATGGAAACATTACCCACACAAAATGCATTAGAGCGCCCAAAGACACAACATGAAACAAAATGTGTTTGAGGTTTAACAAAATAAAGCTGTCCCTTGAGATTCAACCTCACTAATTCCTATTAAAAAACTCCAGAAAGGTGAAAATGCTTACAGATACTGTTAATTTATAAATATTATCAGCTGATAATATTTACAACTCAGGAAGATCTTACATAAAATACCTGCTTATGCAGCAATAAATTTTGCCAGTTTAAACTGAAATCTTGAAGCTCAATAATCTAAGATTTCAAATAGTAGGTTCATTAGCAAGGTGTGTCTTTCTTCTTGTCAGCCCCGCAATCATGTTGGTATTTTGTCTCTACAGACCTGAAAAAATTAAAAAATATGGTACTAGAGTTAATTTGGTTATTTTTTGAAGGAAAGGGTTTGAACAAAAATGAAAGGCACTGACTGGCACAGGGTGCCCAGAGACGCTGTGGCTGCCCCATCCCTGGGAGTGTCCAAGGGCAGGTTGGACAGGGCTTGGAGCAACCTGGGCTGGTGGGAGGTGTCCCTGCCCATGGCACGGGGTGGCACTGGATGGGCCTTAAGGTCCTTCCAACCCAAATCATTCTATGATTCCATGACTGAGCCCAGGGTCACTGCTGTGCCTGTGCCTAAAATCTCTGTGGAAGAAATTCCTCCCAGACTGATAGATCTGCTGACAGCCACTCTGCAAAGCCATTGCTCAACTCATTCCTCCACTGCTGTCAGTAGGCCAGACCCTTCAACCATTTCTTACTTAAGCATCCCTTACTCATGTGAGTGGGACAGAAGTAAAGATTACTCATCCCAGGAGTTGCACAAGGGCTGCTGAGGGTGTCTGCCCCGGAGCCAGCCATTGTATCAGAACTGCAGGAGGAGCCAGCCTGTCTTCTGGGAAAGAAAGTTCTAAGAATTAATTTTGAAACTAATTTAAGAAGTTACAGTTTGCTGGCTTTTCCTTTTGTTTTCTTTTCCCTTTTTCCTTTCAAGTTGCAAAGGCTGGCACAACAATGGGTTTCCCTTCTTGTAGTGTATCTCTAAATTATAGGAAACTTGCCCCTTGGCCAAGCTGGTTTGGCTCAGAGCCAGAATGAATGTCTCCATTCTCATCCTTTCCCGTACTCTTTCCACAAGCAAAATAAAAATGTTTATTGTGTTTTCTCAAGTGAAGCAAAGCAGAGGCTCCGATGGCCGGATTCCTGATTGCGTCGCTCCTGACGGGCCTCCGTCGTAGACAGCAGTTGACAGAACCCATGGAAACAAACAGAAAGGCTCACATTGTCTTCAAATGGCCTTGGCTTGGGGTCTCACAGCTTAAATTTAATCAAACAGGAATGTTTTCAGGATTATATTTTCTTTGACTTTATTAAAAATGGTTAGATTGTAGGCTGAGGGTCATTTGGTGTCAGTGGGGAGAGAGAAAGAAGGTTGATGAAACTGTCATGAGAAGAAAGAGGGTCTGGATCCTTATAAAATGCTGTGATCACATAATATTCCAACTAGAATGTTATTAATCGAACATTGCCTGGATGACTGAGGCACAGAATTACTCTATTCCTGCAGCAAGTCATGTGGCAGCTTTGTAGTAAAATTCTGCACATCTTGGGTTGACTTCAGATAATTCCAATTTCTGAATGAGATGGAGGACCCAAATTTTGTGCAGGACACAGAGAACCAGAGAGTTGGATCCCAGGGTGGGATGGATGGGTGCAGGGTGCTTTGCAGACTGCACTGGGAGGGACCACCCTGCCTCAGCCTTCACAGGGAGTTTTGTGCAGGGATATGCACCTTGACTTCCCTGAACATCCAGAATCAGGAGGGAAGGACCTGGGCATTGCCTGGAATTGAGTGGGATTACAGCAGAGCGCTCTCCTGCACTGAAAACCAAAAAATAAGTCAAAAAACTCTTTATAACCTGAATCAAACCACAGACATTACTGTTATAAAATACACTTGGCTCGTGTGAATATCCATAGAAATGAGAACCACAGCCATGGCTGAAAGCCAACCTGCCAAGGAGATACATGTCATTATTTTTCAGGGGCTCCAGGAGGTCTGGAGAGGGACTTTGGACAAGGGCCTGGAGTGACCGGACAAGGTGGAATGGCTTCCCACTGCCAGAGGGCAGGGATAGATGGAATATCGGGAAGGAATTCCTGTCTGTGAGGGTGGGCAGGCCCTGGCACAGGTTGGGCAGAGAAGCTGTGGCTGCCCCTGGATCCCTGTGAGGGTCCAAGGCCAGGTTGGACGGGGCTTGGAGCAACCTGGGCTGGTGGGAGGTGTCCCTGCCCACGGCAGGGGGTGGCACTGGATGGGCTTTGAGGTCCCTTCCAACCCAAACCATTCTGGGATTTCAGGGACTGTCCCCATGTCCTGCCATCCGGATCATCCCAGAGCAAACCTGCAGCCCCACATGAGACACACTGAGCGCCCCACTGAGCACCCCCCGAGCTCAAAGCAAATATTGGGGCCCCCAAAGCTTTGGGGCCAAAGTTTGTCTGACATTTGCAACTCACTTTAATGGGAACAAGGCTTGGTCCTTTAAATAGGTGCTATATTTATGGAGCAAGGAGTAGCCAAAATGTAGGAAAAACTCAGCCAACTCCTTTGCTATTTTTGATGACACAACAAAGTCTGACTTTCATTAAGTTTTGCACATATATATCAGAGGTCCTCCTAGGGACTGGGGAATGAATGCACTTTGTTTGAACTCTATGGCTATTATATACTACTTTTTATTGATTTTTTTTTTTTTTTGCCTGTAATTCTCAATATAGTTCTTGTGTGTTCATGGAAAAATATTTATTTTTAGTCCCACCATTTTTCCAATATACTTGTTTTCCTCATAATTGTTTTCCTTCTGTTATGAACACCATGTGATTACCAGGTACATCTTCCCTGTTTTCTAAAAAAGAAAAAAAATATAGCATGTAAGATGAATTATTTCAGTCATCTTGAAAAGGCAAAATGAAAACAAAGCACAGTCAGTGTATGTTGGGTGCTCTCGATGTATATTTATAGTTTCCAATGGCGTCCTGCCCACAATTTTGGAAGGAACACTTGCCCATGAAGTAAATACACAATTTTGAGAAAAGTTGAGACTTGCTGTTTCAAAATGTTTGCGCTGGAAAAATTAACGAGGAGACCAACTTGCCACCTGAAATGTCACTTCATTCCTCACCGGCACATGGGCCCATCGGCTTCTGCGGCTTTACTCAGCAGAGTAAGGGATAAGGGAGGGATGCAGGAAGGGGTGAGGGCTGGCACCAGCACTGGGGTCCTGGCTGGGCACCTCCTGTCACAGGGAACCTTCAGATGGCACAGATGAAGGGGAAAATCTGGTACTGCCTTCAGGCTGGGGCGTGAAAACTTGGAATCCCTTCCAATCTCAACTCATGCACCCTTTCACTGGAGTTTGATGCTGGTGCTCCAAAGCTAAGCCAGGACAGTGGCTTTTGCAGCTCCTCTGGCAAAGCCTGGCCTCTGGAGGAGTCCTGTGGCCACCCTAGGATCCAGTTAAATCCCATCCCAATCCTGCTCAGCTCCGCTCCAGCCAAAGCTTTTGGCCACTTGGGAAAGACCGGGGCGGCAGCGCAGGAGGAGGCTGGAGGTGTGAGTGGTCGTGGGAATGCACGAGGGAGCTGCAGCAGGGATGAAAAGCTGTAGCTGGTACTGGGAAGAGAGCAGAGCCATCAGGGAGCCATCTGGGAAAAATCATTTTATTTATAACTTAAGTAATAGCACAAGCCACACAGCAAATCGATTTGCTTTTGGATTCCAGCTATTGTCTGATTGCCCAGACAAACAGCATCCAGTTTAAGTGGAGTCCACAGCAGTAATAACAAAGAAGGAACACAAATTTTAATTATGTTTCTCCAAGTCTGTATAAGTATTGGAGAACCACATAAAAATGATTTTTTTTTTACTAACTTGCAGTTGAAAATGTGTCATTAAAAGCTATGAGTCTGATTTTCTGCTCTGTTGGTCAGGATATTAACCAAAATGATAAAGTATTCACTATTTGAGGGGAGAAAAAGGAGAGGGAAATAAATGCTGAAGGTTTTGTGCTGGAGATATTATGAGAATGACGCTAAAATGAGAAACTTCATCGCCCTTCATGTGCTGGGGCTGTTTTGCTGCAAGAAAGTGCTGGAGTAAGAAGGAGGACGGTGGAGAGTGAACTGGGCTAGAAGAATAAGCAAAAAAAAAAGGTGGGGGGATAAATGGTCAGGATGTTGGAAGCACAAGTGAGACTGTTTTTGGGTGGTGCCTCTGGCAGGAGGGTCACATCAGACTCCCATTCCATGGATCTGACAGGCAATGTCAGAATGTGGAATCTCCCACCACCAATGATTCAAATTAATTTCTGCTCTCCCTAATTCTACAAGCCTGACTTCATACCCGCTGCAACTTACATTTATTTGTAATCTCTCTGCTTACACTCCATTGAACAATAAAAGAACAATAAACTTAATAAAAAGCCCAAGTGATTGGAAATAGCTCTGGGAATGGCAGTCCAGTATGAAAGCCATAAATTTACTTGTATACTCGTGACATTGTCAGCTAATTTTTATGAAAAGCCCATCACAGAACATTGCACCAAAACACTGTGATCACTCGTATGTCACCCATCATACTTCCCCTGATAACAAAACAGAAAATGCATCATAAAATGATACTTCAAACTACAAATTCATCTTGAAATGCTCACAGTATACAGTAACAATTCTTTCCTGACCTTGTCTTGCACCTGAACCTTAAATTAATCATTCTTCTTCTATAACATTAAAGAATACCCAACAGTACTCTTTTATCGAGTTTAAAAGCTAAAACTTCAACTAATAATATCATTATTGTTTTGGTTAATATTTCCCTATTCAAATTACCTGGAGTTCAAGTTATGTGGTGTAAAGTGAGCAGTAAGAGTTTTGCAAATACGATTTAAAAGTATTTCTCTGTACTCAGATCAGAAAGTATTGACTGATATTTAGAGGCTGAACCAAAGCCCACTGAAGTCAAAGGAAAACACCTATTGATTTTAAACGTTTTGGGATCAAGCCCTTAACACCTAATCCTGAAAAATGCTGAGTATATTAAAGCCACACAGGAGCTGCCGATATCAAGAATTCACAGGGCTAAATCCTATTAAATACATAGTGTTATCCTGACTCAGACTGAGATACTCAATTGGATTAATTAGGAAAGATCTTCTAGGAGATGCCCAAGATTTTCAGCTCACTCTTCCAGTGGACACCCTGCTGTAAGAATGGGAGACTGGGACAGCAGCGACTTCCAGGTGCCCACCAAGGAGATTTTAATGGATCAGATCTTCTGCCATGAAATACTTGGGGTTTTTCAGACACAGAGTTAGTGATTCTGGCAATTCTTGAAACACACATGGAAGGTTCTCTGGCACCTGGGGATGCCTCTGGGAGAGAGGCAAGAGACTCTCAGCCCACCCTTGGGGCTGCTCTGCCAGCTGTAATTCAGTCTCTACTTCTTAATGTTTCTCCTAACAGTTATAAAAGCATCAGTCCTGCTTTTCTTCCTTCCTCTGTTCACCAGCAGGAGCTTTGGCCCCTCCATCAGGAGCACCAGTGCCCTGAGCAGCTGCTCAAACCCCAGATTCCCTCCAAACCCCTGGGAACACCTCCTGCTGCTGAAGTTCAGTGGAATGGTTCCAGTAGGAATGTGAGTGTCTTTTCCTTAAACAAAAGCAACGACTTTTGATCAGAGCTGCATAAAAATAAACATCTTCAGTTGTCATCAATTGTCATCACTTCAGGAGAAACGTGACACAGCCTTTGTCTGGGGCAACTGCAGAGGGAACGGCACCTACCAGGAATACTGGAGCAGGAAATGGGAATCCAGGTTGTCAGCCTTCCAGTTTAACTCCTCTTCTGTCCTTGCCAGAGGCAAGGATGAGGCAGTAAAGCCTCCACCCGATTACTGAATGGCCCAGCTGTGGTCGGTCCCACCAAGGAGGCCCCATCTCGACGACCAAGAGCCCCCAGTTTTAACTGTCAAGCTGTCCCAGATTAACTTCTGAAACAAATTCCACAGTGGAAATCTCTGGTGCAAATGGGAATTGTGCACAGGTTGAAATAAAGGGAACTTAAAATGAAACGTGATATATATCTGGGGAGAACTTTGGGGGAGAGAAGAGAGTGAGGAGGAAAGGGCTTCTCAAAGCAGCACAACACTCAATGTCAGATACTATCCATCCAAGAGCTGCTTTTTTAGGGCAAAACCCAAGTATATTGTGCCAAACAGGTCACAGAAGGTCAGCCCTGATGGGAAGGCTCAAGGTGGACCTGCATATTTCTCCCAGGATCTCTCCCTGTGTTTTCTGATGGTAAAACTCTGGAGGGTCAGACACTGCAGGTGGGACCAGCTGAGAGGGCACCTGTTTTAAGGCACTTTCCTGCTCAGCAATCCTGACCTGCACCTTCCTGTGTCAGAGATGTGGACCAAAAACATCCCTTGAGATATCAATTTCTCCTCATGGTCTGCACAGGGAACTTCTTGCAATGAGCTTGGACTCGGTATCTCACTTTGATGTGACTACAGAGATGAGATTAATTCTAGTCAAATCATGGTGTATCTTTATTACTTTTTAGAATCCCAGAATTGTTTGGCTTGGAAGGGATCTTAAAGCCCACCCAGTCCCATCCCCTGCCATGGGCAGGGACACCTCCCACCAGCCCAGGTTGCTCCAAGCCCCATCCAGCCTGGCCTTGGACACTCCCAGGGATCCAGGGGCAGCCACAGCTTCTCTGGGCAACCTGTGCCAGGGCCTGCCCACCCTCCCAGCCAACCATCCCTTCCCAATATCTCATCTAACTCTGCCCCCTGGCAGTGGGAAGCCATTACCCCTTGTCCTGTCCCTTCATCCCTTGTCCCCAGTCCCTCTCCAGCTCTCCTGGAGCCCATTTAGGCTCTGCAAGGGGCTCTCAGGTCTCCCTGGAGCCTTCCCTTCTCCAGGGGAGCCCCCCCAGCTCTCCCAGTCTATGCTTGTGACCGACACAAGGCTCACGTAGGTCCATGAGATCATTTGCAGTGGCCTCCACCAGCTCTGGAGAAGCATTTTGGAGGGAGAGGGACAAACTCCAAGGCAAGTCTGGATTAAAAATACGGGGCTGTTCATGAAAAGCAGCACCCAAAGTGAGAAGAGGTGTCAGAATCTGACTCTGAAATAATAAGCACCATTTTATGTATCAGAAAATATCACATCTGACAGAGCTGCCAAAGACAAGTCAATTTTGTTGGAGTAGGTTTTATTGTGCTGGTAGCAGAGGAGAAAAACCAATGTTTTACAAAGAAAAGAAGCTTAACATGGTATTGAGGATGTTTATTTCTTTTATCATATTATGTATGAATCTTTTATAAGTTTTCAGTGAACTATATTAATTAAAAATTAGTTCTGGGAATATTTTGCTTGTAGCCTAATAAGCTATTACGTCAATACAGATTTTCATGGACTATTTTAAATTTGAAATAAAGGGGTCTCCTGAGTATGCGCAATGGAGCAGAAATGTAACAAAATTTTTAAAAAGTAGAATATTTAACACTTTTTCCTTGTACAACTTGAGAATCAGAGCGCAGGTCCTACTAGTCTTTTGAAGTGATTTTTATGTGTTTTATCTTAGAAGTTTATAATTATTATTGGAAGTTTTACGCACTCAGGCCTTATAATGAACTTGATTGGTTTTATTGTGAATTTATTTTTTTTTTCAGTAGGAATTATTACTTAAAAGAAATTATTATGACATTTTTCACTTCGGCCTTTATTGTGATCCATCCCAACTCTACCACACAAGGCAAGGCTTTTCCACCAGTGTTTCTTTGGGCAGGGTGAGGAGAGCACTGCAGTTCCCCCAGCCCCAGATGCTCCCAGCCACCAAAAAGCACAGAGGAGGCAATAAAACAGGTCCAGTTATGGCTCTGACTACCTGTGACTGCACAGATTTATTGCCTCTGTTGCTGAACCAGCAGAGAAACCTTCCCTCCCAGTGGAAACCACTGTCCTGAGGAACCACTGCTGGTTGTGGGTCATGGTTTGGGTCTGGAGCTCCTCCCTCTCCCCAAGAACCACAGCTGATGGGTGGTTTGGGGTCTGGAGCTGGGTCTGCATCTCCCTTCAGTCACTCCACCTCCACACTGGGCTGGAGGCAGGATGAGATGAATTCATCCCAGAGCTCTCTAGTTCCCACCAGGAAGGCAGCTCCTCCACAGGACAAAACACAGAGGAGAAACTCATATTCTCTGCTGGTGACCATCTGAGTCCACTTTCTGGGACTCCCAGCATTGAGTGCAGTTCCCGTTTCAGGAGACCCACAGGAGCAGAACCAGGTCATAAAATGTAAGGCCAAAAAACCCCTCCCTCATTACAAGTAATTCCAGAAAGAATGATCAGAAAATGCTGTGTCAGTGACAGTTTTATACAAACTAGTATCTTCCTTTGATGTTTTGTGACTACAATGAAAAGGGAAATTTGAAATGGGAAAAAAAAAAAATCACATTTTTTTGAGGTTTTTTTGTTGTAGGCTGTTTGTGTGTGTTATGTGTTTCCCAAGACCTGGGCAGACCTCAGTGGCACTGAGGACAGACTGAGGGTGAATATCCCCACTGCAGGGCTCATGTTGGAGGAACCTGCCCAGGCTGCTGAATTAAGCAATATTTTATAGCAATATAACTGATTCTGTCCCACTGCGGGATCAAGGCCTGAATTTCTTGGAGTTTTCAGTTACAACATTTATTTTGTGAAATATTTTTATGTGAAATAAATTAATATTTAAACTTATGTGAAACCTCCCTTGCCTCAAACCCACCCCCATAAGCTCCCCCAGAAGGGTTTGAGACAAGCCCTATACCTACCCATGAATTTTCAAATGATCATAAGGAAATGTTGCTGATGAATAAGGGACAAAGAAACAAAATTCAAGTTGCTGGGGGTACCAGTCCCTAAACAGCACCTGCAATTCCCTGGTGAGAGTTACTTTTGTTGCCAGAGAGTGAAACCATGAAAGGGACACTGTCTTCTGGAAAAGGAACCCTAATTTGATGAATGTGGGCAAATCAATGTTCTTTTGAAGGCCATAAATTCGACCCTCCTTGGCTGTTTGCTGTCTGACTTTTCAATTTCATCTTTAAGGTGTTTTGCTAATTTTGGTTGGTTTTGTTTTTGTTTTTTTTTAATGTAACAGCTTACTGGAAATGCATCAAGCAGCAACTTCAGCTTTGCCCGTGGGAAAGCCTCTTTTGTCCCTCATTCCAAAGGGAACCACGGACCTGAGAATGTCCATTTTCCCTTGTCTATGGGCACCAGCTTTGTGGTCACTCTGGAGCCAAAAGCAATAAATGCAACCACACCAGTGGGGTGAAGCACTTGGACTCCAACACAGCAAGGCAACTGCCAAGCATCCCAAATCCAAGCCCTGGAGCACCACTCCTGCACTGCCCACCACTCCAGGCCGCCGACGTTCATCGAAACCAGCATAATTAATGATAATTATTTAGCCTCACAAGGAGCATTCCACTGCTCGTTGATTTAACTTGATCCAGGAACCAAAGCAAACAGCAGTTAATTGATTTGCTCAGGTTCACATCAGAGGGATAGGACACTGAGTGGAACGAGAAGCTCAACCTCCTGGTTCCCACTCCAGACCCTTATCCCCAGACTCCAGCTATTTCCAGCAGTTCATATTTTTCAAAAGCAAAGGAAAATAAACATCACCCATCTTTGTGTTATTTAGTTTGCAGGTTGAAACGTGCTCCTCGTATTCATATTAATGAGCTGCTCCTCATGAGGCAACCCATTAAATTTAATAGGGGAGCAACAAAAACCTCACATGAAATGAAATAGCTGCAGTTTCGTTTACATTTCTTTGAATGCTGCACTTTGCATTCCTGTGTTAAGAACAAACTTGGGCTTTTTATTTAATGATAAACAGGTTTAATGGCTCTTTTTGGGGCTTTTTGCCACCTTCTTCTCTCCTGGCTGAATAACAGGTTAACATCCTTCACTGGGCACTGGGCTCAGAATGTCCTTCATGTGAAAAGGAATTTCTCATTATTGTAGTTTTTAAACATATTTTCAAAATTCATTATTAATTGATGGAGTTTCTGGTTTGACAAAGAATCCATTCAAAACATTTGCCCCAGTGCTTTTTGGGGCTGGTTTGGGGACCATTGCTTTTCCTCTTCTGAAAAGACTCCAGTGTTGTTTCTAAACACATTATGAAACTCAAACTCTTTGGCAGAAAGAGGATTTCCTCCCTACTTGGTTCTGCAAAAGCACCATTTTTGTCAACAATATTTCATTATTATTAAATTATTATTATGCTTTTTAAATCTCAAGCAAGATCACCTATAGCCAGATGGCCTTTCCAAGCAAAATCCAGCACTATGTGTGCTCCAAATGAAATGCTCAGGTCACCTAAATGGAGTAACCAGCAGCAAAACTTTTCCCAGACTCCTTATAACACAAATCAGGGTGCTATTAAGTTTGGAAAGCCTAGAGCAGCTGAGCCATTTGAGTTGACTCCCGACCTGCAGACTCCCTGATTTAGCAGCTCTGTCACGACAGTCCCTGAACATAAATCTGACAGGAAATGGAGCTGCTGTCGTGTCATGGCCCCCAAACAAGGGGTACGTGATAAAAACAGAAGTAAGATGAAGTCTCCAGAGCTCTCAGTGTTTGTGTCATAAAATCTGTTTCTTTCCCTGATCTCCTAAGACCCCCTCTGTTCTGGATCCTATGGCAAAAATATTTAATTTATAGAAACAATATAAACCAGAATTTACAAAAATAAAGGCACCAACAAGCTCACTTAGACCCTAAACATGGAAGTTTAGAGAGCCATCGATGTCCTGGGCAGACCTCCATGGAGCAGGCTGGTGGAGAACCCTGGCAACAGCAGGATGTTAAGCGTGTTCCTGGCTGTGGGTCACGGCTCTGAAGTAGACAAGAGGGGAAAAATCAGGCAAGAAGAGGGAGAAGGGTGTGGGGTGAGAAGAAGCCCGTGGCTGGGCATGCACAGCACCCTCCATGCTCCTCACTATGGACCACCTCCATGCCCAGCTATCCAGGAGCAAGGAGCTACCACGATGCCTAAATCCCACCAGGAAAACTGGAAAGAACTAAGAGAAAAGGACAGCAGCTTGTTCTTTCAAAACAAGAAGAGGAATCACAGTCTCAAAGAGCTGCACCATATTTTTTACAAACATTTGAGCTCTTCTTACATCAAATGTCCTCGTGTTTGGAACAGGTGGCTCACCAGCCCTCTCCCTCTGTAATTTCATTATGAAAGCTGCTTTATTTATCTTTCAGACTCATCTGAAAATTACAAAAAAGGAAAACAAAACAAGTAGGAAAAGTGTTTATTGGAAGAGTTACAGTCTGGAGGGATATTCTCCAAGGGAAATGGATGTTTAATTAAACACACAAGGCAGCACTTGCCCAATGGAGAGGCAGCTCTGAAGTCCTGACGGCTGTTTCCTGACATGCATTCCTCTGGATATTGGTCAGGGATTGTTTATTTTGGATAACCCACACTTCCATGGGCTGATGGCACGTGAGAGGTGAGGTAATAGTTAAAGCACTGCACAAGCACCTCCACAATACAACTTCCATTTGGGTCATATCTTTCAATTTCTCATCGAAGGCAGGAATAAATTAAATCAAATTGCACAGGGATGCTCTCTCTGCATTCCCCAATGCCACTGAGGATGCTGATCATGTGGAAAACTTTGGATTTTAGTTTTTTCCCAGCGTTGCCCGTGGATGTGCCACTAGAAACAATGAGAGAAACACTGACTCCTTCTGTAAACTGGAGAATGGAATTAGCAAATCTGTTAATGACAACTTATTTGGGTTCAGACCTGTTCCCTTTAGAAAGGGTACTCTTTATTCAACCTTTCAATGTCAGTTATCATTTTTAAAACAGCTTGACCTGGAAGCAGACAGTTAAAATTGTGGTGACTGTTAATGACAGTTTTATTGGACACTATGCTTATAGTTCACATTTTGAGGTCTGTATGTAATTGATCTTTCTACCCTACATGAGAAACACTGCAATAAGTTGGTTGCAGCACCACATTATAGATATAGAGAAATAATAATGATGTCACCTTGAGATTCAAAGATCGTGGAATAGTAATAGTCTCCCAGCTCATTCTCCCAACTGTGATGACCTCTCCAGTACTAAATCTTAACAGTCTCAGCATTATTTTTGAATTATTCATGCTAGCCTTTTCCCTCACTACAAAATCAAGGAAAATGAATGCATCATGCTCTGTCAGCTCCACAGGTATTTTGGTAAAAGTATAAAATGTTATTTGGTTTCAAGAAATCTGTGCAGCAATGCAGGTCACTTGCTAGGCTGAACAAAAACAAAAATTCATATGCAGAAGAGATGGGACACATTCGTTGTAAGGATGAATGAGGCATTTGGAATCCCTGGAAGTTCCAAACCCTGCATTCTGATTAATTACATCTTCATCTGTAGAAATAAAATGAGAATTAAAGAAGCATCAACACACACAAACCATTTTTCACTAAATTGGATGGCGCATCATCATTTCAGGGATTGAGCAGGACACAAGACACGAGGAATTACAGGCTGGGAACAAGAAGACACTTTTTAATACTGTATTTCGAGGTGAGATCAGTGGTGGTACTCAGGTCTAGGAGGAAAGCAAGCAGAGATTCCTCCACCCACCCCTCACTGAACTGTGGTGGTTCTGCGGCGCGCTGAAGACAACTCCCCATTCCTCAAGGCAGCAGGTTGATAACTCTTCTAGACCATCAAACCCGGATAATAAGAGAGCGCTACAGTTTTATTCCAGTGATGGATCTCATAAAAAGTGCACCTGGGAATAAAATAAAATGCATGTAAATGTAAACTCGAGCAGGTATCCTGATTCATCTGTAGCTGGTGACCTTTAAGTTCATTATGAAAAACAAATGTCAAGCTTTCAAAAGACAGGAGTATCCCTGGCTTTGCTGGGGATTTTGTGTGCTATCGCACAGACTGTATTAATTTAGTCTGGCATCAATAACCTTGAAATCAGGATTTTGCACTAAAAATCTAGTTTTGTGTTTATTCAGAAAGCAAAGATAAAAGGCGACTTTATTTTAAGGGACCCTCCAGTGGCTGCAGGGCAAACGTAATGTAACACTCCCAATTTCCACTACCTTGCAATGCAATGCCAGCTCCCATGGCAACAGATTTTATGGGAATACAAAGAATGTGATGAAGATCTCCTGTTATTTTTCACCGACTTTAATTATGGAAAAGTCTCCTGTCTGCAGAGTTCTTCGGCATCCCCGAAATGGCAAAGGCTCCTGGAAAACCTTGGTCAAAATAAGCCACAGGTCACCAGGAGAAGGAGAAGGACCTCATTTATCCACTTTGGAAAACAGCAGAGATGTTGGATGCTCATACTGACAAAAAAATTTCAACAGATCAACAGGGGAATATCACATAATTGCTAAAGAAACAACATATGATCAATTAATTACTTCTCTAACTCTAACAAGAAATGCTTTTATGCTTCCATTCTCTCCTCAATTAGTTCATAAGCTGAAGACAGTCAGACTGAAGACACTAAAGTATTCAAATGTGTTTTTTTCCACTTCTGCCTTTTTTTTTCTTTGTGTAGTTACACTAACAGACTTAACCTACTGTCTCCACCTCCTCTTTGCTCCAGCGTGTAAAGGGACACTCTCACTCTGATTTAGCGTCCTGCCACATTTTAAAGAAACAGAACCCCATTCCCATGTCAGAGAGGAACAACAAAAGTATTCACAAAGATCACAGGTTTTAATCTAACTGACCATCAGCCAGGACTGTCCCCACTGCAGCTGTGGTGAAGTTGACATACACAGAAAAGGGTCCCTGCAGGGGAAAAGTAAAACATTACAGATCCACAGGTGGTCACAGCTAGATCTAGAGACAGCAAGAAATTGAAGAAAATTGGGATGCACAACTTCCCTCAACACATTAACTTTGTCATCACAAACTACAGCCATTACAAATACAAATAACACAGGTTTTCTCTTCATCTGACATATGGACACAGGCTTGGAGAGCTGGGAGTGTTCACCTGGAGAAGAGAAGGATCCAGGGACACCTGAGAACCCCTTCCAGTGCCTGAAGGGGCTCCAGGAGAGCTGGAGAGGGACTGGGGACAAGCAGGGATAGATGGGATATTGGGAAGGAATTCTTCCCTTGGAGGATGGACAGGCCCTGGCCCTGCCACAGCTGTGGCTGCCTCTGGATCCCTGGAAGTGTCCAAGGTTGGACGAGGCTTGGAGCAACCTGGGCTGGTGGAAGGTGTCCCTGCCCATGACAGGGAGTGGAACGAGATGGTCCTTCTGAGTCAAACCATTCCATGATTCTATTAAAATGAAAATGAGCTTTGCACTGAATTCAGTGAGCATCCCCTACTCCCCTAGTTTGACTACTTTTATTTATTTTCTACCAAAAGTATGGATTTTTGATAACTTTCTAACTACATTTCTGCCTTTTGCTCTGCACAAGACAACTCCATATTTAGGCATTATGCCAAATATGCCTGTATTTCCAGCACTTTGTCCCCATGTGGTGCTTGGCTGAGGATGGACAGAGGTCTCCACATCGGGGCCAGGAGCCCTGACTCCCTGTTGTCACCATCACAGCTCTTTGAAGCACAGCCACCCTATCTACTGACACTGAGCAGGGTCCTTCAGGCACAATGGGGGAGTCATTCCACCAGTGTGTTGGGTTTTCCTTTCCTGCTGGCTCCTGGACATGAAAGAGAACTTTATCTGCCTGCAGGAGCAGACACTGAGCCCGGATCCAAATTGCTGCCCAAAGATCCCCCCCAGCTCCATCCCCCAGCCAGAGCCAGAGCAGTGGGCTGGATGACCTCATGGCACTTTTCCTCTCTGCCTTCTGTTCCTACAACAGCCAGAGTGGGTGGCACCAGCGACTGGGGGGGATTTCAAAGTTCAGCCACTGACCAGTGACAAATGACATTGAACTTGAAACAAATGCAACTTGATCTACCCAGGGGGAAATAATCTGAAACAAAGGTGCTCGATGGTGAAAGGAAATCTGGCCAGGAGCAAAAGCAAAAGGCACACAGGAGTGATAACAGCAGATTAAATATGAATAAGTGAAAGCTTTCAGGAAGTTTGAGGACTTCTGATGACACGTGTGGTACCTCAGAGGAGAGGACAGGGTAGGAGGTGTCATGAAACCTCAACACACTCGTTGCTGTTCAGCTGATTCCTACCACCTAATCCTCATTCTTAGGAGGAACACGCATCTCAAAAGTCAGAAAAATTCAGCTCCTCATTCTTGGCCATCAACCTAAAAAGCAGCATTGCAGTGAGTTTAATCAGCTCTTCTAAAATTCCTTCTCCTTTAATTCCATAAGTACACAGATATTTTTGGCTCTTGATATATATTTGTGGGTAATTCCCGTACTTTTGCCCAGAGGAATACACAGCCATAGAGCCTGATCACAGTTTTAGCCTCCAGTTTCTATTTCCACACTGAACTTGCAGTTGTTACAAAAAAAGGCAGAGAATCATCTTTGGTTAAATCTCCTGTTAATCTTCCTTAAGAAGTTTCTCTCCCAAGATGTGATTTCTTTCATTGTTCTTTATTTCAAGGGTGCATATGTATCTATATGTGCTCAAAGAATTTAAAAATTACTTCATTCTGATTAAAAAGGAATGCAGGGAAATGCATTTAGGGAGGTCTGTCAAGTCCTCTTCTTTGGAAAAAAGAAGAAGGGGAAAAAAAGGTGGATTCCTGGTCATTGCACATCAACCAGCACCACTCAAAATACAGTATTTTGTGCTATTGTGCAAATTCTGACCAGATTTTGCTTCCACACTGTAATTTGCTCACTGCTTTTCAAATTTACTTACTAAATATATCTCCAAAATAAAATATATGTTTTCAGATTATTTCATTAAAAATACTGAATAATTTCAAGCGAAATTTTTGGCTTTCTGTGCCTGGACTTTTACAAGGAGCAGAGCCAGGGACTATTCTTTTTTGTGTGTGATGCAAAATATAGAGATATATTATGTTATATGAGGCACAGTGATGATTTTATTCCAACATAAATGTCATTCTCACATAGTAATTTCATTTGGACGAGTAGAAGTGACTTTTTCAGGTGTTTGCACCTAATATTAATGTTAAGGTTTAGACTATTTCATGGAAGGAGAACGACAGAGCCAATTAACTGGCAAAGCAGGATTTACCGGTTTCCATTGGAAATACCAAGTCCCTCCTACTCTAGGTAACATTTTAAAATAAAATCATTATTTTTATTTAAAAACATTTGGAAATACACATGCGAAAGTGAAGAAACATGCCCACTTCCCCTCCACTATTTACCTCCAAACCTTGCCAGATAAATGCCACTCAGTATCTGAGGTCAGCCTGGCTTTGAATAGTGCTCCGCATTCCTGAACTCCTTCCCAAATCTCGGGAAGGCAAAGAGAGGAAAACAAATAGCAGATGTGGGAATTGGGAAAAGGAAACGGTCATTTTTCCAGCGTGTGGGTCATGGAGAATAGATTAGTAAGCCCGGGCTGGTTTAAACACGCTGGCACGGAGAGAGGAGCTGGCCTTTGCCCAGGACAAACAGTGCCAGGTCCGTGAGAGCCGGGAGCACGGCGCACGTGGCCGGGAGCAGCTCCAGCTCTGTGGGGCTGGGGACACATCCCACGGCAGTGCCCTTGGCTGGCCCTCTGGCATTGCACGCTCTGTGCTGCGCCGGTGTCTGGAGGAACAGCTCCCCCAGGGATTGGGGCACCTGCAAAAAGCCAACCCCACGCTCCCGGTTTTAGGCACACCTTGTGCACGCTGTGGAGCAGAGGGGTCCTGCCTCGAGCTTACACATGAGGACTGATGTTGGGATTGCAGTCTGAGCCCTCCTCTTGGTAATTGCAGGCACCACTGGGTCCACAGTGACAGCAGGAATCGTGGCTTGGGAGAGCCAGGACATGCTGGAAAGCCTCAGGAGAACCTCAGAGGCTGGGGAGACCCTGGCACAGGTTGGGCAGAGAAGCTGTGGCTGCCCCTGAATCCCTGGAAGTCTCCAATGCCAGGCTGGCTGGGGCTTGGAGCAAACTGGGCTGGTAGAAGGTGTCCCTGTCCGTGGCAGGGGGTGGAATGAGATGGGTTTTAAGGTCCCTTCCAACCCAAACCAATCTGGGATTTTATGAACTCTGAGTAATGAATTCAGGAGTGGCCTGGGGTGGTGTCAGGGCAGGGTTTGGTGGGATCTCAGGGAAAGGTCCTTCCCCCAGAGGGTGGTGGGCACTGAGCAGGCTCCCCAGGGCAGTGGGCACAGCCCCAAGGCTGCCAGAGCTCCAGGAGGGTTTGGATGATGCTAAGGGGAACAGGGTGTGACTCTTGGGGATGGGCCTGTGCAGGGCTGAGGGTTGGACTCGATGGTCCTTGTGGGTCCTTTCCAAATCTGTGATTCTGTAAATCTCTGAAATCACTGTTATGTGTTACTGTCACAGTTCCATGTGATGCCGCCGCTCCAGGTCGTGCTAAATGCGGGGGACAATAATTTACTTCAGTAACTCTGATCCAAACAGGAATAATAACGACTCCCCACCACCTTCTTAGGTTCATGTAATATTTGAGCCACTTCCCACCGAGGACAGACACAGACAGACTTACCCAGTGAAAGGGAAAATACTGCTCTGGAGACAGGAAAAGTGGACCCAGAGACCACCCAGCCACCACAGGACAAATGAGATGTCATCCATGGGATCCCACGGCTCAGGATGTTATTCTTGTGCACTCCACAATCAATTATGTCTGTACCAAATGACTAGACTCACTTTTTTTTGGGTGTCCAGGAAATCTTTGTTCAAATTGAAGATGGTTTTCTAACAGGCTCCTCTCTTTACCCAATTTTCCAGCTGAGTTGACTGAGGCCCAGGCAGGTCAAAAGGCTTACCCAAGGTCAGGGAGGGAATCAATGAGTTGGGTTAGATTAGATCTCAGCCTGTTCCTCGCTTTTCATCCTCTGCTGTTCCTGCTGGATCACCATTAGAACCAGGTTAACAAAAATGTCACGGATGTGCTTTAAAAATATATATTTTTAAACTTGTTATCCCAATAAGAATTAAGTTCTTTAGACAGCATGCTATATAAGATTAGGTTTCTAGAGGTGAGGCCTTTGCTGCAAGGAATTCAATATCCAGCGCAATGTAAAATCACCAGCAGGAGAGACTTTTACTACTGTGTAAAAATAATAAAAATGCAGAAAAGTCAAATTCACAGATCAAATGCTGAAGTGCTCACTCGGGTCAAGTTCTGCCTGGCTTTAATTGTATTTTGCCTTGGGAAAAGGCTTCAGATCTGGCCATAAATTAGTATGCTGATCCCATGGCATGAACAGTGTTTTATTTACTTATTCCCTGGAATATGCTGTAGAATTCAAGTAGCAGTTCAGCTGAAAAGAGTCACTCATCCGAATCTGAGGGAACTATGGTATTTATGAGAACAACATTGGGCTGCCTCTTCCAACCACCCACTATGTAATTTGGCATGAATTGACCAAAATAGCCCATTTCCCCCTGAGGGATGTGTGTGTTTCATGAACTTGGGCACCAAGAGGCACCAAAAGCGCTGGAGTTTCAGGAAAAACATCTTCCCTGGGAGGGCAGAGGAGCTGCAGAAGGGGCTCCCTGAGGAGGCTGGGCTGTCCCCAACCCCAGGGGTTTCCAGACCTGCTGGGGGAAAGCCCTGAGCAGCTGGGTCTGGCCCTGGAGCTGGGACAGAGGAATGGCTTTGGGGCTTCCTCCAATCCAGCCAGGACTGTTTTACAATCCTGCAGCATCACTGCATGTTGCCCTTTTCAGGACAGATTTTTTAAGACCACTTCAGGGGCTGTTTATTTCCCCCCAGCTATCCCTCCATGCTCCAAGCTCCTCCCTTGGGTCATGGAGATGTGGCACAGAGAAAGAGGAATATACCTATTACTCCATTAATATAACAAAGACCACGTCCATCAAATTGTGTTCCTTTTCCCTTCATTCGCTTTCATGCTACCAAACCACAGACGTCTTGTCCTGGGCTTTTTGTTTTGCAGACAATGGGAAAAGGTTGCTTTGGAAAGTCCTGTCAGGAATTTTATTTTCCCGAATTTCGGATCCTGACAGGCTCCGTCGCAGACACACTCGGAACTCTTGGCAGAGTTCAGCGCTGAGGAAACTGCGTCTCATCAGTTCTCATCTGCAGATCAAAGCAATTCACTGGCAACATGAAAAGACTGTATTTAAAAAGTGACAGGATACCCTTAAAAGAAATTTAAAAGAATGAGCTTAGAAATTCTGGGAAGAATGCATTTGGAGTTTCAAGCAAAATAAAACATCTAAAAAGCGGGATTAAAAATATCCTCGGATGCAAGAGAAACATTTGTATTTGCCCAGCGTTGAGACAATAAACAAATCAAAACGATCTCTGCTCCGTGTTCCAGAGCAGAATAAAACTATTCAACCATTATACTGGGCTCAACTCGCCTGCTTTTCCTGTTGTGCCTCTGGAAAGCCAGAAAAAGCCAAAGCAGGCAGGGCATGGCAGCGATTTGGAGGGAGCATCCCGAGAGCGGAGGAATCTGGGAAGTTTAAGACAAGATGTGCAAACTCAGAAGATGGAGCACTTGTCCCTGGCTCCTCCTGACTCCTTCCAGCACTATCAGAAATAGAAATGCTACCTCTCTTTTGACTGGCACACTACTTTCTTACTCCTCAGGCTGGTTCTGGAGCTGCCTTTGCCTCCACCTCGTTTTTGTCAGAACTAGGAGCACACGGAGGTTTCAGCAGCTGCCTGACCTTTTCAGGGTGTGCATCTCTACGTTCACCACCCAGGGACTTGCTTATGCTTAAAATCTGCTGCAGGTTAACTTGAATTGTTTCACGTGAAGGTGTTTAATGTCACAAACAATTTTTTTTCTCCTCTTGCAGGTCAGTTGGTATTTTAATGTTTATTATTAAACCAGCTTCGGAAGCTGAACATGGGATGCATTTGCTTACATCAATGGACACATGGGAGCATCCCCACCCCAGCTGTGCACCTGCCATCTGGATTTGCTGGACTATGGCCTCAGGAACATTTGGGAGGGATGTCACCTCCCAGGAGGTGTGGGAACACAGCCAGGTCCTGCCCAGCCCAGCCAGGGGACTTCCCAGCACTGCTCCAGTATGGATCCGATTAACCAGTGAGCTCCTCTGCTCCGAGCCTGGACACCAGCACCTTCTGAGAACAGGCACAGAGCTTCATCCAGTTCTACGTTTATAAAATTCTTCATATGTTTATCTATCCTATACTTAGGCTGCTGTTTGAATGTGGAGCTGAGCCCAGACCCAAGCCAAGATCGCTGTGAGGGGCAGGAACCCTGGGTATATCCCACCACTATTATGATACAATTCACATTATATAGACAAGTAAAAGAAAAAAGATAAACATTTTCACCCCCTTTAGATCACTGCAGAATTCTACTCCCCTCACAGTGTACATTGTATTTATGTAAAAATGTTAATAACAGACACAAGAAGTGAAGAGAGTGCCCCGATTTACCCCTGAGGTTGCCAGCAATGCAGCTGGACAGGGTTCCAGCTTTTCTTTGGGAATACTGCTTGGCAAGGAGCTGCACTTCCTCCTGCCTTCCCCTTTGCCTCTCTAATCCCTCAGAGGAACACTCTTTGAATAATATTTCTTTAGAGAATATGTAGAGAGCTCCCAGTCTGGCTTTTCAGACCTGTCCAACCATCAGCAGCTCACTTACATCCTGAACTAGGACATTATTAACCATTTCTCTGACTTGTCTCCTCTTTCACCCCAAAACACACAAAAAAGCACATTTTATCATCACTACAAGGAATACTGTGGGTAGACAGTGAAGCTGGTTATTTTCGAGCTCCTTTTCCAAAATGGTGAATATGAGCAGGACTGAATGTTACATGGAGAGCTGTCCAAAACATGCTGGAGAAAAAGATGCTCAAAAGACAGAAAATAAGGAAGAAGGTGGTAAAGAATGATCAAGGGAACAGAGAAAAAGAGGGATAGAGTCTCACAAGCACAGCTGGTAAGAATTCAGCAGCAGCAAACAGCTCTCCTGGAGAACATACTCATCCCTGATGACATCAGGGCTTTATATCAAGCATTTCTCCAACACCTTCAAAGCATTATTTCCCTGAAACAGGTAATTTTGCCAACATTTGGTGACACTGAACAACAAAGAAAAGGTAGGTCACTCTCCTTTCTAACTCTCCTATGAAGAACAATTTGTTCCATCACACTCTAGTCCATTGTACAGATGTATCTGCACAAATTCAAAAATGGGAAAGTGACAAACCAATCCACACTGGATCATTTTTGTTTGCATAAGGCCAGCATTATTTTGCCTGGCATCCAGGATGCTCATATATTTGAGTCCCAAAAACCAAAGGCTGAGCACCACAGACACCTTCAAGGCTCTCCTGGCTCTCACAAGTCCTTGATGATGCTGCCACCTCAGCATCTTCCTCTTCATGCACTGCACCGCTGTCCTAAAGTTCATGGGTTTGTAGGAAGAAAAACAGGGCATTTTAATCTGGGAAAAGCAATTAACCTCATAAAACTGATCTTTTATGATCAAATAGCATGACACAGTGAAATCAGTGAGAGTCTTCTCATCAGGGGATGCTCTGAAGCAGCTCCCTGGGGAAGGGGAGACCTTCACTGAGTTTTTATCAGAGTCCCCAGCTGGGATCTTACCAAACGCCAGCAGCAGAATCCCAAGGAAAGGTTGGATGGGCTCACATCTGCAAAACTGCCAAATGCACACAGTGTGAACCCCAAATATCCTAATATTCATGAGCTTTTCCTTGCAGATTCCCCTTGGCTGGTTTGGACTGCACAGTGCCATCAGTGCAGGGTATAAAGGTTCAGACTCCAGGCTTGAGCTCCTGGGTCTCCAGCTGTCTTGGCAGTGGAGACCCAACAATGGGACTCTCCAATCATAGAATCATAAAATCATGGAATGGTTTGGGTGGGAAGGGACCCTAAAGATCACCAGCTTCCAACACCCCTGCCATGGGCAGGGAGCCTTAGACCAGGTTACTCAGGCCCACATCAAGTCTGGTATCTCCAGAGACTGTGAGTTCACAGCCTTTCTGGGCAACCCGTGCCAGGGTCTCACCACCCTCACAGCCAACAATTCCTTCCCAACATCTAATTTAAACCTACCCTCCTTCAGGTTAAGGCCCTTCCCCCTTGTTCTGTCTCTCCATCCCTTGTCCCCAGTCCCTCTCCAGCTATCCTGGAGCCCCGTCAGGCACTGGAAGGGGCTCTCAGGTGTCCCTGGATCCTTCTCTTCTCCAGGTTGGACACTCCCAGCTCTCCCAGCCTGGCTCCAGAGCAGAGGGGCTCCAGCCCTGTCATAGTTCAGTGGCCTCCTCTGAACTCATTTCAACAGGTGTTTCTGGTGCTGGGGACCCCAGAGCTGGAGGCAGCACTGGAGGTGGATCTCACCAGAGCCGAGGAGGAGAACCCCCTCCCTCAACCTGCTGCCCACGCTCGGGAGATCCGGCTCAGGATACAAACCCTGAGGGACTCTTTACCCCAGCTGCTCCAGAGCACAATCAGTTGCCATGAGATTGTCACAAAAGCACAAGGACAGGGAGAAAAGGTGAGGGAGAGGAGGCAGAATCAGCCTGTGCTCTGTGCCTACTTTTGTGCTCCGTGTCCAGCTCTGTTGTGCTGTGCACTGCTGCCCATCCATCCCATCCCACCCTTTCTACCACTCACAGGGGGTCCAGGGGAAACTGATTCCTTTCATTTAGATGCTCTCCAAAACAAAACACACATTTCTACCTGTGGAGAGTAATTCACTGCGAGCAGTTCTGACTGTTCTTCAGTGGCTGTGTGATGAGATTTGCCGGCACTCCGATTATGTGAGGCTGGAGTTATACCCCCAGTTTATAAAATCACACAGAATTCACACATTTTACACAGATAGGCTCCCTAAAGTGTCACATCATATTTTAGCACCTGAACTCGCTGTGACTCAGTAAGAGAATCCTGCCTCTCTGCAATGGATCCCAGGCTCTGCAACCTCCTCCACATGCATATATCATCCCTGACTTCGGAAGGAGCGCGGTTGGCTTGAGGGACAGAGGTGCACCTCCTGTAATGGTATATACTACATTCTGCAGCAACCTTTCTTCTCATATTTCAGAGTTGAAAAAGGCCTGTCAAAAAGGGGCTATTATGAAAGGGAATTTGAAGACATTCATAAACATCTAGACAGAAAATTGCATTTTCAATATGAGAACCTCAATAGTTAAGGCTACATTTGGGAGATCACTATGGCCCTCTTATTTTCTGCTTACGCTGTCAAAGTTTGAATTCATGTTGGGTTTTTGAGCAATTCAAACAAAGGATACTTTCATAAACATCCATTTCATAAACTACAGCATATCTAATTCTTTGGGTTCTGAAGGCTGAGCTGAATGTAGTGTTTGTGGTCTACTGAGAATATGTCTGGAAAACATAAAACAATCTACTAGGTAAGTTACAAAGCTGTTGACATAGGGAATGAAAATGGAAATTCTGTAGTAGTCTCCTCCATCCACGGCTTTCCGCTGTACTTTGCCTGATGTGAGCTGATTGGTGCCGTATATCTTGATGTGAGGATCCCATTTCAGAAATGTTCTGACATTATCTATTTGGCAGCTTGAAAAATAGTATCAAACTCCCAATGCATTTGAGCGCACGTTTCAACCCAGCAACCATAATATCCATTTCCTCCAGTGCAAGAGGCACGTTAGGACTGACTTCACGTGGATTCTTTCTAAGGAGACAATATGGGACTCCACAATTCCCCTGCACATGCACACGGGGCTTGGTAAGGAAACCCAAAAGGAATTAACCTGACTTAAATTCCAGTCCCTGCCAGTAAACACTCAGGTTTATCCGGGGGCAAGTCTTTCCCTACGAAGGGATCGAATCCATCAGTTCTGAGAGTGCAGTGGCACAGGAGCTGTTGGCACCTCACCTGCCCATGGCACAGGTGGGGATGCAAAGGGGAATCTTCACTCCAAAACAAAAGCAATCACAAAGAATAATTTTCACGAGGGCCTGGAGTGACAGGACAAGGAGGAACGGCTTCTCATGTCCAGAGAGCAGGGTTAGATGGGATATTGGGAAGGAACTGTTGGCTGTGAGGGTGGGGAGGCCCTAGCACAAGTTGGGCAGAGAAGCCCTGGAAGTGTCCAAGGCCAGGTTGGACGGGGCTTGGTTCCACCAGCAACCTGGGCTGGTGGGAGGTGTCCCTGCCCATGGCAGGGAGTGGCACTGGATGGGCTTTAAGGTCCCTCCCAACCCAAATCTTTCAATGATTCTGATTTCTCAAATAATTTACTCTGATTACAACATTGGGCCCATCTCTACCCAGGCTACAATAACCCAGTCCCTTGAAGGATGTGTTCTACTGCAAATATGCCTGATATGTCAATAGGAAAAAACATATGCTGCAAATTTTGCTGTAATAATTATTGGAAATGCTTGAGCCTTGCTGGAATTCGGCAATAGCTCCACTAAATATAGGACTCCAGGCACACTTAATTTAACAGGAGATTTATCAGTGGTCTTATTGACCCAAAATTCCTCTTATTTAATATTTATAAACCTTTTTACCACACAAATTTCTTTGCAGGGCAACAGATAAAATTTATACCAGTTAGTTTCACCAATATTGTCAAAACATTTTCCAACAACTTGTGGAACAGAGCAGCCAAGAGATAACTAAACCACCTAAAGTCGGGCATATGAAACACCATAAGTTTTTATGGGTTTGCCCTGAAGAAAATGAAGCCAATCTCTGCTAATATCCCTTTCATTTACACGCTTTGCTACGAGATTTCCCTAAAGGCATTAGTGGCTGGCAAACAACTCCCAGCACCTTGATTACAGGAAATCATATTTCTCCCAATCCCAAGCTTCTTCATGTGTACTGAAAATGCTTTGCCTACTAAAATACATTTTCTTAACTTACCAGTAATTCTACACTTCAAACCACTCAATTTCCTTCCTCTCCCAGCACAGGAACCACTTGTATTCCTGCTCAATATATCCCAAATCTGAGGTTACTCAGATGAGTCCATGCTTCCACATTTAAAAGTTGAATCAAAATGGGTTAGAGAATGTTTTGGGGGAAGAGGGAGTGAAAAAGTTTTATTAGTGAGGGTGACAAACTATTTCAAAGCTGATGGCCATTTAAAATGTATAGATTTTAATCTGAATTCCCTTGAATTTAAAGAACTGTGAACATTTGAAGTCTCCCAACTGCTCAGACCCAGACTGAAGAATGAGCCCCAGGAAATGACATGTCTTCAGCACAACCCTTAGACCTCTTTTCTTACATACAGATCACATCCCACACCATCAAAATTTAACTCCTTGCCCTCGGACACTCATCATGCTCCACCTCCCAGTGACTCGGGTCCTTCCCAGCATTTCACATCAATTAAAACACAGGGACAAGCTCTCACAATGTGCTGCAAATAAAGGTTTGGTATAAGAGATTACTTCTTCTTATTAAAAACCTGTTGAAAAACCAGATTCTGTTTCCACAGACACAACTCTCCTTCAGGGCCAATTAAAGCACAAAACATGCTCAGATCAAACAGGCAGCTCTGTATGGCCATGAATATTTCCAGACTGAAATTTGCAGGACACATCCCTGCTGTTGAGCAAACACAAGAGTCTTGGCAAACGAAATCACAGTTTCTGGTTTCATTCAGGCTCTTTTTTTTCCTGGTGATTCTAAATGTGAAAGGCAAGACTTATTTACTCTCTGCACTGAAATCACACCAGGTTACATTCCTGTGGTTCCTCGCAGCTGAGGAGGGGTCAGAGGAGCAGAGGAAGTGAGCAAGGCCAGATTCTGAGTCAGTAAAGCACAGGCACACAAATATATTATGCCTGTGCTCCAATCTGACAATTTTCTCTGGGGGGAAATTAAAGATCTACAAGTGAGGTCCAAATCAGAGTGATTTTCAATCCTACTACTTTCCTGAGACTCCATCTGTTCCTCTCCCTGGCTCTGGTGAGAGTGTAGTTACAGCTCCAGCGCCCAAATCTCTCCTCCACAGCAGATGTTGCAGAAAGTAGACGCTTCCAGAGGTTAGTCCTTAACAAGGAATTTAATCCAGCCTGAAATACTTGTGAATTCACATCTCAAGGCATTTAATAAACCACTCCATTTTTAGTTTTCCACCCCACTCCATCACAATCTTTGACCCTGAAGTTCATGGGTTGGTTTAAGCCTTGGTTTACTTGGAAGCAAATTCATGTGCTGGCACTGGAAGACAACTACAGATGTTCCAGTCCTGGGAAAATACCATCCTGTACCTGAAAACACCATATCAAATGAGCAATTAATAACAAAGAAAGAACTGAAAGGAAGTGTATTGCCTTATAAACAACAGACTTAAACAGAATGAAAACTGAAAGGCCTGGAATGAAAAACAAAGATATGGGACGTGAGTTGAAAAACATTTTAGAAATTATGTACCTTCTGACAGGATCAGTGTTATAAAAAGTCCCCTGTAAATTTTAGTATTAGAGAATTAGGCTAAATGTGTCATAACTGAATGCTGGAAACTCCTAGGGAGAGAATTAACATTTAGTGGCCCTCAGAGCTAATTTAAAAAAGAAGTCTGAGAAGGTAAATCAAGTGTAGTAGTAGGAAGAGAATATATATACCTATAAAATTATATATATTCTGTTGACATTGATGTCATTGACCAGTGACAGATCGAATAAGGGATGTTGTTGTTGTCGTTAAAGGATATATTAGGTGGAAATTCAGAGTTTGGTGGTTGAAATGATACCTAAAGTAGTAAAGATCCAAATCTGGTCAGCAGAAGGGTTAGAAATTCCAATAAGATATTCACAATTCTGAGGGCAGAGCGAAAATTGATCAAAAGTATCTAACTCATTTATAAACAGAAATATATGACACTCAGTCAAGTTCCAATGCAGTAAAGTTTGAAACAGTGGATAGAAACATTCCTTTATAGTGCAAACACACAACTTAGGGGTCCACCACCAAAGCCCAAGATGGTAGGATTTCAGAAAGCCTGGATATTTTACATTCCCTATTCAAGCCTGTTATAATGCAAACTAAAATCATATTAAAGATAATCAATTTTCATGCTCCAGGCAATAAGGAGATCACCTTGGGAGAGGAGGCAGAAAAAGATTAATATGTATTTTGGGGAGTTTTCCACTTATAATAAAGTTTCAGGAACTGGCTACTTTTGAGTCAAGGATATGAGGACAGAGAGAAGATTTCAGCCAGTTTAGTAGTGTGTAAAATAATGACTATTTCTAGAGTATCGCATCTATTCCATTGCTTACTGATTTTTTATTTAGGGATGAGATCACCTTCACATAAGCCATTGCCTTTGTATGGGCATGTAGGGGCAGTACCTTTTAATTGATCATTAATCTGAGCTTCATTAGAACTAGTGAAAAACTTCATTTTCTCATCAGCAAATGGCATCACAACACTTTGAATCATCTGCAGGTTGCAATACCAGGGTGGTGTGGAGGCTCTGTGGACATCTTTATTATCTGAGAACAATTTCAAGTGGCTTTTGGCCCATGCTTGGCCTGGGCAGACAGTAAGGAAGGTAAGCCAGGGTGTTAAACATTCCTTGCTTACACTTCCTTGGGAGGCTCAGGGTTAACAGCCCTGAAAGCACAAGGGAAAATTTGGTGTCATGTTAAAAATATTCCCTCTAAAATCAGCAATTTTCTCAATACTATTACACACCAACGTCAACACTTGCTCTAGTACAACTATTTGCAACTGTATGAGGGAAATTTCCGCATTTTGGCCCAGAGTTTATATTTGTTTTAGAGCCACACTTGACACACAGGCACTAGCTCAATGCTGTTTATTTTACACACATTTCATATACATATTTTTCATATGAAAGAGGATTTACAGAATTCTGCAGTGACTTTTTAAAAATTGTTCTGATCTTTCCCAGGTGGATTCCTCTGTCTTATGGTACTTTCTGAGCGATACAATACAACTAGTAAAACTTTAGCAGATGTCACTCAGATTAAGATTCAGATGGTGAAAGACTCTCTGGTTTGAAAATTAGTGGTTGCTTAACTTTGCTGGCATTTTTCTCTCCTTATGTTTTGGTGTGGGGAGGGTTTGTTTGTTTGTTTGTTTGCAGTTTGGTTCTGGTTTTGCTTTTGTTTTTTTAAATTTTGTTTTGGTTTGGGTTTTGGGTGTTTTGGTTTTGTTTCTTTTTTTTTATGACCTCGAATCAATATCACCCTACACTTTACTCCTGTCTGACATTTCACTCCTTCTTATCTCCTCCATGCCTCCTCTTTTAGGAATTTTATTTGCCAAGCAATTCCCCCTCTGCAAACTGTGGTTTAATTGCCTCTCCCCACTTTTACCTGTAACTGCAAATCACAGAGTTCCAGAATGGTTTGGGTTGGAAAGGAGTTTAAAGTTCACCCATTCCCACCCCCTGCCATGGGCAGGGACACCTCCCACCAGCCCAGGTTGCTCCAAGCCCCGTCCAACCTGCC
>JAWWEU010000160.1:35158519-35170751 GCA_035583155.1 Acropternis orthonyx
CCAGCAATTCCTTCCCAATATCCCATCCATCCCTGCCCTCTGGCAGTGGGAAGCCATTCCCTGTGTCCTGTCCCTCCCTGCCTTGTCCCCAGTCCCTCTCCAGCTCTCCCGGAGCCCCTTTAGGCACTGCAAGGGGCTCTCGGGCTCCCTGGAGCCTTCCCTTCTCCAGGGGAACCCCCCACGCCGTGCCAGCGCCCTCAGACCGCTGTTGTGCGGTGGAGTTTCACGGCGGGTCCGTGTTTGTGCCCCACAGCCCCGGCTGTGCCCCTGGGCCCCGGCTACCCTCCCATGCCTTGCCCAGGGGCGCGGAGCGGGCCCGCCGCTGCCCCCGCTGCCCCCTCAGCTCCGGCCCGGCCCGGCCCGGCCCTGCCGCTTCCCCCGCCGGGCCGCGGCTTCCGGGCCCCGCCCCGCGGCCTGCCCCCCACGGCACGGCACGGCACGGCACGGCCTTGCTTTCCCTTCCCTTCCCGGCCCGGCTCGCTCCTCCGCCCGCGGGCAGGTGCGCGGGGACAGCGGGGACACCCAGGGAACACCCCCGGGACACCCCCGGGACACCCAGGAGGGCGGGCGGGGCAGCCGGGAGGGACCGGGGGGTGCCCGTCCCGGGGGTGCCCCCCCCTCCCTCCCCCGGTGTGTGGCAGTGCCGGGGCCGCGGGATCGAGTGGGTGGCAGCAGGCTGGGGGCAGAGCAGGTTTTAGCACGGAACTGCTCCGAAATTATTCCCAAAAGATTGCCCAGTCTCCCTGGCCGGGGGATATCCCAGGAGTTCCATCCTGTGCCATGTGTTTGCTGTGGATGGAGCAGCGCTGGGATGGGTGGGTGGGTGGCAGCAGGCTGGGGGCAGAGCAGGTTAGCACAGAACTGCGCTAAAGTAATTCCCACAAGATTTCCCAGAGTCTCCCTGAGTGGGGGTATTCCAGAAGTGACTGGATGCCATCCTGTGCCATGTGTTTGCAGTGGATGGAGCAGTGTTGGGACGGATGGATGGCAGTGCCCTGCTCTCTGTGGTCAGAGCAGATTAGCATGAGACCGCATCAAAATAATTCCCCAAAGATTGCCCAGAGGGATTACAGTGTCTCCCTCCCTGGGGATATTCCAGAACCATCTGGATGCACTCCTGTGCCATGGATGTGGCTGTGGATTGAGCAGTCCGAGGGGTGGATGGATGGCAGCAGCCTGTGGTCAGAGCAGATTAGCATGAAACTGCAACAAAATAATTCGCAAAAACTTGCCTGGAGAGATTACTGGCTCTCCTTCAATGGGAATATTCCAGAACTCTGTGGATGCAGTCCTGTGCCATGTGCTCAGGGATGGCCCTCCTGGAGCAGGGAGGTGGGACCACACTAGAGGTGACCCACTAGTCCCTTCCAACCCGACCTGATCTCTTTTCGTGTCATACATGTCAAACTGATGTTAAGGTTAAAGTTACTCCTTTGCCACTGATGTAAAGCCAAGCTCTGGAGCTGCCTTAAGATAATTACAATATTGTAACTGCATGCAGTTTCTAAAGCACACTAAGTGTAAAGAAATATTTACTGTTTTGCACCTCACAAATAAACCTTTTGCTGAGTTGTATCTTATTTCTGCAAAGTGGAGCTCTTATTAAATGATGAGTTGTAGCCTTTGTGGTGTTTCACGTGGAAAACTTTCATTGTATAAACTGGGGCATAACATATATGAGTATTTCTCAGCTAACTCTTGTGTTCAGGCTCATGCTTCCCCCCTCACAAGAGACACAAAATACTTTGTTTTAAACCCGAGTTGCTTCTGCGGGTCCTAGTTTTGAGCTGGGGCTTCTGCCTTTTTCAACAGCTTTCCCTCCGCTCTGGCTTAATTAATCTTTTAAGTTCCTCAGTGTTGGACTGCTGTGATGTTTGTAAATTTCATTCCATCTGGGCCAAAACCCGCCCCTGGAATGCAGGAGACTTCTAAAAACATCCCGTTATGTGAAATTTATCAGATTGTTTATTTGTTTCTTGTGGATGTTGCCAGTCAGCTCTCCTAGTAAAAGTCTTTGCTTTGTTTGCAAACAGAACTGTTCCGAGTATGGACAGCTCTTCCAAGAGCTTCAAGGTGCAGAGGGAAATACATGTGGCTATGTGAGCTTGGGAGGTGGCTTCAGCAATTCCTATCTGCATTCTGATCCATGACAAGTTAATTACACCAATTATACCAGCAACTGAACAGAAGCTCTATAGGAAACTGTTGTAGTTATAGTGCAACTTGTGTTACCGTGACTACTTTATCTCCTGATAACTCTGTAATTAACTTGTCACCACTGTTTAGTGGTTAACTTATGTAGAGAATCACTTCATGGTATCACTGAAGGGATTGTAGCCTGGAGGAGAAGTTTCGGCCCTCTGGAAGGCTTATTGGGATGGCCCAGAATGAGTGATTTAAGGACTTGTGAAGGAAAAACATAAAGCTTGTTATGGAAAGTGTGGGTGATGTGGAAAGGCTGCACCTGAAGAATCCTGGCCAGACTGACTTTGGTGCCTGGGGAAACCACTGGAAGGAGCAGTAGTGCGAACAGTCCAAAGGAGAGCGTGTCAAACACATGGAGGCTGTTCTTGCAGTGGTTTTTTCCTATCCTTTGGAGGAGTGAGAACACCTGATGCATAGGAATTAAACCTCAGGGAGCTGGCAGGTCTAGCAGTGCATAATTTCCCTGTGAGCCTGGTCCTCCACCTCTGGTGTCATCCTCATTGGTGGCCGTTTCAGGAGGGATGGTTGTTCAGGTGTAGGTGCTGTAAGAGCTTTGTGGGATCAAATTGTAGGTCCAGATGTGTTGGGGTGTTTAACAGGGAGCTGTTCTGGGCTGCAGCTCCTCTTAAATCACACTTATTTTCCGAAAGAAAGAGCCTGCCTGCTTGTGCTGGTTACTAACATCTCTCATTTTATATTTCACAGAACAATATCAGAGAATCCCAAAATGATTTGGGTTGAGAGGAACCTTACAGACCATCTTGTTCCACCCCCTGCCCTGGGCAGAGGCACCTTCCACTAGCCCAGGTTGCTCCAAGCCCCATCCAGCATGGCCCTGGACACTTCCAGGGATGGGACATCTCCTGGGAAATCCATTCCAGTGCCTCCCCACCCTCACATGGAAAAATTTCTTCCTAAAATGTTTGGGCAGGTGGTTCATCCTTTAGTGCAGGGGGTCTGTTCCCATGTTAAATTCTGAACATGTGAAACTTCCAAACCCATCCTAAAGGCAATAATATTTGGTTTAATGCTTTAAAGGCTTCCTGCATTAGAGTGCTCCCTGTTTGCAGTGCTGGTGCAGTCAGCAGGTGCCTAACACTGTAATGCCCATTCCCAGAAGTTGTTGAGGAAGCTGGATACGCATCCCACCCGTGGCATAACTCGGAGAAGGCAGCACTTGTTAACTCTATTTGTTTTTATTATGGACATCGATCTGCCAGTCGCAATAATGCATTTATGGACATTTTTCTGCAAGCACAGCGCTGGTGGCAGTTTTTACTGACAACTTGAGTCATATGGACAGTAGTTGAAAACACGTTTATTTTATTGACGGATTGTGCAATTCTTCAGTTTACCCCGTGTTCGGGAGATAGCTGGGCTGGTGAGGAGCATGGAACTAATGGCAAAATGGAGGGTGAAGTTTTAATTTCGGGAGGCTTGAAATCTTAAGGTAGTGAGAGGTTTTAGCATGTATTTTAGGGGCTTTAACTTCATTAACGCTGTAATTAAAAAGTGAAAGGTTTGAGGTCGTTTGGGCGGACAGCCAGGTTTTGAATTTCCTGCCTCTGCTGATTCCTGGGAATGTTGTTTCCTACAAATCTGTGCTGGTAAGAGCTTCAGCTGTGCTAATTTACCTGAAGTTATAACAAGTACAACCTTCCTGATGCAAGAGGAAACCCTGTGCTAAATGGTGTCACCTGTGCTTGACATTATCACCCAGCACAGGTGTGTTTGGGCCCTCAGGAGGTTCAGACCTGCAGCTGGAGGAACAACCAAACTATAAAACCAAACCTGCAGTTTGCAGAAGTGCAAAATGCAATTTCAAAGTGGATCTGCTTCTCTGGTCCAGGTAATTTTTTACAAAAATCAAATGTATTTGAGTGTTGATAAAGCTTGTGTGACTTTAGAGTTTTATGAAATTTGAGTAATTGTGGAAATTTTTGTTTGGAGTTCTGTCACCATTTTAATGCCTTTTACTAATGCTTTTTCAAGTTGTTTCCTTATTTACTATTTTATATCAGCAGGGCTAAAACACCCTGTTGTGATGGATGTCAGGACTATCTGCTGTCAATTTATATGAGCCAGATTAAATGATATAGATAATTTTGGGTATCTTTTCAAGTCACTTGTGAAACTTGGACATGCAGGTTCTGCAGGTGATTAAAAATACACCTGAAAAAATCACCTTTAATCTTTGAGAAGAAGAGGGGAGATCATTGATACAAAGCTTCTGATTTCTCTGTTTTCAGAGTGAAATAATAGTTAAATATCTCTACTGAGTGAGGGCCTGGAGTCTTAAGCAGCTTGGCAAAGGGGAATGAAAAACAGTTTTGGCTTTTGGTCTTACCTGATGGGTGCATTTTCAGCTTTTAATTTTTATTCAAATGCCACTTTTTAGTGCACTATGATCAGACTAACAAAATCAGTATTTTAATGTATATATAGTAGCACAGCCCCCAGAAGTCAGAGCTGCTTTGTTTGAATCATGACACGCTCCACGTGGAGATTGAACTCCCTGCAGGTAACCCTGCATGAGCAGATAGCAAGTATTAGTGCTGTCTTGTAAATGTTGCTGCTGCATAATCAGCATCAGTAATACTGAAATTATCTGAGTGCTTTAGATCAGTCAGCACAGTGCAAACACCGGCGTTATCTTGGCTTGTTTGTACACTCAAGTGTGCAGAAGGGCTGTTAATTAGTTAAACTTTTTAATAAACACCCAAAGTAGACTTAAAGCCCTGTTAAAAGATTAATTTTTCTGTTTCACATAGCAAAACCAGCAGATGATTGTACAGCACCTGACAGTACATGGGGGGCTACAAACCTGCTCTGGCTCCAGTGGGCTGGTGATGGTGACAGGATGTTTCCAGTCTGCCACTGGTGTCCTGGGGAAAATTCACCCAACTTCATTTTCCCTTCACTGCTCCATTGGATTTAGGTGCAATCAGATGGGATCTAGGGGGGAAAGGGAAATCCCTTGCACAGTGTCCTGTTGACAGCAGGAGTATCTCCGGTTGTTTGCTGACTTCATGAAATACTGCGATTTTTGGCTGAGTGAGAAATGAGATGGACTTTATTCAGAATAAACTGTCTGCAGTTGGTTTTTGCTTTTCTGGAATAGAAATGAATTAGTTGGTTTTGAATCCTGCCTAGTGGGCCTGGGTCATTGTCTCCTTTTAGCTTTGAGGCTTAGGCAGTGGGATGGAAGTCAAGTCTGGGTCTGTGGCCAGGGTTGTGCTTTAAGAAAGTGAAACTGAAGCCCAACAAGGCAAAGTGCTTCATCTGAAAGAAAGACTTTTTAAAGAAATTATAGTATTCCAGACTGGCCTATGTTGGAAGGGACTTTAAAGCCAATCCAGTGCCACCCCCTGCCATGGGCAGGGACACCTTCCACCAGCCCAGGTTGCTCCAAGCCCTGTCCATCCTGGCATTGGACACTCCCAGGGATGGGGCAGCCACAGCTTCTCTGGGCACCCTGTGCCAGGGCCTGCCCACCCTCACAGGGAAGTAAAAAATGTGGGGTTTTTTTTTTTGGTTTTTTTTTTTTTTTCCCCCAAAACATACCAATAGTACTATTTTGTTTTCCCTGATTGCATGAGTTGCATGCTGGTGAATGCACCTTATTTTAGATTACTGTTAACGCACCTGGCCTGGATTTAAATGCCATTCAGCTGCCTTTTTGTGCTGCTCTGTTTGGTTCCATAGCGAGAGTTTCTAAGAATATGATTAACCCGATGGGTCATCTTATAATGTAATTATTAATGATTGATTCTGTTTATCCTTGAGATCAATATGAGAAGCAAAAATGGTTTGGCATATATTTGGGGTTGATTTCTAACACTCAGTAAACATGATCTAGTGACAAGACTAGTATTGGTTTATTACTCGGAACATGTTTGATGAATCTGAAGTGTGTAATTAGTTTTATATAATGATGGTGATATGTGGGGTTTTTTACATGACTTATGTTAATATGGCCAATAGTGTTAACATCTTCTGCCACTAATAGTTAGGGTGGGGATGTATAGTAATTGATCTTCCTGGGAGTGCTGTAATGTAAAAACAATTCCGGCTGTTTGAAGTATATTTTACAAGTGTGCATTGGGCCTTTGGGATGTTACACTGAAAAACCCAATTGTACAGTTACCATGGGAACCCAATTAGAATAGATTGCTGGAGTGGTTTTTTTTTTTTCCCAGGCTTTCATCTTGACCAAAAATCTAATGTACTTTAAATGTTTTCATGTGGAATTTTATTCATATAGTGACTTGGTGTAATAGCTGGGTTTAAATTTTAGTGTTGAACCAGAGCGTTCTGTTCTGTGCATCCTGAGGACTTGTCTTTCAAGGAGAATCTTCCTTTAGTGTTTAAAAGTTGATGAACTGAGAAAAATACTTTTTATTTTTCTAAGTTCTTACTGCCATCACGTGTACTTCTTTGGCTGCAGTCCTGTGTGGGGAAAAAACAGGGAAGTATCTCAAAACCCAAGGACTTCTGTTCTAGATCATCAACAAAGCATGGCTGGAAAACTTCATGCCCTTTACAGATCTATTTTTGTTCTAACCTCTGACTTTTCTTTACATTTTGGTCTGTTGACATATGCAAAGGTTTGGAATGCTCCCAGGGTGGGGCTGTGATGTGTTTTCTTCTGCACCATTCAGCACCTGAAGGCATTTGTGTATCTTCCAGGTGTTTCAGGAGCATCCTGCTGCCTGGGCTGCTCCTCAGCACAGCTCCTGGGAGGGAGCAGGAGTTGTGGCAACTTGGGCACGTGTTGGTTGAAAGGCCAAAGGCAGCTGAGGTGATCCCACCACTCAGGTCTGAGGCAGGAGCTCAAGAGGAGATGGACTTCACTGGTCCTGGTCGGGCAGCTCTGAGCTACTGGGGATGGGGACAAATTGCTCCTGGGATTTTCCTCGCTTGGGATTGTGAATCCCTTCAGTTTATCCCACTCTGCAAGTGCAGGAGGAAGTTTTCCACTGTGGTGAAGGGATTGCTTTCATTAAGATTTCCTTGTTTTACGATGTGATTCTGGCGTTTGTGGGAGGTGACCTAGAATGAGGTATCACTGAATTTGATCAGTGTGTGCCATTCAGAAGAGGTTTTGGGTTTTTGCCTTCAAAACCAACCTTAGTGGGACCCTTCAACTCCACACAAAAAGAGGTTAGAGGTGCATGTATTGACCTCTTCCAACAAGATAGTCTTTTCCAGATTGAGATGAATTTTGGGGTGATGATTTGGACTTTGCAAGGGTCTTGTGTGGTCTTCCTCTGTCTGGCTGCCAGAAGTCTTCTAACCACCATGGCTTGGGCATTGCTGCCTTTGCCAAGTTATTGCCAGCAGAGGAAGGCTGTGTTGGACCGGAGACGGAGGTCAGCCTGGGGCAGGAACAGGTGATGAACACTGGTCAGTTCCAGACTCTCCTCAGGCTTTACTCAGTATTTTACAGGCTGTGGCACTGGGGGAGCATGGAGGGTGTCCTTGTTTTGTTGGGTGGGATGGAGCCCTGTTCCTGGCTCGCTGTCCCATCACAACACACCATCCCTGCCATCCCACCAGCTTCTCTACTCCTTGGCCTCTGGGGGACATGTAGAAAAGCAGAGAGCAGATGCAAACTCCTGGGAGTAATGTTGGCTTGACTCAGTGCACTACTCCCTGCCCTTCTCCTTGGTCTTTGGACTGGCTTTGAAATGAACTTTGAAATAAATCTGCTTTCTGAGGCAAAACTGAGCTTTGCCTTTCAGGAAAATCTGAAAAAACTGAGCGTTCCTACGGACTTTGAAAGTCAAAGCTCTGAGCTGACAATAGAAATAAATTGCTGATTTATTTTTAGCTCTATCACAGGTATTTTAAGCACTGCTATTAGTTTGCTCATCTGCCTGACTTACATTTCAAAATGCGGTGAGTGCCCTTTGCAATGCCTGCCTTGAGGTATGATTGTTAGGATAGCTAAAATACTAATTAGCAGTCTTAATTTTAAACACTTAGAGTAACAAAAATACAATATTAAGGTTAAATGTTGCCGTTTGCTTGTAAGTAGTTGGGAAGTGGCTGTGGGTTCTGTCACTGCCTTGGACTCCAAGGCTTGATGTGCTGGAGAGTCTTGGAAAGCTTTGGATGTTCATACAGTTTCTTTTCTGAGAGATTTATCATTCCTGAAGTGGATACAGTTTTCCTCTCCTGTGGAGTAGAGAGTTCCCTGACTTAAGTGGAGCAGTTCCCATTGAACCTGGCTGTGAGTCAGGATTCTGGAGTTGAGCTTTGGCACATAATCTCCCTGATTTTTAAAAATACAGTGTTTATACCACATATTTCAAAGATAAATTGATCTTGGCTAAGTGGCACTGAAAAAAAACTAGAGGGAGGGAGCTAAATGCCAAACAAATAGTAATTATCCTGTATTTCAGAGGGGAGAGGAGGGAGGAACCAGTTGTATTTTTAGTGATGTTATTTTATGATATTTTTTAACTGATAATATATAAATAATGATACTGTTTAAGACTAGAATTATAAAAAATTAAGTTAACATTTCTTAGGTACTTAGTGGTTTGCAATCTGTACTTGTAAGCCCACAATATAATGAAATCACTTGCGTTTATGCCTTAAAATGTGACATTTCCTAAATTGCAAAAGGCTGGTTACTTTATTAAGTCACTCAGAAGTGCATGACTGCCTGTAAGAAATTACTAAATTAATAGTTTTATTTTTTAAGGCATTCATATTCCAAATATCAGAGTTGTGCAGTGCTTGTTGTGGAAGAAGTCGTCAGTGTTCATTTTCTTGTTTGATGACCTCATCAACATTAAAATTCCTTGTTATTTGTAAAAAGTCACGTTCCCTTTGGAAGTTATATAAATTGAAATTTAGAGCTAATTTAAAAACATACAGAGGTGGTTATAAGAGATGTGATAATATGGACATGGAATTCAAACTAAATAATCTGAGAATTGCTTTTGCCTTGCAGGTGGAGACTTTTCCTGTAGGATGGCATCCAGGCTCGCTGCAAGAGTAAGTTTCCAGTGAAATCCCTTTGCATCTGGGTGTCCGCTGGAAGTGCAGCATTACAAAAGAGTTCACGTAACATAGTTTGTTTTCTCCCCAGTGCCCAGCAGTCAGCATTAAGAAGCCAGCTGACAAGATTGATGCTGCACTGTAAATCTCTGTAGCTCTGTCATGGTTGGGAACAGGCATCAGTGGACCTTTCCCCATCACGTATCCATCTGCCACAGAGCATAAATAACAGCACAAAGCTACTTTTTCCATTCCCTAATAAACACCTCCCTGGAAAACAGGCTTAATTTTGAGGCTTGATGCTTCAATGAGGTGGGTGTGGGTCAGTAACTTCATAGCAAAATAAGAAAACATGGATGCTTATCCATCTATTCACTGACAATTTACCTTCCTGAAAGAAAGACATCAACACATTTTTAGTCTATAACCATCTCCCTGAAATAATTGAAATGAACTTTGAAGACATGAATACAGTTTTTTCTGTGAGTTATCTATTTTTATAACATTAGTGATGCTCCTCTAGGAAAACATTTCTAGTACAATCACACCTGCATTTCTAAATATTCCTGTTGGCAACTTCTAACACTGTTTAAATGTCTTAATATTGGCATCTCTCGTGGTTTTAATCTGCTTTACATAATGTCATGTGGCTTAGAAAAGGTGTATTTTGGCATATTCCCTGTTTACCTCTTCTCCACAAAAGAGAATAGTTTTTATTTTTTAAAATGGAATTATGGAAGAAGAAATCTGGGGAAATAAATCCTTGGTTCCCTTTTTTTTACTCTTGAAAAATCATCTGTTTAGTTACATTTATATATCTTATATTTGCAAACACCTGTTAGCAGGTACCTGGAATAATGGAGGAGTATTTGGGAGGAGGAATCTCTGGTTCCCTGTCATTCCAAGCAAGGTGTGATACAGCTGGCAAACTAATAATTTATTATCCAGCCTTTTCCTTTCTCCCACCTCACATGGAGTTGGAAGGTGCAGCTTTAGCTGTTGGGGAATTTTCCCCTTTTGATGTGTGGAAAGACAGAAGGTTTAAGGTAAAACACTCAAACTCTGCCAGGACTCTGCAGAGACTTCCCCCACTCTGGATGCATATTAATATTTATGTAATTCATTATTTTAGTGGTGTTTTTAGTGTGTGCTTACAGTGTGACTTTGAGCCCAGCCCCATGCTGGTGACACACGTTCTACAGGCATCAATTACCACCCATGGAATGTGCTGAGCAGTGTTTCAGGTGCTGAGGAATGGCTTGGAAAAGCAGGCAGAATTCCCAGCAGATGTGGGAGGTTTCCATAATCCCTGCATCTCTCTCCCAATTCCCTTCCTGACTCTGCTGCAGTGACCAGGGATGTCTGTTGGGTTTGGTGGAAGAGGCTGGAATGTGGCTGAGCTCTGTGTGACTGTACATAGGGATATCTCCATGCTTAGGAATTCTGGGGGCTTGGGTGCTCTTGTGGCAACGTGGCAATTTCTCTAGTTCACTAGAAAATTCCAAATGTCATCTGTTCCTCTGGATTTCTTGTATTTATTGAATTTAAACTTAGCAGATAGGTTCTTTTATTGACTGTGATGCTTTGCTATCTATTAATACTAAAACACCCTGAATGAACCAGACATTGATAACCATAGGAAAGTTCAAGTGTGTGTGTGTGTGTCAAGACTATTGTCTGGTATTTTTAAACAAGTTTTTGATGCCTCTGGTGTGTATTTTTTCCCTGTATTTTGTATTTTTAGTGAATTCTTAGTAGACATTTTGCTGCTTCATCTGCTCTACTCACTTCAAAAATTTCAGTGAAATTCTTTCCTCGAACACAACTCAGATTCCTGACTCTCCTTCAGCTTAAGGAGGACTATTAATGGTTTTGTTCATATTGCTTAGATTTATTTTGTTATTATTCTCCAGCTCCTACTCTTCAGGTAGAGCTATTTTGGTATTATAAAGGATGATGGATTATATAGGAAAGTTTCTTTTGAAGCACTCCTGATATTGTGCAATGCACTTGGGGGTCAGCTACACTTGACTGATGCATGATTTATCCCATGTCCCTGCCACTTCCTGAGATAAAGCTGCTATTTTATCAAAAATGCCAGCAAGTGTGATTTAGAATTTATACCCCTCCCTTTTCAAATAATTGTTCTGATTACTTTCTGGCACGGCAATAAAATGATAAAGGTAATTGCACACAAATGTGAGATAGCACCAAAATACAATAAAATTAACCTGAATTAGCTTGACTTGTCGATGAGAAGTATTTATGAAATGTATTTTTGCAATAAGGGAGACTGATATTATAGCTGGAAGGTGAGTTATTGCCTTAATGTAATACTGTTTGAAATTTAAAAAAGAGACTGTTACAGTTGAGGGTGATTGTGCCTTTGAAATTAAGTTGAAGTGATTCTTATAATTGGCAGCAATAATGCATTGGGAAGGTAATATCTTTTATTGTGTTATGCCTAGTTGCATTATCTTTTATTTAGCTGGTCCTGACTCCAGCTCTGCAGAGAAGACAAGCAGGAGCAGATCAGGAATTTTGTGGATTTAGGTGATAAAAACTTGAAATGTTACCCAATATTAAAGTCATTCTTTTGCTTTTTTTTTCATTTTTAGCCAATTTTCGGTTCCCCTGAACCTGATATGAGGCTCATTTGATTAAAATTTCATCTGTTTTCCTTGTATTAGAGTAGTTGCCACGCATTTACATCCACAGCTCAAGCCAGTAAGAGTTGTGTGCTCCGCTCTGGCTGTGCACGTGCTTCACTTCAGGTGCTGATTTTGGCAGCTCATTTTGTATCTCTCAGTGCCTCCAAAGCATAACCTTTTAGTTAGAAAAGTGCATACACGCTTTTACAGCAAGCACCTTAATGGTTTTTAAGGCGTAGATCTTCAAATCAGGGAATTCCAGAGACTGGCAAAGCCCTGCCAGCCCATGGAGCCCACGCTGTGCCCGATGCCCACCCTGTCCCCCAGCCCAGAGCACTCAGTGCCACGGCCACTCCTGCCTTGGG
>JAWWEU010000160.1:35171338-35183832 GCA_035583155.1 Acropternis orthonyx
CCTCCTGGCAGGGACTTGCAGAGCCAGAAGGTCCCCCCTGAGCCTCCTTTTCTCCAGGCTGAGCCCCCCCAGCTCCCAGTGTCTGCTCCTGGAGCTCCAGCCCCTTCCCAGCTCCATTCCCTTCCCTGGACGTGCTCCAGTCCCTCCGTGTCCTTCTTGTCCTGAGGGGCCAGGACTGGACACAGCCCTTGAGGTGTGGCCTCACCAGTTCCCAGCACAGGGGGAATGTATAACTAATGTCTTTAATTCAATTTTTAAAGTGATGAACACGTCTGGAAGATCCAGATAACTGCTCCAAGGCTTTTCTTTTGCAGAAGACTTCATAAAGTCATAGAATATCCTGAGTGAGAAGGGACTTGTTAAAACTCACCAGTAACAACTAGATACTAATTTTTGCAGATCATGTCATTCCTAAAGACAAAGTTCTTCATCTTTCATTCTTCAGTATATTTGTTTCTTTATTTTTTTGGCAGCAAATTCCTTAATTATGCTTTTATTATATATATATAATTAAAGTAATATGGTTTTATTCCATCTGACTGAATGTTATAGCATTGAACCCTAAATAACTCAATGTCCCCACTATGATCACTAGTTTTCACAACTAATTAACTCACTTTCTAGTGGCATTTTGCTTCTGTTCTGTGTGCAAATAGAATCATAGAGTTGTTTGGGTTGGAAAACACCTTAAAGATCATAAAATGCTAATCTCTGCTTCATGCAATTGGTACAAAATGATATAAATGTTGCACTGTCTGTGTGTTTTACCTGACACGTGGCTGCTGCGCCTGCATCACACTCAAATTTCCTGTGTAAGTAATAGCTGGGGAATGATGCAGGATGTCTTTACTTGGGTTTGGAGAAGTATTGGAGGAAATAATGCATCAGGATTCCTGTTTAAACAGCCCACTGGGGTCTTGTGTTTTAGTATCTGCTGACACCATCTCAAATCAAAGCTTGGCATGAGCAGTGGATGGAGTCAGAAAACGCACTCATTGAGTGCAGTGTGGAATGCAGACCGTGACCCACCTGCCTCTTCCAGGGCAGGAGAAAGGGGTTCCTCGCAATTGGGAATGCCCTTGCAGTGGAATAGAGCGGCCTGAGATAGCCCTGTGAGTACCCAGGGAATTTGTCACTGCTCCTCTCTGCCAGCACAACCCACTGAAGGCGCAGCCAAAGAGCCAGAGGCGACCACTGCTTGGAAAGGCGCTTCCCCAGCTTGGCATTTCGGGGCCTTTTGATTGCCATCCAAAGAGGATTAGTAGGATAATACGATGGGACAACAGAAACTTGCTTTTGTTGTCTTTGATTGTTTAATAAAGAATTATGTGTTTGCTCTCGTTGAATACTTTTTAAATGCCGTAGAAAGCAAATGTTGCTCCATGTGAACACATATCCCTCTGGTTTTTCGGGAGCTTGTGTTAAGTGGGCCTTTGGATAAGGGAAGAGGGGGACTGATTTTGAGTATATATGCCAGTGTATATTTGTATATGTTCAAAATATGCAGCTTAATTCTGTACCCTCACATTTTTAATGGGATTAGTTCCTTGGAAGGTAAAGAAATTGTATCACCCCACAGTAACCCTGGATTTGCTTCCAGTCTGTCTGACATTTCCTTTCCAAACCTCCCTGAGCAAGGAAATGAGGAGCTTTTGTTTTCATACCCTCTGAAGTTACAAGTTTGCTTAACCAGGTTAGATTACTTAGAGAAGCAGTGAGATGTCAGTGGAGGATTGCAGGATTTCAGGGCAGCTTTTCTTAAAAACCTCACCAAGACTTTTGTCTTGCTCTTCAGTGGGGGAGGCGTTTATTGCTCTTGCAGCAAGGACAGGAGTATATGGACCTGGGTCTCCAGTGCTGTGTTCTGGAAGGCTGAAAGTTGGCTTTGGATGCTGTAGGAAGAAGAAAGAGAGTACAGACAGTTTTTTTTGGAGGATGTGGAGGGGGAAGAGGCTCATGGCTGAGTGGGTGGTTCTCTAGTTCACCTGCTGCAGTTTGTAAAGGACTTGTATTTTAAAACATCAAAGATAATTTTTAATGTCATTTTACTTATTAGCAGGTTCTGTTGACAGACCTGAATCTAGTCAGCTCCCACAATGGTGGGTTTGTTTCAAGACTTTCTTCTTGAATTTAAGCAACGAATGCAACACCTTTTCTTCCTCAGTAACTTTTACCTTAATTTAAAAACTGGAGGGCGCTTGGCTTTCCTTGCACTGACAGTTTTCCTTGTGAGTGATGGTTGAGTGTAATTATACAGGAATTGTGTGGTGTTCAGAAGTTATTTTTCCACTAAGTAATGAGTGATGTTGGTTGGATTTCCCTGGGAGCGTGGGTTGCACGGGGCTGCAGCATTCCCTTGGTTTTTTTGGACAAGAAAAAGCCCTGCCCTTGCTTCCAGGACAACGTTCTCACAACTTCAGCTGTCCAGCTTAAGATGTTAAACCTTCAGGGGCCTGTTTGGATCATAGAATTCCAGAATGGTCTGGATTGGAAGAGACCTTAAAGCTCATGCCATGGGCAGGGACACATTCCACTAGCCCAGGTTGCTCCCAGCCCTGTCCAGTGTGGCCTTGGACACTTCCAGAGATGGGGCAGCCACAGTCATACTGAGCTTTAGAGGTCACACCGTTGTGTTTAGTTGGAAATCTTTGGAGTCTTTAGTTTGTATTTTACCTTGGACAGAAATCAAACATTTCATGATGAGCAAAAGGACTGAGAATTAAGTGATTCTTTTTCTCTGTAGCTTTTATTCCAGTATAGCAAAGAATAACTAATATTCCTGTATATTGAACTGGTTTGGGGCATGAAGAGTCCATATAACTCTTCCCTTCTTTCCTCCCTGCAGTGAAGTTATTTGTAGTACATAAATTCTTTGTTCTCTTGAAACAGTAACATTTATAAGGTGAAAATACAGATGATTAATCAAGATATTATCAGGAGTTAGATTGTTCTGATTGCATGGATCCTGTGTTTATTCCTAGTCCTTAAATCTTTCTCTTAAAACACTAAGATTTTCCTCTAAGATTGTCTGCATAAGGTTGGAAAACGAACCTCCACCCTGCTGCATATGTGCACAAATACATTACCTTTACTATTAATATCTTCTCCCATATTCTTAACGTACAATGGATTGTTTCCTTTTAAATAAACAGGCAGAAACCAGTGAAACAAATATAGGAAGTTTTAAACTATTAAGGAGATGGAGGGAGAACTATAATTCCATGATAACCTTGGATGGGTGGCCCACTGACATGTGCCTTGTTGGTCACCTCTGAGCAGCCCCAGGTGGGGTGGGAGAAGCTTTTTGTAACTAAAACATGTTTTAAACAGTGTTTTATGATGGTCCCTGGTTGTGTTTTGCCTTGACAAATACAACTGATGTGATTTGATGAGGATTTTGTTAGGAGAAGGATGTAAGACTCAGTGCATCAGGAAGGATGACTGAAACTAAGTAGGAAATTGCCCACACCTGGTAAGGTTTCCCCTTAAATTTAAATCTGATATTTCAAGCTTTCATTGGATTTTAATTCCAAATTTGAATAATAACAAGCAGGGTTGAGGACATGGTGATACTCACGTGAAAGACGCTTTAAGAGTTCAGGACTGGTGTTTTTTTCCTGTGACAGCACTTGATTAGGAGATCAGACCTGCTGCTGTTTTGCATCCCTGGCATGGGGGCCCAGGGAAAGAATTTGAGCGGCACATCTGCCTTTCCTGGTGGTGTTCAGGGCAGGTGATGTGTGGTTAAGGGCCCTCCAGAGGAGCGGGTCCCACCGAGGCACGGGCTGTTCCAAAGGCATGGAGCACGCCTGGAAAATGAGGCTCCTCTGTACAGGACATTAACTCATAAATCATGCTCCTGTCCTTACTGATAAATCTTCCACTGTGAAAACCTTTTGATACTCATTGGTTATTAATGACAAAAAGGACTTAATTCCATGGGCTAATGACAGCCTTCCAGTTTTCTGTAGAGTATTTAGCAGTTTCTGTCAGTGTTTAGCAGCAGTGAGATTGATTTGCATACACTGCACCTATACTTTTATTTCTGTGAGAAGACTCCAGAGGTTGGCAGGAAGTGTTTCCTCTCTAAAAGTCCTATTCTTTCTCCTACCTAATGAATGTTGAAATTAAGGGCAATTTTGACACAGATTTATAGGCGTTACAGTGGGATAGGAAGAATGAAGATATAGTGGACTTCATGCAGTACTGGGTCAAAATTCTTCAAATTATTCACAGAATCACAGGCTGGTCTGAGTTGGAAGGGACCTTAAAGCCCATCCAGTGTCACCTCTGCCATGGGCAAGGACACCTTCCACTAGCCCAACCTGCTCCAAGCCCCATCCAGCCTGGCCTGGGACGCTTCCAGGGATGGGGTAACAACATTCATTTACATAAGCTGGAGAGAAGAGGCATAAAGCAGTTTATTTGGAATTATTACGTTTTTGCTTTAAGCTGCTCCTTGTTAGCAGTGGGAAGATGGTGTTGAGCAAGCTGTGGCTGTAATGGAAGGATGTGGGCAGGGGCAGATTTTCATAGTCCACCCGTCTGCAGTAAATGGTGTGTCTGAGCATTTGCAGTTTCAGCTGATCAAGTTTAAAGGCTGTTTATTTGCAGCTGAAAACTTGCATTTTAAATCTTGAGTAAAATTTCACTCCATTTAAACTAGCCCTGCCTGCAGGAATTTATTGTTACCTTGATCTCATCTCAGGAGCTATAGGTGAGTCTTAGAACAGAACCATTAATGTTGGAAAAGACCTTTAAGGTCATAGAATCCAACCAGCATCGTCACCATGTTCACCACTATCCATGTCCTTGAGTGCCACATCCACATGTTTCCTGAACATTTCTGGGGTGGGGGCTTAACCACTGCCCTGGGCAGCCTCTTCCAAAGCTTACCAACACTTTCTGTGAAGAAATTTTTCCTAATATCCAATGTAAGCAGTCAAATCAGTATCTGGATAGAGGAGTATGTTGTACATCCATACAGTGACCTTCATCCTGGAGGCTCCCAACCCAATTGCATATGGATGGTGATACGTGTCATGCAGCTTTATTCCTTTATAAAAATAAACCTTTAAATATTGCTGCCCGATGAATATGATAAACAAGACTGAAAATATGAGTTGTAGTCAGTCAAGGTTTCATCTATAAAGCTTAGTTCAACTTGATGAGAACTCATAGTGTTATTTATGGTTTTCTGGTGCTCGCTGCTTCCTGTGTTTTGTTCTGGTGGAAAAGCTTTCTTCTGGTCCCAGAGCTGTTATATTCGTGGAGCACATGGTGTGAGGTTCAGTGCATCTAGTTCAGGGCTGTCACACCAATAAACATGAAGAATGTGTACTGGTTTTCCACGTATGTAAACTTTTACTGCTTGTTTACTGACTTCTGCAATTAGGTGCTGCTCCAAAAAGTTCACCCACGTCCTCGAGGAGGGAGAAGGAACAAGGAAGAAGTTGGTTGAAAAGGAGAGTTACTTTGCAACACCACCAAACATTTTGTTTTTTAGCAAAAAGTTGATTTGGATTGCAGTCAAACTAAATAAACCACAGGGAACCTGCAGTTCCCAAAGCAGGACTTCTTCAAACTGAGTGGATTTGTCCTGGTCACTGCATGTCTGTGAGGAATTACATCAGAGCTTCCCAAAATCCAAAGGTTTAAGTTGACTCTTGCCCTAGTAGACAAAGCTGTCTACTTTAAGTTTTTTCTGCTGTCCCCACACTGATTATATTGCTCACAGATGTGACTTCATTCCACAGCACTTAATAATGGGATTTGAAATTATCCTCTTATTTTGAAAACAACTAATTATTGTCCAGCTGTGAGCAGTGGGCAGCTGTAAGTAATCATGCATAGGCTGTCCTGTCTCCTGCTGCACCCCGAGTCTGTCATTCCTAGAATCCCAGAATAGTTTGGGCTGGAAGGGACCTTAAAACCCATCCAGTGCCATCCCCTGCCGTGGGCAGGGACACCTTCCACTAGCCAAGGTTGCTCCAAGCCCTGTCCAGCCTGGCCTTGGGCACTTCCAGGGATGGGGCAGCCACAGCTTCTCTGGGAACCCCATTAAGTTCAACAGGCCAAGTGCAAGGTCTGGAGTGATGGCCAAGGGGGAATGGCTTCAAGCTGTAGGAGGGCAGGGATAGATGGGATATCGGAAGGGAATTCTTGGCTGTGAGGGTGGGCAGGCCCTGGCACAGGTTGGGCAGAGAAGCTGTGGCTGCCCCTGGATCCCTGGGAGTGTCCAAGGCCAGGTTGGATGAGGCTTGGAGCAACCTGGGCTGGTGGGAGGTTTGGAAATAGATGGTCTTGAAGGTCCCTTCCAGCCTAGACCACTCCTTGAGTCTGTAATTCTGTTTGCTGGTTCAGCTGCCTTACAGTTTCTCAGTGGTTAATTTTCTGTCCAGTTTCATGTCATGCTGGGTCCAGGCTGGGTTTGGTGTCCGGGTGACTGCACTGGACATGCTTGTGGTGTCCTGTCCTGTCCTTCTGCAGTGACTATACAGACCAAACTGTGAATGCAACTCAAACATTTACTGAGTCACACTGGGGTGGGTTTTTTCAGCCAAGAAGAATTTGACAAGTATGTTATTGTTGGTCTTGTCCAATTTGAGAAATACTTGGCAGCTGTTTCCAACTACATCCTATCAGTAATCGTAAAACCAGACTGGTAACAATGGGAATAAAAAAATGTTTTTTCTGTTAAGGAATGATTGATTTTTTTTCATATATTTTTCCAGCAGACATATTCTATTTGTGTTCCAGCTGGTATTTGCATAACACTGCTGCTCTAAACCACCGACTGTACTCTGTTGTCGCAACAATCCTGTTTTAAATAAGTGTCAGAACACATCAGATTTTAGCTGATAAACCAGCCATGAAACTGCTGCTATTTCAGATTTTTATGAAGATCACTGTTCTGCTAGTTACCATGTTTTTTGAAACTCTGATTTAGATTGTAACTTGTTAGGATGGATGTCTTCAAGCTGGAGTTTTGAAAGTAAAGCCATAGTTGAAGAAACTTGAAATTCACTCTTTTCTTGCTTTTTTAAAATTACTTTTGAAAACTACTCAGTACCTTGGGATCTCTGTTCCTTGGTGAAAATATATGCAATTAAAGAGGGTTTTGTTTTCTTGAACAGGTGAATTCCAAGCCTGGAGAATCTCCATGCAAGGAGAAGCACGTGGTTCTGCTCAGCCCTGTGGGAAAGATTGAGATCTCTGGGTGTGAAACAGGCTTACATGAAATAAAACTTCCCAAAATGAGCGTGCTGCCAAGTGGGTGAGTTCATGTCCTATTGATCCTGTGTTTATGTGTTTGGTAGAGGAAGGAGATTGCCCAGAGGATCTGAGACACAACCCTGCACACTTGTTTTCCCCAGTCCTTCTGGGAGCTCAGTACTGGCTCCTGTGAGAGGCAGGAGGAGCCTCCAGTGCCTTTAAGGAATTGTGGCTCCAAAATGCAATAATTTCCCTGCTGCATCCAAAATATTAGCAAAGAAATGTTCTAAATTTTAAGTATTTTTAATGTAGGTTTTGAGGGGACATCCTGCCCCCCCTCAATTTTTGGCATGTGTAGGAATAAAACCTTGCAGACTTCACAAATCTTGCAGACAAAATGCATCTATTTGTATATATATATATGTATTTATATCCAAACAGGTAGAACCCAGACTGGGTGATTGTTTTAATTACTGTGTAGTACCTGTGAGAGCTTTAGTTGGTTTTCCAGAGCTGTGATGCCTTTGGAATTCCAAACAGATGCCTCATGGCAGCGGAGGTGATGCCTCAAATCTGGGCCTGGTTGGGGAGGCACTGGTGCATTTCAGTGTTTAATGTAAGTGCTGTTCAGTCTGCTGCAGTCCATCTGTCCTGTTCAGGTCTTTGCTTTTTCCTTGCTTGTGAGGAAATGCTCAGTGGCATTTTTAGGAGGAACATTGAATTCTTTCAGAATTAGATGACAAAAACAAACTAGATTCCAAATTTCTTTGCCAAATTCCTCGAAATTACCAACACTGCTTCTCTAAGTCTGGTCTCTTCAATTGTTTTTTGGTAATGAATTTGCAGTTTTCCCACAGTCTGTTACATCAATGCTCTTACTGACAAGACTCAAACAGGTTTGGCTTCCTTTTTTCAGTGTTGTCCTTTTTCTCCTGTTTTTGCTTCTGAAATTCTCCACTGATTTGTAGAGTCTCCTTTTCTGTTTTTCTGTTTTATTCTCCTTGTAACTGAAGTGTGTGTAAAAGTAATCAAGAATATAAACCATAATGTGTGTTCTGGTTGAAATATGTTTTTGCCTGTGATACAAAAACTCTCAAGCCTCTGGATTTGACAATTTTACCAACTCCAGTGATATGGAAATAAATGCTTCAGTTTCTTCTGTGCTGATCAGTGCTGGATTCCTGCTGGTGAGGAAAGGAAATAAAGTGTATTTAAGGTAAGAATGAAACTTGCCTTTGCTGCAGAGCTGAAGAACAACCAAGCGATGAGGATCTTCATCCTTGAGAGGGGGAAACATCAATGAGTGGGTGGAAGAACAGCAGGAGGGAGGGCTGTGGGCTCTCAGAGCCATTCTTAGGGATGGATGCTCTCTGTATTTACCACAACTGCTGTTTGCTCACCTGCAACGTGGCCATGTTGGTTTGGTTGAAGGTTCTCATGATCTTGTTCTTCAAGCAGAAGTTGGGCAGTCTGGATACTTTTCCTAATTTTTTAATTTTTATCTGTTCTTGATCTTCCGTGTTCTCTGTGCTGAGCTGATTTCATTTTGAGGCATTAATGGAATCTTGATAACATTTAATTTCACATTGCATGATTTAGGTGCAAAAAGTGTTATATTAGAGAGACTGTTACTCAAGAGTAACTCAGAAGTTAAAGGCAAGAAGAATATATTTTTATGATTACTTGAAAAATTTAAATCTGAAAAGAAAGGTGGGACTTCCTTTTGTCTTTAGCACTGATAAAGTTCTAAAAATTTTAAGGCTATCTGTAAATGTTTGTGCTGAAGTATAACATTTAATCTCTTCTACTCATTGCTAGTGAATAGTTGTTAAATCTGGCCTCATTATTTTCGACAGAATAAAATAAAAACAAAGCAGTGCCTGGTGTTTCTCCTAACTGGCTAATAAACACCATGGTAAGAACATTGGGTGGGAAAAAAAAACCTTAAGAAACATAAAAATTGATTTTAATGGACCCCTGTCAGAGAGAACCATAATGAGCACAAGTCTGGTAATAAATATTGGTATTCTGCTCCACAGTGCTTGGGACTTCTTGTGTGGAATTGCATGTAACAATCAATATAGATTTTAGGGTTTTTTAACAACAAAAATAAGTAAACCTTTGAAATATATAAATACTTAAGACTTGCAATCTGTCAGACAAACGTGGTAGTTGTAGAAAAGGCTGATAAGAGCGTCTGGTTAATGGCATAATCGCTTTGTGGAGATCTCAGCTCTATTTTACAGCTTGTAAAATGCTGGGCAATTAATCACCTGAGATTACAACCTATTCGGTGATGGCTCTCCTTAAAACTTAAGAACACAGACTATAATGGAGCCTAAAAGGAGAAGCAACAAAGTAAAATCCAGTTTCACTATGCTTGAAAGAAATTGATCTATTAATGAGATGAAACTAATTGTAATAACCTGAGGTTATGCTGCTCCTTGGGAAGCTGACAGGGTTTAAAAGTCCAGACACGTCACAGTGTGGTGGTTTCTGTTTGGAGAGGAGGAATCTTTATCCTGTAGGCTTTTTAAATCTGTGTTATGACTGTCTCATCCCTGGGAGTGTCTCAGGCCAGGTTGGACGGGGCTTGGAGCAACCTGGGCTATGGAAGATGTCCCTGCCCATGACAGGGGTGGCTCTGGGTGGGCTTTAAGGTCCCTCTCAACCCAAACCAGTCTGTGATTCCATGTGTATATTTACATAAAATCTTACATATATAAATGTGAGATTTCAGCTGAATGTGGTTGTGGAATGTTTAATTTACTGAATGCTGACTACAGTTATTTCTAACCATTTTGCAGTGCTGGTAACTGGTTAACTTAAACCAGTGTCTTGAAATCACCTATTTCTGCTTTAATATTGAAATTATGGATTGACTTGTTTGTTTGTCATAGTCAGTTAATAAAACACTGAAGATAGAGCTGGACCCACAAGGATCATTGAGTCCAACTCTGAAGTGAAAATATATATATATATATATATACACACACACACATACACACACACACACACTCATTAGCTGTTGTAGTTTTTCTTTCAGTATATACAAATCTAAGGATTATTTTTGTCAAGTTTTCTCCAAAATTCCTGCCAGAAATACTGCAAATGTTTAACTCTTTTTGTTCATGTCCTAAAGAAACACTCCTTTTTTCACTGGTATTTTACTTCCAAGTATCTTTGACTGGTATTTTACTTCTAAGTATCTTTGGCAGCTTTGGAGTTTCAGAATTCATTTTTTTGTTACTCCACTGTCAGCTCTGGCGTTCCCACACTGAGGTGACTGTTTTCAGAAGCCTTGTCTTATTCCTGAGCTGGAGAAGTAAATGATGCTCTTGGTGAGCAGAGGATCCCACTTGTGACTGCCTTAAGCAGTAACACAACCCATGTGTTTTCCTGTGCTGAATATTTACAGCACGAGATACTTTGGAATTATGTTGATGTTGACTTGGCACTTGGGGTGGCAGTAGGGAGCAGATTTTCCCTGTGTTGCAAAAATCCAGAGTCTTTCAGGAATTCCCCATCCCCTCAGGAAAACTGCCCTGGTTTTCCCAGCTCCCTGCGTGGTCAGCCTGGGGCAGGGGTTATCTGGGCTGCACATATGCTGGGGCAGGGAAATACAGTGGGAACCAGAGCATTTTAGTGAAAGGGATGTTGTATAACATATTTTATATTCCAGTATGTGGTTGGAAAATTCTGTCCTGCTGAGCATGGAGTGATGAACACCATCACTCTGCTATGGACTGGTGAGTGTGTGTGTGAAAAGGAAGTTAAATTTGCCACCTGAAGAGTGAGCACAGATCCCAGGAGATGCCAGTAATCCTAATATTTACATACACCTTGGGATTTGAGGATACCACCATGAGAAGTTGAGTTTTTCCACTTAAAAGCTCAGCTGAGCTGCCGTTGCCTGACACTGCCATCCTTGGATGGGATATTCCAAGATGTGGATGATCCGGGCACAGCCACCCCCTTGGCTCTGAGGTCCTGCTCTTCCAAGCTGGGGTTGCTGGAGCTTGACAGAGAACCCTAAGCTCCCATCTCCTGCAGGAGACAGTGTGTGCAGGTGGTCTGCTCGTCCTCCATGGACTGTGGGAATCGTGTGTTTGTTGGTAGGGGTGTGAACTTGAATTTGAGAGACTGCAGAGAAGTTGTTGGGTGCTTCCAGCGTGTTTGAGGAGGGAAGTCGGGCAGGTTGATTTGCTTTTCCATTGTTGAATGGTCAAAACACACATTTTCCTGGTGGCATAGGAATACCCCGGACTTCCCTTTTGTGCTGCTTTCAGAAGAGGCTCTTGGAAGCAGTGGGATCCCATCTGCCCTCTTTATTTCTTGCAGGTTATTTGCCATTTTCTTTAGTGTTTCATTTCCCTGCATCTTACTGAGAGAGATCAGAGGAAGAGGAACAAGGAGCCAGTTTGGCTGTTCTTGTATTATTAATCTACCTAAACCTTTAAGGGTGAATCTGCAGTTCAAGAGGTTCACTGGTGTTTCAGTCAATCTGCCAGTGTAACATTATCAGAAACTCTCCAGAATCTCGGCTTAAGGAGGTTTCCAGCTATTTCAGATTCAAAGAAAATCTCAAGTGTGTGGAAAGGCGGCGGATGCAGTGGCATCCGGAGTCTGATAAGAGCCTAGAACAATAACTTGGAGAGGTGTGAACCACTCTGTTCATCTCTGAGGTATTTAATCATAGCCGGTGATGATGGTTTAAATGTCAACTTTGCTAACTGTTTCATTCCTCATACTGTAAAATTTACTGTGAGTGATATCTCACTTTGATGCCACAAGTGGGAGGCATTTGGGAGAGTGCCACTCCTCCTATTTTTCCAATAAGCATCCACCAAGGCTACGAAACTTAGTGGAGCTCAGAGGCACACTAAAAACCCTCTGAAGGAGGTAGGTATGCAACTACTCTGCTGCTTTGAATACATTTTTGCTTTGCCATGAACATCTGATATGACTTATGTGAAGGCAGGATTATTGGCAATGTGGCTTTGAAGAGGCTCTGCTCCTCCCCATTCAAATGTTCCTTAAAATTATTGTGTAACAGCAGAGATTTTTCTATTTAAAATGGTATAGGATGAAACATGACTGAAACAGACCTACTTGGGGTAAAGAAGTTAATGGTTTTGGGTGAGGTTTAAGCGTAGAGTGGGTGCAGGGAAAGGAAAGGTTGTCCAGGGAAGGGAAGGGAGATGGAGAAGGGTCTGGAGCAGCAGGAGCGGCTGAGGGAGCTGGGGGGGCTCAGCCTGGAGAAAAGGAGGCTCAGGGGG
>JAWWEU010000160.1:35187605-35211775 GCA_035583155.1 Acropternis orthonyx
CCTCTCCAGCTCTCCTGGAGCCCCTTTAGGCTCTGGAAGGGGCTCTCAGGTGTCCCTGGAGCCTTCCCTTCTCCAGGGGAGCCCCTCCAGCTCTCCCAGCCTGAGTCCAGAGCAGAGGAGCTCCAGCCCTGGAGCATCTCCATGGCCTCCCTTGGACTCTCTCCAGCAGCTCCATGTCCTCCTTATGTTGGACCCCCAAGCTGGACACTACTCTGCAGGTGGAGTCTCTCGAGGGCAGAGTAGAGGGGCAGAATCCCCTCCCTTGAGCTGCTGCTCCCACTCCTTGTGCTGCATCCCAGGGTGCCCTTGGCAGTTTGGTGTTGGGTGGCTTCTCCCAGCTCCAGCTGGAATTGGCAGCTGCATTACCTGGTCTTTGTTGGCCACTTTGGCTCCTGCATTTCAGTGAAACTCAAGGATCACGCACTGCCAGTGCTTGTGCTAATTATAGCTGTTCTTAAAATGCCTCCCTTAATTCCTCCTATAAAAAGAATTTAAGACTTGGTAGGACAAAGCCCAGTAAATCATCCTGGAGCGCAGAGCTGGGAGGGAATATGTGTCCTTAGCCCCCAGGCACTTCTGCAATGGCTCATCTCTGCAATTCCAGGGATTTTCAGGGAAATGGCAAATGCTCCTCAGAACCCCATGCCGGGAGAGAAGGAGTTAAAGTCTAAAACCTTACCCTGAAACTGTAAATGCCATTTTTCTTTCTTCACAAATGTAACCTTTTAACATTTATTTTTAGCTTTTACATTAATATATGTAAAAATATTAAAAGCTCTTGTATATTACATTAAAAACTTATGTCAGCTGCCCTGCTTTTTCCTATTTATTAAAACTTTTCAAGCAGTGAAAACATTTTACTTGTTAATGAGGGGAAGAAGGAAAATTAATGACATAGAGCTCGAATCTTCCAAGATGTCTCCTTTTAACCATGCAAAACCAGCTCTTTTCCCACACTATGTAGTTTAATTTCTCTGTTAGGGTTCAGTAAGCAAATGCAAATAGATTTAATGATTTGCATCAGTAGATCACTTCTCAGTTTAATATCCTCTGATATTTTGGTCAAGGACTTTTTCTTTGGAAGGCTAGTGCTGTTTTGTGGAGGGAAAATATTAATAATGGTGGCATTGTGAGGTTCAAGTAAAGCAAGGGAAATGTATAACTTATTCAAAAGCATCATCTCTTATTATCCTCTCCCCAAGATCATGCAGTGGAAAAAGTTATCGGGGAAGAAGACACTTAAGAAATAATTGTGAATTGCTGATCATATTAAACATTTAGTAGTGGTTTTCATAGCACATCTCATCTCATTCTCATTTTGCATCAGAATGTTCAAGTTCTGATCACATCTCCTGGTGTGAGGTGCCTCGCCCTGGGATGGAGAGTTGGCATCTGTTTGTCTGGAAAACTGGGAGCTGTTCCATCTCTTCAGGGTTACGATGGTTTCACTGGTGTTAGGAGTAGTTGCCTTACTTAGGTTGAACTTTCAAATTCCTTAAAACACTTACTCCTTAAAGGATGACATGAGAATGATTCCAGGGATGGATGTCTGGTAGATCAACTCCACCAGCCCGTCTTTGCTGGTTCTCCTGAATTTTGGTGAAGCAGAAACAAGTTCCTCTTGGCTTTTGAAGAATTTAACATTGTTTAGTGCACATGAATCCTTCAAGTGATAAATACTCATAATTGCCTTGTTGCTTATTAAAATGAGCACTTGCTGGTGATGAAAACTTTTTGATGGCTTCTCAGTTTCTGCATAAATGTTGTGATCAGCTACTCAAATTAGATTTTGAGCCGCTATCAATTTCTTTAATTAATTTTGACCTTTGAGAGGCTCACTGTTGTAGGCTGCCAATACGTGAATTGTCATTTGAACTAAGAGATTTTTAAATTCTGTTTTATTTTCCTATTATTATTATTATTATCATAATATAGATTTTGGATGATGTCAGGATTGCCTGGCGTCCAACAGGAATTCTGCAGAGGACTTTTCTTCTGCCTGGGCTAGTTCAGAGGAAGAAATAATGAGATTAAGTAAGAAACTTTGTCCTTTAGGTTCCCAGTCAGTTGTTTTCCTGTCATTTGTTTTTCCTCTGCTTTATTGATGCACATCCCCTTGGTTTTGTCAGTCCACAGTTGGGTTTTGCTTGTGTTCAGATGATGATGATGAACAGTCTCTCTGTGCATCCTGCTCCTGGCAATGCTCCATCAGTGTCACACAGCCCAGGAGAGTGGAGGAGTTTATTGTTTTGTAGGTGCTGGGATGGAGGTGATGATTTAAAATATACACACACACACAGATCTTATCCTAGAGATGCTGGGCAGGCACTGCCAAGGTTGTTTCTGTTGTCAGGAATAGTGACCAGTGCTTGCTTACAGAGTTTTAGCTGCAAAAATCCTGACCACTTTCTACTCCTGATGAAAAGGCTTTCTAAAATGGAAGGAAAATTTTCAAAAATACTCCTTTTTTCCACATTCTTGATCATACAGTTTATATGTTTCTTATCCCAGTGCAGGACCAAGTGGTAGGCTGCCTGCTTTAGAGGCATTTAGGATCCACAGATTGTTTTTCTCAGAGTCTGGGCAATAAGCTGGTATTTCAAGTTGTTTTTATTTTAGACACTGAAGGCACTGAAAGGCCTTGTAAGTTCCCTGTAAGACCCATGCACTTGTGGTCCTTCCTGATTCAGTAGGAAGTGTCTAAATTGTTCCCAGAAGTGAAATCAGGGTTATATCCCAGGTTGCTGCCCAGGAGAACAAACCTCCCTGAAGAAGTGGTGGTTCCTGGGTGGATCAGTCCATGCCAAACATAAAAAGCTCCCTGGGAAGTCTCATGGCCATCAGACAGGAGCTGCATTTATTAGTGTATAAAACATCATGGAAGGACACCAAGTTTTTGATGGCTGTTTCACTAGACCCAGGGCTCCTGTGATGCTGTGTGAGATTATGGAATCACCCTTCCTGGAAGCTCTCAAAAAACATGTGGATGTGGCACTTGATGACATGGGTCAGTGCTGAACATGGTGGTGGTGCTGGTTGATGGTTGGACTTGATGATCTTCAAGGTCCTTTCTGACCTTAATGGTTCTGTAATTCTCTGATTGTGTTGTGATTATCTGTTTTATGATATAAAATACAACTGTGCTACCCAAATGCAACTTTTAGCTGGATAACAGCCCTGGACATCCTGGTGTGTAGATTTCTGGATGTAATGGCAAAGGAGGATGGAGAACATTTCCTGCCTCATTTTTTAAACTCTTCAAGTTCAATGCTCTGACTTGAGGGAGGAGTTGTTGAAAGTTTAAATGCTGTATGAAACTTGGCCATAAATATAAATCAGCTCATATTAAGACAATTTGAGCTGTAATACCTCAATAATTTGGAAGTAGCCATTCTTCACAGCTCATGAATGTTCTTCACCTCTGGAAGGAGTTTGTTCTAATTTTAAATGCTGACGTGGACACCTGGAGAATACAGAAAATGTCTTCTGTTTATACCTGTGAGATTCCAAAGTCCACACTGACCTGGTCTTTGAGCTGCACCTTGGACAGTCTTGACTCTACTTGAATTTTTTGAAACACTGATTTTCTTTAATCTCTTCTGCTGACGGTGGCAGGGATGACAAACCAAGGTGGATGTGCTCTTTCTGAGGGGCTTTGCTGATTTCTTGCATGTTTTTTGAGGTTTTTCTGCCTTTGCTGCTCTGGTGTGTTAAACCAAGGATCATTTCACTGCGTTGTGGCATTGATTGTGATTTCTGCTGGCCGTGGTGGGATCAGCTCTCAGCTCCTGTAGGTCAGGAGTTTTCTGCATGCTGGGTAATACTGCTTGTGGCTCTGAGGTTGTCCAGATGCTCTTCATTTATGCAGATGTCCTCTGGGCTTTAAGATTTATGTCTCAGTGTGAAACAGAGGATATCCTCAGGGTTGTGATGGCGTGTCTCGCTTCCTGTCTGTTCTGGGAAATACGTCTTGAAACTCCTTTTCATGGAACTCACAGCCACAACAAAAGCAGACAGGAACAAAAAGCCAATCACGATAGGTGTGATATCCAGGGCGTGCAGGTAATTTGAAAATGAACAAAGAATCTTTTGTCTGAGGCAACGATAAATCACAGTAAAAAGATGCCAAATGGCCAAAAACCAACCTCCAGGTATAATGAAGCTGAAGGAAAATAAAAATATACATTCTTGATAACACTTTGTAGTTGCTGATAGTGCTGTGCAGACTCTGAGCTTCCCTCTGATGTGGATCTAGAATATTGAACTCTTTATAGGCAACAAAAGTGCATTTACAGTAAAAATTTGCACTTTGAAAGCAGTGTCACCTCAACAGTCACTTTCAATGATTTATAGGACCAAAAGTTTGTTGTTTTTTGTTGTTGGATGTCTTGCAACTTGTACATGAGTGGCAGCAAAGGGCTGCTTTGGGTTGGGTTTACCCTTTGGCTCACTGAAGGGATTTAGGAATTATATCCTTATGCTTATTGATATTCATTCCAAAAGCTTGCTGCATCTTTATTCTTAGTTTTATTGAAATTTTAAAAGAACCATCAGAATGAGCACTTACTAATTTATTAAATAGTAGCACTGCTGAAATAATGAACTGGATCCTACCAATTCTGCCATGTCTTTGTTTTGTCTCAATTCACATTGTAACTTCATCTCCGCTACATATTTGTCTTTCAGCTCTATCACTTTGTTATCAAGATTCCATGGTAATTAGGATAATTTATGACCAAGGGAACTCTCACTCACAAAACTGCAGGCTCTGTCAGAGCAGCACTTGCAGAATTGGAAGGTCTGCTTTGTTTTGGGCTGCAGGAGACACATCTGTGAATGTTAATTGGGAAATACCTTTTTATTCATCCAGCACTTCTAAACTGGGAGTCCTGTTAAGTCCTGACTTCCCGTCTTCAGTGAACGTGTCTCAATATTTCAGGACATTTCTCCTCCTTTTCACAGGTGATTCTTTTGGAACTTCTGAGTGTTCCAACCATGATAAAGTTGTGAAATGTTTTTTGTTGTGCAGGGAAGACATCCATTCTTCCCCTGCTGAGAAGGCATTTCTGAAATGTGAAAGAGCAAGGAAACATTTTTTCTTTTGGTGTGGGAGTAAAATTGATTCCAGAAAGAAAAAAAAAGAGTTCTTTTTGTGGGGTTTATTTTCCAAGCTATAGATATTAGTGCAATGGCAATGCATTGGCTGGAGGTCTCCAGCTATGGCACAGGTTTCAGCTCTCCAATTATGACACAGCTAAACCACAGCACAGTTAACCTTACAAAAAATACTGAGCTCTAGGGGGAGGTTGAAATCCATCCCAATGTCCTTTATCTTTGTTCTAGAAAACCTCATTTAGGGTTTCGCCCTCTTTGATTTGCCAGGGCTGAAGCAGCAAATGCTGTGCTGTTTGCAAGATACAATATTTGGCCATAATGCAGCTGCCTTCCCTCATAATGGATGTGAATGAAATCCACATGAATGTGAATGAATGCGTAGAGAAAAATTAAGCTGCAGTTTGCTGGTGTTATTGTGTGTTTTACAGCAGAACTGCTGCCAGTTGTGTGAGGTCTTAAGTGTTTGACATCAGCTGGAGCATGCATCTTGATCTTCGTGTACCAGTAAAAAGTTTCACATCTTTATCATCTTAAAATACCTTCAAGGATGGAAAACTGTCTGGAGCTTCTGGCTTCGGGGTTTAAGAATGTTAATGTATAAAGCTGAGGAAAAGAGTTGATGTCAGTGTTTTAAAAAGACATAAAAATATAGCCTGTTGTGTCAGTGAATGTCCTTACTGAAGATTTAATCTCATGTGCTTTTTTAATGTTCTTCTCCTGTAACTAAACATATTTTATTTGAGCTGCTTTTGCTCAGGCATCTTAGGATCAGAATCCCAGGTGGTTTGGGTTGGAAGGGAGCTTAAAGCTCATCTCATCCACTCCCTGCCATGGGCAGGGACACCTCCCACCAGCCCAGGGTGCTCCAAGCCCCATCCAACCTGGCCTTGGACACTCCCAAGGATGGGGCAGCCACAGCTTCTCTGCCCAACCTGTGCCAGGGCCTGCCCACCCTCACAGGGAGGAATTCCTTCCCAGTATCCAGCCTACAGTGACTCTCTCCTGGTTCAGAACTGTGCAAGTCACGTCTCAGCAGCACCTGTGGTTTGGCAGTGCCAGGGAGCAGAGTGTGGTGCAGGAATGGCACATGAACCCTCGGACGTGAAGCAGCTTCGTCACATCTCCCTGGGCAGGGAAATCCTGGTTCAGCTGGCACTGCTGTGGTACCTGTTCTGGTCTGTGTGGAATTTCCAGCCTCATTGGAGCTGCCTCTGTCCTTGTAGGTGTGTCCATAGTGATAAGCTGGAGATGTCTGTGGTCAGGCTTCATCAGTTGTCTGTTGTCTTCATCAGGGTGGAGGAGACTGTAGGGGACCTGAAACAAGGCATTGGTTTCCGTGGAGAGATATGGGACACTGAAGGGAGTGAGCAAGTGACAGCAGTGGTGTGTGGGACACGGAAGGGAGTGAGCAGGTGACACCAGTGGTGTGTGGGACACCGAATGGAGTGAGCAGGTGACAGCATTGGTGTGTGGGACACCGAAGGGAGTGAGCAGGTGACAGCATTGGTGTGTGGGACACCGAAGGGAGTGAGCAGGTGACAGCATTGGTGTGTTTCTGTGAGTTGGAACCAGCCCTGGCTTTTGATGCTGTTTGTGATGGAGCTGAGAAGGCTGGGTGGGTAATGATGGCAATCATGGGAGAAGGGGGATCTGCAGAGTCCTGTCCTGACCTCTGCAGGGGGTGGCATGTCACCAAAGCACTCAGTTGTGTGATACCCATGGTGGCATCTGGGAATGTGCTTGTACAGCATTAATTTTCTGCTGTTCTGGGGTGGTGGTAAATTAACAGTTTACTTGGTGTTACACCACAGTCCCCTTCCCTGAGAACAGCACATTAAACACCTCAGTGGAACAGGGGTCCTTTGTTTACCTCCTGCAACTCTTCAGTGTAGTGGTTGAAAAAGCAGGGTTATCCTCATGGCATCAGCGACTTCCTCAAAATCCTGGTGGTGGCACAGCACAGGGCTGTTCCTCCCAGCTGGAAGATGTGTGTTTCAGGGCATGGGGATGTCCATGACCGTGGTGGGAATGAGTGGCTGTAGCTGCCAGGCTGGTGGTTGGGTGGCCAGAATGTCTCCCAGAAATGTCCCTGTCATCTTGGAAGCTGCCAGCAGCGCAGCAGGATGAAAGCCCCCTCCATGTACAGTATTAACTATTGCACAAGGATATCTGAACTTTGCAGATCTCTCTCCATATGTACAGCTTTGTGCTTGAAAGAGGGTTGAATATTGACCTAATTTGTCTTTTAAAAGGACACAGAGTTTTAGTAGAATACTTATGCTATTGAACTAGACAAATGCAGGTGCTATTCCTTTGGTAGTCGGTGCAGAAGGTTGATGTGCTCTAAGATTTACTGTGCATCACCTTAGCCATCATTCCCATAAGTATTAATTTTAACTCCACTAATAAGAAACTGAACAAAAGTGGAATTATGAGTTCAGTAGTATTCTATGAAAGGTCAGTTGTTAAAAAGGCAGAGTCTGACATTCTGTGAAAAAGGTGCCTTCATTAATCATCCTGATAGGATAGCATAGGATATTCTTGACCAATACCCACATCCTCACTGTGCCATGTGGCTGAATTCCATGTGTGAAAACAAGGATTAGGAGAATGAATGCGGAATGACCATTTTTTAGTACTGTGACGTTACTATTTCTCTATTCAAAGTACAGAGAAATTAATGGAGACACTTTTATAAGGCAGACTGTCACGATTTTAAAAGTTTGTTAATTTTATAGAAGCATACATTGTTATGGGAATAATATTTAAAAACACAGTTTGCAAGAATATAAATGCAGTAATACCAAACACCAATATTAATGTAATTTATAAAGTATTTATGACCTCTTAGAAGTATTTTCTTATTACATTGTTCAAATGCACAGCTTTGCCTCACCATAATTCATCTCTGTAAATCCTGAACGATTGCTCCTGTATGAACCCACCAGTTTTAATTGCCATGGAAAATGTTTTCCTGGGTAAAATTATTATATTGAATTGTTTGTGTGTTTTTCCTTGTCCACCACAGTGATGGCAATTTGAAAGTTAATACAAATTATATAAATTATTAACCACAGGCCTAGTGGAACATTAATCAGAAGAACATCTTTATTGTGACCGTTCCTGACAGATTATGTTCACCATGATGCCCATTAATGCACTGTATTGTGAGAGCCCATGTCCATTACACAATCCCCTTTGTTACTGGTGTCAGGTCTAATTCAGGGCAGCAAATCTCAGGCCAGGTTGAGTATCTGGGTGATATTTGATGGAAAAGTGCTATTTTGGAAGCAAGGGGGCCTCACCTGTTTAATTCTCTCCAGGTTATTAGTCTGTGTAGCAGCCACTGTAAAATGCAAAGTCTGCAATAGTCTTTTTCCCTTTAATGTCATAATTTTGCTTAATGGCTGTTTGTGCTACATTGACTAAGTCCATGGATTGCTTAACATAAGTGATTACATTTTCCTTTGATTATCAACTCCCTCCATTAGAAATACTGTACAGAAAACTTGTAAATGATTTGTTGTTTAAGCTTTCTACTTCATTAGCTCCAACACACACTTTACAAGAGTCGTTGTCTAAGAGTTAGTAATATTTGTAATGAGCTGTATAATATGGGCCCTTTTACTAAATTTAAAAACAGATGGTATCTATTAACAGCAGTTTATCATGCAAATTGAACCCTGGCAAAAAAATTCTCTCAGTGGTTACGTTGCTCTAGGCCAAATCGTGGTGTCTTGGTTGGGTTTTTTGATGTAAAAACAAATAGAAATAATTGTTGGTTTCAACAGTTGTGACAGACACAAACTAATCATGGGCAAAACTCCCCGAGAAGTAAAAATTCCAGCCTTTTCTCTGTTGAAAGGTTCAGGTTTCCTTTTGCGCCTTTAACACACTTGGTATTTTCTTTGGGAATTTGTCGTTTTTGCACATCAGGGCAGATTTTATAGCTCTGTACCTGTGATTTTTCCCATTTAAGCAACTGCGAAGGAGAATTTCCCTTTTGTGAGGACTTGCACATATTGATCTCAACAAGTGAAAAGATCAGAGGATGTAAGATACACATTTTTCTTCAAACTTTGAAAACTGAAGGAAAATTGGATCACATGATACCAGCAGTCTGGAAATCATGCTATCGAAAGAGTCCTCTTCCACCAGGTATTTGCTAATCCTGCCTGGGGGAAGACGTCAAAATTGAAGTAGATTGAGGACTCTGCTTGTTTATATACTCTTGTAATGCCAATTTGCCCCCTCAAACTGTAAATAAATAAATAATTTTTTTCCATATGAAGCATTTTGACTGCTTGGACTTCTGCCCTTAGAAGGAGGCAGGGTCAGTCTTGTATTTGTGTGCTGGAATTTGTGCTAAAATAGGAAAAATCTGATTGCTTGGCCTGAGCTTTCTGCAGCTTTTTGTTGCTGTTGGTGCCTCTCAGGAAGGTCTCGTGTTTCCCACCACCAATCCCACCTTTTTGGGCTGAACAATTTTGCCTGCTCAGCTCCTTTTCTGCATTCCCAGCACTGCCTGAGCCCGGCTGCCGGGTGGGGCAAAGAAAGTGAGATGTGACAGGAATCAGGAAAAACAGGAATTGCCTTTAGTTTTGTCCCAACCCGGACTGTCCATTAAAGCCAGGACCAGACTAAGTTCTGTACACACAGTCCCAGTATAAAAGATATTTTGGTTGCAGACTGTTGGCAACATGGGGTAGAATTAACAACTGTTGAAGCCCAGCTTTTTTAAGGAGCTGTGCAGGCTTCGGTGTCCTGGGTTTAACTGCACACCCTGATCGGTGCTGTGTTAAATCCCAGGAGAAAAGCCCACAGTGCTTGTGGTCCTTCTAAATTCATTTTATGTTGGTGCTGAAGCTCTGAACTGTGATGCTGCTCCCCAGTGTTTTGAGCCTGATGATAAGATTGTGTCACATCGTCCCCAGTACAACTTTTGGCTTCCCCGTCTGTTCTCCACCACAGTGGCAAGATTACATCCTCTTACCCCCAACACTGTTTTTATTCCAGAGTTAGTGTGTGGCAGATCCTGCTGCTGGATTCCTCCAGGCTGGCACTTGATGGGCAAAGCAGAGAGCAGCAGGTGTGTCACTGAGGGTCATTCCAGAGGTCATTCCAAGATGATGTGTGAGCACATGGAGCTGAGCAGGAGAGCATGAACTGCAGCTGACTCCCCTAGATTGACACTGTGTTGTTCCATGCCTGATGTTAAGGAATTTCTACTGCGATTGGTTGACCCTGCACTTTAATAAGGAATTTTTCTGCTTTTCCAGTTCTGGAAGAAGGGAACTGCTGTCTTGAGGTGTTTCTGTGGGACTTGGCTGAGGGGCTGAGGCAGGTCCCTTCTGGTGGGGCTGGGTATGAATTGATGACTCTCAAAGAAAATTTCACTGGTCTGGACCTGGTCTAGTGGAAGGTGTCCCTGCCCATGGCAGGCTTGAATCAAGATGATCTTAAGGTCCTTTCCAACGCAAACCATTCCATGATTCTGTGGCTGTATGCTGTAGAAAATGCTTTCCCAGAGGGAAGGCAGGAAGGCAAGCTGTGTAGTCATGGAGGTTGAGGCAACTGGAAAGCAATAAAGCCATTCTACTTCTGGGCTCAATTTAGTCCCTTCAGGTGTGGAAGTACGTTGATCCTTTTCACTGTGCATCCCTGCAGAGCATTTCCTGACCCGCATGACACACTTGTGAATCCCTTGTCAAGTGCCAGTGCTTTTGTCTGTCTGTTTTGGAGCTTATTAAACCATTTTTACTCAGGGTGCAAATGGACACCACTGAAACAACTCAGCACCATTTATCTGGAGAAAATTGCATTTAAGTTACAACAAACAAAGCTCAGTACCCTCCTTTTCCCACGATGGAGCCAGCAGGGAGTCAGGTCATCTCTTGGTGAGTTCCCTTCAGCTATGAGCCCTGGCCAGGCTGACTGTGAATCCAGAGGGACCAGGCTCCACACACAGTGGTGCTGCTGAATCCAGTGGGAACATTCTCCACACACAGTGGGGCTGCTCTTTGGCTTGTCCACTGGATCCCATTAATGTCATGTGAGCTGTTCCTTTGAGAAGGATTTAAAACTAGAGCCCCTTATCGCTGAGACTTTGTCTTAGGTTAACCAAAGGCTAATAATGGCTCAAGCTCATTGCTGAATTACGATTATTCAGTGGCTTATTTAATAATTTATAGCCCAAATAAGTTGTCAAGCTTGCGGGTGCACCTGAAAAGGTGTGAGATTCTGCAGAGGTGGTGAGAACTCCTCAACTTCACCAATTTAGGATGGTTTGCCCAGGTGGGTTCATGTTGGATCTCAGGGAAAGGCTCTTCCCCCAGAGGGTGGTGGGCACTGACCAGGCTCCCCAGGGCAGTGGGCACAGCCCCAAGGCTGCCAGAGCTCCAGGAGGGTTTGAACAATGGGGCAGGGACAGGGTGGGATTGATGGGATGTACTGGGCAGCGCCAGGAGCTGGACTGGATGGTCCTTGGGGGTCTGTCCAACTTAGGAAATTCTGTGATTCTGTGAAGTGATATTTACTCAGACTCTTGGAATGTCCTTCTGCTGTCTCACCCACCTCCACCTGTGATTTGTCCAACCTGTGTGTTTTATGGTGGTTCTCAGCCCTTTGTGGTGGTTTTAAATCCCCTTCTTCCCTTTCTGGAGATGAGGGGGTGAGGTGGAGGCGGCTGGTTTATTCAAATCCTCCATGAATTAGGCTTCATACTCTTAGAGGAGGGGTGACACTCCTGAAATAGTGTTAGTGGAACTAAATGGTTAATTTTGGATGCGCATGACCAACCAGGGCAGCCCCTTTTGGAAGACATTTTATATCACTTTGTGTTTCCCTCACCCCCTTTGCTGAAATAAATCCAAAGCAGGTGCTGTGGTGAGTGCTCTGCTCCTCCTGTGCCCCCCAAAACCAGAGGAGCATCGCTGGTGTGAAACAGGGGGACAGGTCCGAGCTCCCTGATGTAAAACCAGGAAACCAGGCAACCCTATTCCGTGAATAAAAATGGGAAATGCATTGAAGTCGAGATACAGTATCTTTGTAGTAATAAAAGCAGTAGTACAGATTTACTGGGGAAGGAGTTTTAACCGTAATACTGTGGAATAGTGGGTTATTTTGTGTTCAAGAGCTACATTTATCACAAAAATGATGATATACAAATCACTTCCATATCACAAAATGTTCTTGGTCAAAATTGGCTTGAGGCAAGTGATATCTTCGAGTAAACAGTATATGAAGACCATATCTTAAAATGATAGATCACCTAATTTTGTTCTGACAGAGGTTTTTGCTGCAACAAACATCTGTCACTGAAATACCAATTCAGAGATATGGAAGCCAAATTGTGGAGGTTTTCTGGTGTTTGTCGCTCCTAAGTTAAGAACGGCACTGTTAGTCCTGTAGATACTGGAAGATAGGAGGCAGCTTGTGGTTTAACACCTTAAAGTATTTAGTTAAGTGGTTTAAGAGGTGGAAGGGTCTTTAAATGCAGATTAGCAACTTGGGAAGTGCTTGTTGGACCTATGGGAGAGAAGGGAATCTCTTAATGCAGAGGGTGCGAGTCCTAAACACATCTGACCTGCCCTTTGGCATCAAATTGCTGACCCTGTTCTACACCTGAATATAAAATAATCATCAAAAATTGAAATTTTGTCTCAGGCATTTAGAAAAGTGATTAAATTTTATTTGCATGATGGATGCTAAGGGTATAAATGCAGTAAAAATATAAACATCCATTAAAAGTACATCTATTTCAATGGATGTAATTTTTGTGTGTGTCTAGTGAGCACCTAAAAACTAAACAGCAAAAATGCAAATCACTAAAAATGAGTTTTTAAGTCTAGTTTGCGTTGACTTGTGGTAGGAAAATGAAATTTGGCTGCAAACTACCACCATTCTGTGATATTTTGCAGACACGATGAAATGGCAAATACTGGGTCCTTGGAGGAGAAAAGCAGTTACTGGTCATGTCAGAAATTTTTCCAAGTTTATTATCATTATACATCACATATTTTAGCCTAATTAACTTTCAGCACCACTGATGTGTCTTTAACTCTCTGTGAACAAGGACATCCATGCCACTGCTGTCATTTGCGAGCCATTTAAATACATATAAATACCATATAAAAATGCAAATGCATCACTCTTGGTAACTTTTTTTTTTTTAATTATTATTATTCCTTTTAAATGGTGCTGTGATTAGATCCAAAGTGTGAAGGATCTGTAAGAGCTTCGGTTGCTCCTCAAATACACATTATAAGTTATTTAAATTTATCAAAGTAAAGCTGTGTTTAATTCCAATTTCTCTGGCTAAACTTAATGTGGAAAATTGGAACTTGGCAAACTATAGATAATAAATATATAATATTTATCAATAAATATAATAATATATGTATTTATAATCATATATATGGATAAATAAAGGTAGACCCAGAAGCTGAGTTTTTTAACCCGTGTTATCAGTCCTTGTAATTACTTGATGCTTTATGGTGTATTATATTGTATGCACACTTTATAGGCTCTTATTTTCAAGGCCTAAATTAATCTAAATTAATAAAATAATTATAATAACTACTAGTTATGTGTAGGATACTATATATATACTGTAATAACTGCTGGTCTAAATTAATAAAATAATAGAAGTTGCTAAAATGTAGCAACCACTCAGTGAATTCAAGCTGTTGCAAGACTCACTTCTAGTTACTAATACCAAGTTTAGGGATGTTAATTCTCAGCCTAGTGGGTGTCACAAGAACTTGTGCAAAAAATGACCATTTTTGTCTGAATGACACATAATTTAAAGCATATTCAGCAGTCAGTTCGCACAGTGTGTGAAATAAAAATGTTGTATGTTCCCCTTGAAGAGAATGAGAATTTTCCTACATTTGGAACAAAAAGAAATAATTAAGTACAGAGCAAACAGTGATTTTTATTTATTTTTTCCTGTAGCTTTCTGATGAAGCCCTTGAACTTTATCAGCATTCCTGGCTGCTCTAATTCCTGTTATTCCCCTGGGACTTGTTCAATTTGGCCCAAAAGCTTTCAAACTGTTTCTTGGGCTTTGCTGTGGAGGGAAGTAACCCAGCCCAATCTCAGGAGGTGCCAGCTGAAGCGCATGAGACCCTGCGCGCCCTGTGCCGTGCCGAGGGGCCGTGTCCTGGACCCTCCGGAGCCGGGGGAGCCCCGTGCCATGCCCACCCGTGCGGATGGCGATGGATGTGGTGGCATTTTCCTCCTGTCTCAGGTGGGAAATGTTGGCCAATGTCACAAGCGCAGGTCCTGGTGAAGGATTGGCGATCCCAGGAACGGACTGTGCCGTGGGCTGCCGGGAGGGGAGGAACGGGTTAAAGAATTCATAAAAAATGAAGGATCCTAATATTAAAGTGGGGGGAAAACACGGGTGAATGACATATTTTTTACACACCTCAACTGTCAACATTTCTAATCAAATCATCCAGCCTTCTTGCTTCTTAAATGATACAAGCAATATTTCCTGTAATAAACACCCCTAAGTCTAATGAGAGGCCCTAAGGCAACTTCAAATGTATGAATTCATTATAATTGAACAACATAATCTGCAGGGCAAAGATTCCTGCTACCCAGTCTTTTAACTTCGCACGGCTTGGGTGTTCTATGAAAAATGTTCTACATTTTGTTTACAATGTATTGCTGCTATTTGAAGTATTGTATGTTCCTGTAGTACATAAGATGGGGACGCATAATGGAGGAAAAATCAAGGAGGCAATCTTTCATTTTGTTCTGGTATGAAAAATTCAAAAGACTGAAAACTCACCCAGAGAAATTTTGCAAGCATATTATTTTCCGATGTTTCGATCAATTTGTCTGTCAACCATGCTGAGAGGTGGAAAGGGCCAGCAAAAGCAATTTAGCTTGTGAGGTCCAAAATAGAAATGTTTTAGGAAACCTTGTCACACGTTATTTTTTTCTGTGAGAACTGCTGTGTTTTTTATTTGCTAGTCATATTATGAAGAGAAATTGGTATCAATCATCTAAATCACCTATGAATATCTGATATAACCGTTACTTTTGTGCATATAAATAAGGGGAGGGAAATATTTAAATGAAGCTTTTAAAGCATAGCAAAACCTTTGGGTAGACAACAGGCTCCCTGCTCAGGTTTTGCCACTTAAAAAATATCCTGTGCATTTTAATTGATTGTACCCAAGTGACATCATACTGAATCATCTTGCATATGAACATATTGACCTCTCTGTGCCTTTAATTAAGCTCTGATTGCTTCATGATAAGTTTGCTGTGGATTGATAGGTGTGCCAGCCGACGTTCCTCTGCGTGCGTACGGGGCTCTGGAAGGGAGCATATGTGCAGCAGGGAGATTAATCCTCTCATTTGGGGCTTCCTATTTGTTTGTGTGATAAATACGGCTCCTGTCACTCGTGAAGTCTTGTCAGTGAGTCTGCAAACTGCAAGGAGAGGAGCAAACAGCAAAGTTTGTTCAGTCTCTTGGCCGCTGTGCTTCACTGGCACCGAAACAGGGCCATTTTGGAACGACGTAGAGAAAGTTGTCTTGGTGTCGCAAACAGGACTGGAAGGTGGTTTGCACAGACCCACCGAAGGTGTGTGGTTGGTCACCTGAAAACAGGACATCAGTGAGCTTCCCACCAAAGCCAGGCAAAGACTGGGTGTTTTGGGTGCCCCTATTGCAGAAGTGACACTCTGGGGGAAATGCGGGAACAGGCAGTTGTGGAATTGGTTGTGGAGCACGTTGAGTTGGCCGTGATGGCAGGAGGGGTTGGAGAAAATGAGAACAACACAGTGATGGGAGTGTTGAGTAAGAGAGAGGTTTTGGAAGAAGCAATGGAGGGGTATTTGGGGATGATAGGGTGGTTAGAGTGGTGAAGGAATGTTTTGTCAATGTTTGAGCTGTATGAACAAATGAAATACTAAATTTTAGCAGAACTAGTAGCAGGGGCAGGTGAAACTTTTCCAGCACTGGAAGTGAGATGGACTTGAGTTCATCCAGACTCAGCACTCTCAAGAATGACACCTTTTTAGGGAAAAGATTCATCTTTCTAGAGGAAAGGTGGAGAGTCACCATCCCTGGAAATAACTCAAAATACATGTGGATGTGTCACTTGAGGACATGGTTTAGTGGTGAACATGGTGGTGGTGCTGGTTGATGGTTGGACTTGATGATATTAAAGGTCTTTTCCAACCTTAATTCTACTAACTGCTTCTGATAGGAGGAAACAACAGGAGAGCAGAAGAGAAACCTGAAGAACAGAAAAGGAAATGGGAAATAGCAAACAACACAGGCACATGGTGGGGTCTTTGGGGTTGTCCAATGCAGAGCCAGGAGCTGGACTCAATCCTTGTGGGTCCCTTCTAACTCAGGGTATTCCATGATTTGTTTTCTAGCATTGTGTGAGCAACAAGCAGTGAGTTAGGATTGTGTCTGAGCCAGTTGGGTCAGCAATGTCTGTTGCAGAGCACAAACCCATTGTCCTGTTCTCTAAGAAAATACCATGAGAAATCATCTTTGCTGCTCTGCTTGATGACACCCATCGCTTTCAGCCCCTCTGACACTCGTGGCTGGTGGTGAGACAGTAGCAGTGCGAGTGAATGGCTGAGCTCCTCCAGTTGTTTCATGTCTCACATCACCTCATGCTGGTTTTTTATAGCCTTTAATTCCTCTGGTATTTATACGCTTTGTCATGTTTTGCTGCCTCTGAAGGAGGCAACGGCCCTCAGGACTGCCTGGTGAAGATTGTTGGGAGATCACCCAGATGTTACTTTTGCCTTCTAGCAGGGGCTCGTGCTGGTGGGGCTGAAGACAGCCTGGCTCATCTCCTCTGTTGTGCACTTTAGCCTGGTCTCTGATTTTCCCAAAGGCAAAGATTTCTGCTGTTCTCTCTGAGAGGTTCTGCCGTGGCTTTGGCAGATCCCTGTCTCCCCTCCACCATTCCCTGCAGACGCTCTTGTAGTGTCAGCCTGTCATTCCAATCTCCATTGTGTTTACTTACCTAATTCATGCTCCTTGATCATTGGAGATTGTGCATTTTGAAGGATATAAACTGTTTAATTACCACTTTTACCTCCTGTTGGTTAACATTACATGCTGCAGGTAGTGTCATGTGAATCCAGCATGTTTATTTAATTTTCTGTTAGATCAGCTCTCACAGCTTTGATAATCTTTGCTCTACAAGTTGGAGTTTTCCAGAAGAGTCAGAAATAAGTGGATCACTCCAAAGTCCCATGCAAGTGGTGGAGAAAGATGTGCTGTATTAGCCAAATAGGATGGTCTTTGGTTTGGAAAGATTAAATTCAGGATGATTTGTTAGGGAGGGCTGTGTAGTTATTTGTAGTTTGTGTCAGGGGTGGGGATTTACTGCTCTTGTGATAAATTTATATTCTTCAAAATAGATAGGCTGTACTTTCCCTATTCCCAACACATGGATGTGAGCTTTGCAGGGGGAACAGAAATTTTGGTGCTTTTAGTATTGTGCTTTAGAACACTTCTGCTTTTCAGATCAATCCATTCTTCTGTAAAACTTTGGTTTTTTAGAACTTTCTTTTGCTTTCCTTTCATTATTTTTTTAATATGCTTCTACTTCTGGTATTAGAAATCCCAACGTCCTGGAATGCAGAAATGGCAAATGCTCTCTGAATTTCTGATAATTGAAGCATCACCTGAAATACCTTCAACTTTTCCTGCCTGAGTGTTAAAGTTCCCAGTATGTCTGAGAAAGCCCTTCACTTGTTTCCTTTTGGGCTCAGACTGGTCTTTTGGAAACTTCTGATGAGAAAGTAGATGTTTGGGTGGAGATGCAAAGCTAACACAGTCCTCTAGAACTGAAGGCAGGGATTTGATCATCACCTTTGTTCTTGTTGGCTTGGGCTTAAACACAGATGTGTGAAAGGCTGATTTCAGCAGTGGAGCAGAAGTTCATTTGACTGGCTGTAGATTTTGAGATCCTTGGGTTGAGGATGGAACTGTCGAGGAGTTGACTTACCTTGGTTCAATTTTCTGCACATTGTATTGCTGAGTTTGGTTTTGGCTGTACCAAGAGCTCTTTGACTTCTGCCAAGACCCTCATTTCCTTTCCCATGGCATTTCATGAATATTAAGAGCTAAAATATTGAATGTTTCACAGTTTGTAATTGGGGGAAAACAAAAATGTGCCTTTCTGTCTCCACCATCTGGCAGGAAGGAGCAATTTTTACAGGAGCACTGTAAGAGAAGAGCTCCATGGAGCTCAAGTTTCTGTTTTCCGTGCATGATTTTTTTTTTCCTTTAGATTTTGTTTTGTTTTTACAAAATATTGGTTTATTGAGAGATGTGTTACCCTCAATTGACATATTGACATTTCCAGGAACTGTGGTTATTGTTTTGAGAAATACAATCCTACACTGACAGATTCCTATCATTATTTGGAACCGTTGCAGAGGGTTAGTGAGACAAGTCTCATAAATAATGAAAGTGAATCATATTGGGGAGAACAGCAGCGGGGAGGGCGCCGTGTTAGTGCTGACACCGGGTAGTTTTTGCTCACCGTGACATCACGCAGCGCTCGCGTCCCACGTCCTAGCGGGGACAGGCACCTACAGGGCTGCGTTCGGCGGTAATTAACTCATGTCACTAACTACCCACCGGGGTCATTAACAGCACGGGGGATAGCTGGGCTGCAGTCCTTGCTCCCCAGTCCCACCCAGCCTCCCCGGGTGTTCTGGAGCAGCACACACGCAAATCCGCTGCCCGTGCCAGAAAGGCGCTCGAACATGGAATATTTTCTTTCCTAGTAACCTAAATCTCATTCTGTAGTTTCACAGACTCTATTATTTGACAGCTGGGGAAGAAGTTTCACACTGGACTGCATCTGATTTGCAGTTTTACAGGGAGCAATTGGCAGGAAAGGTAAAAAAAGGAGAAGCAGGGCTGGTTCTGGAGGAGTTACATAAGGCAGAGGCTCATCAGCCGAACCGGGGCTTGACCTGGTTTTGAGATGTGTTTCTCAAGTTAGCAGAGAGCCCTAATTAACCTCCTGTTAGAATAAGTGAAATCATTTCATTTACTCTGAGGTAACAAATTTCTCCCTGCTGTTATTTCTGGAAGCAGGTAAGTTTAATATCAAATGCCCTTTGCATGCCAAAAATGTGTTTCCATTATTATTTAACCTTATCCCTGCAACGATGATGCCCCTGTATGTGCTGTGAAAGTGCCAGGCCTGAAGAGAGTGTAACATACATTGCCATAATTATTTTAATGAGAGAGAATGGAGAAGATGCTTCTCTGCCATCTGTCAACACACAGCAGTCATGTCGCAGGCTGGACTTTATTCACTTCTAAATTGTTCTTCAGTACTGAATACTGAATTCTCTATTACTTCTTCTAGGTCAACAGCATTTATAATCTGCTCCTGTTTCTCTATGAAGTCTACAAATTATTACTCCAAAGACACTCATTAATTTTGTGGTCTCAAAGTGAAGCTTCCAACTCTTACCTACTGCTCCAAGCACTCACCTTCCTCCCCAACACCCCCCACAAAGAGGGCACCAGGGTGGCAGAAGCTCCTGTTCCACTTTTGAACATGCAAATCCCATCATCAATAAATGCTCTAGAACACGTGGAGGGTGCTTTGATTTTATTTAACTTATTTCTCACTGGGGTTTCACATTTATAAAAGGAAAGCCCCTCTAATGCAGTTTACCAGCAGGTGGTTGGAAAACCTGAGGGAAAGGTGGATTGGCAGTTTTCAGATTTTTCTATGTGATTATTCTCTTGACTGTTTTAGCTGTTACTTTAGTGACAAGGAATTTGTTTCATCCAAAATTGCTAAAAATCAGCAGTTTTACCCCCGCCATGTAACAACAGCCTTGATGGCGCTGTGATGGTGCCAGTGTGAGATCCCATCAGAGCCACTTGACTTTTTAAATGTGATTTATAAAATTAAGACTACAGAGTAACATTTTATGTCTGTGTTTTCTGATGGCCAATATTTGCCTCTCATCAATCTTCTCCACTTAGTGCATAGAAATAGCACTGCCTGGATCTGAGCTCAGCTTAAGCTCTGCTCCAAACCATAGCAAATGTGTAAGGTTTTCTCTTTTTCAATACCCTCTTCTTCATCTTAATTATATGGTCCTAACTATAAGTAAACTTGAAAGAATTTATAATAAAAAGACCAAAACTTCCAAGTAATGTGAAGCGATACCACCACTCCCACCTGTATCTTTATCCTTTACCTCAGAGCGTTGAGTGGCAGAATTATATGGAAAAGTATCACAACTTTCCTTAAATACTTTTGAAAAAACTGTTTTGTATAAATTCCTCTTTGGAGTGAGGCTGTAACACTTGAAGTGAACCTGCTTTACATTTGGAGACTTTGTGATATTGATACATCTTAAAATTCTCGCGAAGCTGAAGAACAGTTTGTATTTATCTGGAGCTTTAAGTTACTAGGTACAGAATGAAAAATAAAATAAAACAGCCCAGTGAAACTAAAGATTTACTGGTTTGTGTTTTTGGTAAGTCTAAAAGAAGATTTGAAAAATAAAACTGGAGTTGGAATGTGGTAGAAAAGAATTAGAGAACTGCAGAATTCCTGACTGCTTTGGGTTGATGACCTTGCAGCTCATCTTGTTCCACTCCCCTGCCATGGGCAGGGACACCTCCTATTAGAGGCTAAAATTAAATATTTTTAAATTTCAAATTAGAACTTCTTAAAACATATATTTAAAAAGATAGCTTTCAAAATGTTTAGTTATAAGTTTGCCTTATTTAACCACAGTTTAAAATAATGTTATAGTAACTAAATACAAATGAGCTGCTTCGAGCAATCCTCTTGGGTTCCCAGTTGGTTGCTGCAGTTGGAAAACCAGGCAATAGTGACACTGGTTATTTTTTTTTTAACTCTCTGATTTTGAACTGTGGATCTTTCTCTCCCTTTCCCTGCTCAGCCACTACAAATCAGCCTTTTCATGGACTGTGTGATATTAATCTCCATGGGGCGGACACCTCCATGCAGGTGCTATAGCTCTCCCCCTCCTCCAGTTATTTCAGGTTTTAATCTCACTTCCTTTGATTTATTTACTTATGTCATGTGTAATGTGTCTGGCTTCTTGCCCTCGCTCTGCTTTCCCTCTTGTACACATCGGCTGTGTTCTTGCTGTTTCATTGTTGTCCTCACCTCTTGCTGTTCCTCCTCGGGACGCGCTTGTTTGATATCGTGTTCTCCGGTGATGAATTTCCTGCAGTTTGCTTCCTCTTGTTTAACTTTCTGTCGGATTATTGCACAAATTGCTTTTGGTGTTTGCTTCAGTTGAAATGTATGAATCAAAATAACAATCCTGTGATACAGGAAAATGCAGGCTCTGATGTGGTGCTGCCTGATTTTGTTAAATTTCCCTAATCACAGCATCTCCTCACGCTGATGCACAGTCCTCCTCCCTCCCACAATGGGCTGTTGGGACCTTGATTCACTCTGAGAATAAAAGATTTTAATGGAGTAAAGGGCAAAAGGGGAGTTAACAAGACAAATTCATGGACTTTGTCACTAAATAGCAAAATTTACAGTGTTTTGGCAGAGTGGTGTTTATGCAGGTATTGATGTGTACAGTTATCTCGGATGCAGAGTAACCCCTGAGCTATTTACAAGGGCATGGAGGGACAGGATTCCCACTGCCAGAGGGCAGGGATAGATGGGATATTGGGAAGGAATTGCTGGCTGAGAGGGTGGGCGGGCCCTGTCACAGGTTGGGCAGAGAAGCTGTGGCTGCCACTGGATCCCTGGGAGTGTCCAAGGCCAGGTTGGACGGGGCTTGGAGCAACCTGGGCTAGTGGAAGGTGTCCCTTCCCATGGCAGGGGATGGGGTGAGATGAGCTTTAAAGTCCCTTCCAACCCAAACCATTCTAGGGCTGGCTTTCTGGATTAAATCCTATGAATTCTCCGGCAGCAATGCCCACACTGCAGGACACAAAGTACGTCCCGTTTTGTGGGCAAGTACTTCTCTTTGGTTTCTCTGGACTTGAAGGGGAGTTTGACTCTCCAAAGCTGATTAATACTTGTAGGTTTCACCCAAATACATGCATAATTTCCTTAGCAACAGTAGAAGCCCATTGGCTGTGCAGAGATGGGTCACTGGGAAGGCTGAGGGAGCACTTGCTGCTTTTGTGACCCTTGCTGCGACACAAGGCAAGGGTTGACAGTGCTGGCTTTGGCTTCCCTTGCATGAGTTAAACCATAGGTTACGAGAAGTGTGGGTGTTCTGGCAGTAGCTCAGCAGCTGCTCTGACAAGGAGAGAACAAGCAACAGCCTTTGGTAACTTCCCTGTTGCTGAGAGAAATATTAGTTTTGCAACAAAAAAATCCTGAAATGCTTCATTTTCAAATGAGCTCCTAGGCAGAGGAGTTTCCAGGGATGGGGCAGCCACAGCTCCTCTGGGCAACCTGTGCCAGGGCCTCCCCACCCTCACAGGGAAGAATTTCTTCCCAGTATCCCATCTAATCCTGCCCTATTTCAGTTCACAGCCATTCCCCTTTTCTGTCACTACACTGTTGTTACACAATTTAACTTTTCCAGACCACGGATTAAAGTAGTGGCGTTTTGATGCTTTCCAATAACAGGGACTTCACTTTTCTTGGTGACCCCTCGTGCCCCAGATCTGATCCAAGGGCGTCCCTGTGGGAGTTGGGCTCTAGGGAGCTACTCCAGCTCCACAGCAGGAGACAGGGATTGGCCATCTGCTACTAGATGGGAAACCAGTGGTACCATTAACTTGGGGGGTGTCACTGAAGCACAGGCAGTTTATCTGGTTATCTCATAATTGAATATATATGTTAAATTGCAATCTAGGAAAGTATTTCAGATCCTTTTTCTGTGCTGTCGCTGGTTGGAAACACCACATGATTTTTATCCTTGAAACCTACCCAAACACCTCTGCAGCACTAGCCTCAGTTACGTTTCTTGGTGTTTCCTTGCAAAGGAAGCAGGGTCTCTGTTTATCATCTGGTCACATGCCTATCTCATTACTGAAGCTGCACGTCTTGAGGTCAGAGATAACATCAGATTTTCAGCTATATGGGTGACTCAATATGAGGATGTTTTCCTAAAACAAAGCAAAGTTTGCTTTATGGAGGGCAAAAAAAAGGAGAAGACAGCAAACTTTAGGTTAATTAGATTATTTAAAAATAAGATTGAGGATCTTGGTTAGAGGTGGGGTCCAAATTCATTTTGGTCCAGGTTAAGGGAGATGGAAATCTCACTGAACCCATCTCCCTGATTGCTCTGTCTGTCTTTGGGGCCTTCCTCACTTATGGAACACAGATCTAGAGGAACAGAACACAATAGTTTCTCTTTGTAATGTGTAGTTTAATATTTCAGTGAGTACAGGTGGGTGCTGTGATTACTTTTTCATTAGTCTTAGGTCCCTTTCCCGCTCCGTGCTCCACTCCCATAAAGTTGGCTATTGAAGCAATGTTTTCTCCCGGATTCATTGAATGGGTTTAAAGTGTAACACCCAACTGTTAAAATTATTGCATCTTTTCCTTCAACACCTTGTCAAATAAAATGTCTCATTACCATGCAAATAGAAATCGTTGCTGTTGCCAGGCAGGCAAAATGTTGCGGCGCAGATTACAAGTTCCTGAACCCCGGCGTTCCACCAGCACGGCGTCGGGAACAAACACAACTTCCATCCCGGCAGCCGCGGCTTGATGGTCTGGGAGTGAGGAGGAAATGTCAGGCTGAGGCCTCAAATTTGAACAGCTTAATTCACATTTCAGCACGGCGGGGAGCGCTTGGAATGGGAGAACCAAGATGCAGTTGTTAACTGTTCGTGTGTCGTGGTGTTTGAGTGGGAATGTGCTCAGTCAGGGCCTTCCAGTGCATAAAGGGGCTCACAAAAGGCTGGAGAGGGACCTTGAGCAAGTAGTGACTGGACACAGGGAATGGCTTCCCACTGCCAGAGGGCAGGGTTAGATGGGATATCGGGATATTGTTGGCTGGGAGGGTGGGCAGGCCCTGGCACAGGTTGGGCAGAGAAGCTGTGGCTGCCCCTGGATCCCTGGGAG
>JAWWEU010000160.1:35211800-35221800 GCA_035583155.1 Acropternis orthonyx
GGAGCAACCTGGGCTGGTGGGAGGTGTCCCTGCCCATGGCAGGGGGTGGGAATGGGTGGGCTTTGGGGTCCCTTCCAACCCAGGCCAGGTTGTGATTTTATGATTCTGTGTAGTGATAGGAGTGTAATTTTATTTACTTCAAGACACCAACTCTTTCTTTCACCAGGAACACGTCCTAGGCCAGGCAGACTTGACATGAGTGACATTGAGTTGGGTGTTACAGGTGTTTGCTTGGGTGTCATATTTAGGGTTCTCATGTAGTGAAACACTTATTTTGTGCGTCCTGCATGAATATTTGTTTAAAATTTGGGCATTAAGATCATCAGCCCCTATTCCTGTTTAGAGATCAGTTACAGTTAAGACAAACATTTGCGTGTGTTTCACAAAACCAGTCCCTTTGTGCCAGTGACCTGAACCAGCTGCTCAGCCCTGAGTTAGTTTGGAAAGTCAAATAACTTCTGTAATACCAGATTCAGAGTAATTTATTGACAGGGAGTGGGGCAGAGTTTGTTTCAGAAGTACAACCACCACCTTTTTATTGCTGTTTATTCTCTCTAGGAACAATAATTTTGCATGCAAACAATTAGCAGTTCTCCTGGTGTCTAGTCTTTAATGTAAATATTTTAGCTCTCTGTCTTTGCTGTTCAAAACACTCGGAATGGGTAACTCATCCAAAATAAATATGCAATTTTGAAGCTGATTTTCAAGCAGATGACTGTGAGGAGGTGCTGGAAATAAGCCAGTGGCTTCTCATCTTGTAGTTCCCAGAATTAATTTCCTCACAAGTGCGAAAGGCTACAACACAAAATTAATTCAATCCACACTAAATGTTTGCCTTTGCCAGTTGTGTTCTGTTCTTTCTAGAAACGTTCACCCCCTATTTTCTTTAATTCTTTCCAGCTCTTTCCAACAGCAGGAAAATAAACCAGCAAAGTCCTACCTCTTCAAAAAAGCTGGTTTCCAAGGTTTGATGATTGTCCTTTCTTTTCAGGAGGGAAATTTTCTTTTCAGGCAACTTGTCCAAGGAAAATTTTTGCTTTTTACGTTGAGTTTTCTTAGAAACCAATTCCTTCTTTCCAAAGCGTCTCCACTGTGTTCTGTTCTCACTTTTTTGTTAGAGAGATGGTTTTGTTTAATTACAAGACACCTTGGGGTTGATTTTAAAATGGGGAGATGGAATTTCAGGTATTTCAGATCCCACGCTTGAGCAATTTTATACATAACAAAGGCAACACCTGGTTAAATGAACAAAAATAGGCCATAAAGGAAGAATTCAGATACTGGGTTAGAAACTGAAAAATTGATCCTTTCTTTTTTCCCCACTCCACTAAAATAAGATTTTTAAGTGATTACTGTTTCTGTAAAATCTCATTTTAAATTGTTTTCAATAAATGCTCACACAGGCTTGAGATGTGTAATACAACTTCATTCCTGATAAGACTTTTCTGCTAAGCTGCATTAAAATAGCGGATTTTATTGGGAAGGAATTGGCTGAATGGATGGGATTTCTCCAGCTGTAAATACATGACAAAAGAGAGCTTTCTGTGTTTTTTTGAGAATCCTCTTTGTTACAAAGTCACAGTTTGAAGTTCTGGATTTGATAGCTGTAGATATTAATATGGGTTAGAAAGTCAGAAATCGCCTTGAGAGCCTTGTCCTCTTGAATCCCCAGTGCCAGAATATTTTTTCTGGGAAGCAAAATTGCCTTTTTCATGAAAGAGTCAGAGTGTCACCAACTATGGATGAGTGCTATCAGTTGTCTCCTGAGACTATTTCATGGAATTTTTATTCTTGCCTCCAAACTGTGGCACCGTTCCCTCTTCACCTCTCAAATTGAATGAAATAAGAAGCTTTCTGTCTTAGCGTTTCAAAATCCTCCGGTACTTCCAGTCCCTCCTTGTCAGGCACACTTGGGTATTTTTCATTCCTTTTTACTGACTAAAAATAACTGGAGGCTTTATCCTCCAGTATGAGGCTTGTTGACCAAGTATTCAACAAGGATTTCTGCCGTCCTTGGCTGAGGAACCACCGAGGAACCTTCTACCCTCCGGAATGCACAACGTCAGCACAGACCTCAGCTCTTTTCTGTAACACTCCAGTGATACCAAACAGCCAGTTTTGGGGTTTTCACATGGGTTTTAGACCTAAAATTTTCTACCAAGTACCAGATTGGTAGTTCGACCCCATCTGAATGTCTAAAGTCTGTATTTCCTTTCAGTTAATTCCAGAATTGTGTGATTAGTGATGATTTCACTCACACAAAGTCGGGTCTGCAATTCACTGTTGAGTTTCTTCTTCTGCCTCATGAGACCTCAGCATAGCGTGAGATCTATCTCCTCCAGTGTATGAGGTGACTCCAGATCTGATAGAAACAAAACATTTGTGGTTTAGGTTAAATGGCCACATTTGTGAAGAGGCAGCTGAGTCCCTGTAGCGTTGCTGTGTCATGTCTTCTCTGAGTGAGGCACTGAGTTCAAGCTTGGCTTTCCATGGAGAACAAAACTATTCTTACCCCTTGGATCATTAAGCTGAGCACCAATAACCTTAAAACCTCTGTGGCCAAAATTGTTTTAGTGTCAGAGGTTATTCGAATCTATGAACAAGGTTTATTTCATATAAAATCCAGCAATATTTAAGTCCTCCTGTAATTAGACTTTGTTTATTTTGGTTGAAATAGGTGTTGTAGTGACAATGAGAAGTTGCAGGAGGCTCGAAAACTTCTCTAAAGGTAGAAATTCCCCTTCAGATGGTCAGAAAATATTTCTTTCCCGAAGTATGTGATTGACTTTGACCTCTAGAGTGCGAGAACCGATTCTGTGGAGGTGAAAGGAGGAGATTTCCGCCTTCAGGGTCTATCAGAGAATGAGTTATGGTTTAGGGGTTTTTTAAAAGAAAGCTGTGCTGTGCTGTAGGTCTGTCCCAGCCCTGCTGGCCGGTGGCAGCATCTGAAGAGGCAACTGCAGTCCCTCTGAGGGGAATCATAGTTGATAATATCACAGGAAATGCTGCTTTCCTTGCAAACAGCTTGGTATAAATTCTGCTCTGTCCCAAAATCGCTTGGGCTGGTCAGAGATAATAGAAATGTCAGATTAGCAGTATTGGGCTCCACAAAAATATTCATTGCAAGCTTCCCATTTTCCTCAGATGGATAAACATTGGAAGGTGGTGTGACATTGGAATCTAGTGGCAACAAAGAAAAAGCATAAACAGTTTCTATTGTTTTTATATATTTTATTATATCTGTTAGTGGGAGGAATGTGGAGTGCTCGGCTCCAGCAGGAAACCCGGCTTTCAGGAGTGGGAAATAGGGTTTTCTGTCCAATTTTGTGACGGCTGTGTACAGATGCAGAGCTGGAAATCTCCATATCCTGTGCTGCTGTAACCCCTCGTCACAAATAGAGCGGAATAGCTGCCAAACATCTTTGGTTCAGTGCTTTTTGAGGTGTCTGGACGTGCACTTGTGTGTGGGCAGCTGAGGCTGAAGGCAGATTTTATAATTATGCACCTCTGAAAAAGAAAATCTAAGTGTAAACCCTGGAACGCTCTGTAACAGTGTGAAAAAACACTGTTCTGGGGAGACAAAAATGTGTATTGGTGCATTTTGAACTATTCCCATCTGACCTGCACAGGCAGCATGAGAAGTGGCAGCACAACTGTAAACAGAGAGGCCAAGGACCCTCTGCTTCACAGCCGGCTCCAAGCCCCCCTGTTGTTATTCCCAGAAAAAAAATCCTCTCCAGAAAAAACCCACTTTGTAAAGCCCTAATAAATCCAGCAGCCCCCGTGTGTCTCCTCCTCGCTGTGTTAGAAAGGGGCTGGATATTCAGTGTAACGTCCAGGATGCTTTGGTTTGCTGTGTTTTGAGGAAGTCCAAGGCTGAAATCCCACAGTTGCTTCATAATGTATATTTTTTCATTTATATTATTTTTTGTTTTGTTTTGTTTTTTTTCACAGAATGAGGGATTTCTGCTTCCCACTGACTTTCAGGTTGCTCTGTCCCTTTTGTGTTTTGGGATGTTGGGGAGAGCGGACACAAACTTAAACCACATAAAGAAGGTACTGCATTTGCCAGGTCTGTTCATCTCATCACTATTCCAATGTCAAGCAAGAAAACATATTATTTAAATTAAAATGCTCTGATATTTTCCTGTCTTCATAGGAAAGTAGTAAAATTTGGGGTTTGAACTTCAAGGCAGTTAAATGGGTTCAGTGTCACTGAATTACCTTGAATAATTCACTCCTAAAACCTTTAACTGCCATAAGAGTTGGAAATACAGTGTCAAATTTTACTGTGGCTGTTTTAAGGAGCAAGTTGATCTTTTTTGAGGCTTTGTAAAATAGATTAACCCTCGGGTCATCTTTGCCATATCCTTTCAGATGTATTAGTACAGTTTGCCCAAATTTAAAGACTCTGGTTGAAGTATTTGTAAATCTTCAAACAAAGCTATTTTTGGAGACTGAAAGTGGGCGTGGTGAAATGGCCTAAAAATTGAAAAAGGCCTAAAAAATGCAGATATTTAGGTTTTGTGAAGATCTGTTCAGGAGGGATCTCACCTCACACCGAGGGAGCTCTGCCATCCACATTCCCAAATGATGCCCTCCCTGCCCAGGAGCCTGGAAGGGGTACAGAAAACTCACCAGGTCAAGCAGAGAATGAGTTGAAAACATTTCAGAAGTGTCTTCATTGTCCCCTATCCCTCAGGATTAAGGTGGTCTCCCAAATACCGTCTGTATAAACTCTTTATCATCTTTTTATCCTCGTATCACCCCCCTCAGGGGTGGGTTATTATATGTTATATACACCATATATATGTATTATATACACCATTGCTCTTCTCACCTGTGGCTTCGTGGCTGTGTTGTCATGATTTTATGGGAAATTATTCTGAATGGAAAATGGTTGTGAAGAAATTCATAACATATAAAGAAACTTGCCCCCCAAAAAAACCGCTTTAACGTGGGTTCCTGATTTTGGCATCAAGTTTATGTTCATTATCACATGACAGTTTTTAATATTCATTACAGCAAATTACTTTGCCTTCCTTTTGCCCTAATCCCACTGACATAAATGAGGGAAGAAGAGGAAAAGGGAAATATATAAAGGAGACAATAGTACAAATCTATCTGGATTGAATGTGGGGACTTGAAGAACAAAACACTGCTTTACTTCCTGCTTTTTGATTTGTAGTATTAGGGATATGTTTTTACACTTAAACTTTCACGAGGCAAAGGGAGAATTTCACCTTTAAAATTCAGAGCAGTGAACTAGAGTTGTTTTCATTTTAGGTGGTAATTAAAAGCTTCAAATGTAAGGAATATCATAATTTTGTTGAGATTAATTACTAAATCTGGTATTTCCAATGACTCTGGTTCATCTCTTACACCACATTTATGCTTAAAGTCACATGTTGCAGGTCCTGCAAAGACAGGTTGGTGCTCTGGTCTCACCAAACACAGGGAGTATAGAAAAGGTACAGGTGCAATTGTTGAGCACAAGTGGATTATAAGGAAATTTTTAATTTTGTTGTTATGGTATAAGAAGTACAGTAAACAGAAGCAAGCATATTTTTTAAATGAAAATACTAATCTTTTTCTTGCACTGAGGTAGGGAAATATCAGTTAAAGAAACCTGGAAAAAGTAGATCCTCCTTTGGAGTTCAAACAATCACCTGGAAAACTGGATGTCCCACCTGACAGAGTGTGGTGATGGGTCTGGTTGTACCAGGGTTTCCCAGGATTTTTTATTCATTATTAATTTGTAATACATTATTTGATTGCCTCAAGTGAAATGTCATAGAATTTACTGGAAAATCTGGAAATTCAAACAGTGGAGAAGACAGGGGGTAACAATCTGGGTAGTAACTGAGTTTTTAGAGGAGGGAGTTTTAGGACAGAACTGCCAAGAGCTGTCTAATCAAAGGAGAGGGAATTTCAGTGCACGGAGAAGGAAGATAATCAGTGGAAACCCACATGGCTCCATCATGTTGGTCCTTCAAAGACCTTCAGCACCGGAAAAAACAGAGGAAAAGGGCAGCTCACTGCCAAAAAAAAAGGTGCAAAAGGAACAGCACCAATGTACAGGGCCAAACTAAGGAGGCAAGGGGGAAATTCAGGTGGAAGTAGCAAGAGACACAGAGAAATCAATGGATAAGTACATTAGGAATAAGAGGAAGACCAAGGAAAGTGTTTGGTGAGCTCCTTGAGGGAAGCAGGGAGCTATTAGCAAATGAGACTGAAGTGTTCAATGACTTTTTGCATTTGTTTTCAATTAAAAGAAAAAAAAAATCCAAAGTGAGCAGATGGTTTGTACAATTAATACCAGGAGAAAATGGATGAGATCTCAGCCTAGGAGATCCACTGACAGAGTCCTGCCTCCTTTAAAAGGCCTGATTATTTTAATCTGAGGATACTTGCGGGACTGGCTAAAGCACTTCTAGTCACACCAGGAGACACTTTGGGACATTCACGGAGGCTGAGCAAGCTCTTGGATCATGGGGAGGAGCACAAAGGGCCTGCCATTGATAGAGGGGCTATGGCAAAGGATGAAATTCATCCAGGAAATGGTACAACTTGGGTGTCTTTTGGTTTATTCAGAAGTTTTTATTGCAAGAACTTAGATGGCATTAAGGGAAGTGTCCAAGGCCAGGTTGGACAGGGCTTGGAGCAACCTGGGCTAGTGGAAGGTGTCCCTGCCCTTGGCAGGGCATGGCAGTGGGTGGGCTTTGGGGTCCCTTCCAACCCAAACCATTCCATGATTCCATAAGGATTGGGCAAATTATGGGTTTATCAATTTACCTTTTCCATAAGTGAGAAGAAGATGTTTTTATCTTTAGCAAGACTTTGGAGCTCCTCAGATGGTGTTGCTGGTGCTGATCAGAGAAATGGCTTGAGTGGGAACAGTTTCTGAATTTGCAGGTGACATCAGAGCAGGAGGGAATGGAACTGGACTGGGGGGGGTGCAGTCTGTGTGCAGGATAATTCTTGCACAGTCTCAAGTGCAGGTGATGCAGCTGAAAGCTGTCAACTATTCACTAAAGGTCTTTATCAAGATTAATCAACCACCAAGTTCAAGGCAGCTTTGGGAAAAGACTTTCCAGAGGATTTTTTTTCCACACTCTTGTTTTTCTCCATTTACTTAATTGCTTGGATTAGCATCCTCTGCAGGTTAGTTGGATTTGATTTTGTTTTTCTCGGGAGGTGACACCTATTTGAACCAAAAATGCAACTTTATGACTAGTCTAGAGTTCCATTTTGCATTTAATTTCCTATCTGCTAAGCTTGCTGCAAGGAACTTAAAAAGTTTTAAGAAGTATTGGGGACAGAAAAAATCAAGGAAGACAGGAGGAGAAAATTTATTTTATTATAGTGCCAGTGATCACTTAACATGTACAAATTATGAAATGTATCTTGGAGTGTAGATAATGTACCTTAAAGCACCTTGTGTTTAGGTTCATGGAGAGCTCTGCTTAAAACTAGAAATGCATATTTTATGGTAGATTACCAGCTACATCACTCTGTAACTGGTTTACTTTCTGGAGTTACTGTGCACAAATACCAGCGTATATAATGCCGTCGTAAAGTGAAGTACATTGGAAATGTGTTCCATGTGGAATTACTGAGCCCATCATAGAGAAATACGGTGCCTTTCTTTATCATCAGTATTAAAAGCCATGTGACTTCTTTAATGTCACAAGGAGAGCTTGATATTTAAAGCTGTAACAGTCTTAGGTTTGGTTTCTCAGGTATTTTTGGTTTGTCTGAAGTTGAGCCTCCACTCAGTAACACTTTTTACTTACCACTTCAGCAGAGTTAAACCCTTTTGTTGGCCTGAAGTTTTAAGAGATGCTGCAATGAATGTCTGCTAAACCTCTGGTAAAAAAAAAAAAGCTTAATTGAAATTCTGAATGAAAAAATAAGGTTTTAATTGGGAAAATATTAAAAATAACTAACAAGTAAGAGTAATTTTAATTGTGCTAGGGAGTAGTGAGAAAGTGCCTCCATATGTATGAGGCCATCTCATGTTGGTCATCGTGGTGTGTGGGGAACTACTCAGAAGTATTCTGGGAAGAATTATAACCAGCCCCTGTGGGGTGCTGCAGGTGAATTTGGTGTCTGCCCTGAGCTTGAAGCCTCTTTCAGTCTCTAGGCTGAAAATTCAAAGGACTCTGGTGCCTGGGTGTTTTCTGAGCCTTCTTTCCTCCTTGTTGAACCGATCTGAACGTTGTCCATTACTGCAGTTACTTCATGTAGTTAGAGATGTAATGAACTAAATGAGGGAACCATCTGCATTGCTTCTCCCCAGCCTGGCTGGTTGTCCTGCCACCTCAGCCAGGGTGGCATCATCCCACGGGGCTGGGGGCACCAGGGCATCCTAGTGCTGTTCCCCCTCTGGGAAAATGGTGGCCACTGCCACAACTTTCTGGGAAGGATTGAAATGCAAGTAATTTTAGGGTGCAGAGATAATGCCAACACTGTGTTCTGTCTGTAGATACCAGTCTGGCTTCTCTTGGGCTTGAGACATGTGTTAATCCTTCTTTTGTCCACTATAAAGGTGCCTTGTTTAGAAATAAATTATTTCATGGAATCATAAAATCTCAGACTGGTTTGGGCTGGAAGGGACCTTAAAGACCATCCCATTCCACCCCCTGCCATGGGCAGGGACACCTTCCACTAGCCCAGGTTGCTCCAAGCCCCGTCCAGCCTGGCCTTGGACATTCCCAGAGATCCAGAGGCAGCCACAGCTTCTCTGCCCAACCTGTGCCAGGGCCTGCCCACCCTCCCAGCCAGGAATTCCTTCTCAGTATCCCATCTATCCCTGCCCTCTGGCAGTGTGAAGCCATTCCCCCTTGTCTTGGCACTCCAGGCCTTTCAGCTCTGCATTCCTCTCCTCTCTTGTCCTTACGGTCCTGGTTCACCCCCTGGTTGGTTGATTCAGTTTGCCAGTCTATGAATAAAAAAAAAAAAAAATTCCACCTTGCTTCTCTCCATTACAGAGCTGTAATTTGATTTTCTGGTGGCTGCTGCCCTATCAAGACAATGCAGCGCTCCTTATCTTTTTTAAGTGCAAAAGGGAGTTTTCCCCCTCTATGTTTTATTTTTCCAGCTTTTGGATCACTGTGGCCTGAGACAAGTGAAAGGCGTCCCTGGGGCGGCAGGAGGGCTGTCCCCTCGCGGTGTGTTGGCCCCGAAAGGAGTGGTGTGGGAGCCCCGGCAGGGCCACCCCGGGCCGTGGTGGCTCCGGCCCCGCTGTCGGAGTGGCCGCCGCCGCATCCGCGCTTGTCACAGCCCTATATTACAGCTGTGGAAATTCCGTGTAGTTCATTGGTCCGTGACCAACAAAACTCCCCTCGGACTAACAATTAATCAGGCTCTGGTGAGCCTTGGACTAGCAATAGTTGCAGATGTCACCTCATGCAAGGAGTTGAAGGCTTGGCCTTGCACTAAAGGGGAAAAAAACAACAAGGAAAAAGCTTTTTTGGGACTTGATTGCTTGACATTTTCTATGATTTTCAGGCAGTATAGATTTCACAACTAAATGTATCACAGGCTTGGGTTTTATTGTTCTGCATTTGGCTGTAAACAATTTCCAGTTGGGATTGGGGCAGGACAAAACAGGTGGAGCACTGGAGCATCGGTGTAAATAAATTCATTTAATTATTCGTTCCAAATTATTCAAATGAATCTTCATCTCTGTTTCATGGCAGTGATGAAATTCCATGGGTGGAATGGAACTTAGACATTGTTTTCTGCCACTGCATTAGACGTTCAGCCAAGATTTTGGGCAGCGAGCACCAAAACCCACAAAGAATGGACCAAACATGGATTACTGGAGAAATTTGGTGCGTGATTGGTTTAGAAGTGAAATTGCCTGTTTTTAATACCTTCAGGGCACTTTAGAACCCAGGCTCTGATTTTTCCTATGTACAAGCTGCATTGTTTAAAATAGGTCTGATTTGGTTTGGGTGATCATTCTGTAGGTTCCTGTTTTACTGTTTCTCCT